>CM032386.1:700988-1300988 GCA_019049475.1 Eueides isabella
TACTTAATTATGTATCTTTTTAATATTTTATTATATTACAGAAATTCATACATACTAAATATAAGTATTAGCGTACTTCAACAAAAGTTATACTATTAAAATCAAGTCAAAATCAAAGTGATTTTGACTTGATTTTAATAGTATAACTTCGAAGTATTTGCAGATTTGCAATGCTAATAATATTTATAACAAAGTCTTGTCAAGTAAGTTAATAAGTATCTGCATACACAATAAGTATCTGCAATCACAATTTCATCACACTGTATCGCGCACGTGGTTGGGTAGACAGAGTACGCAATGTTTAGACACTCCGTCCCGTTCTTCACTTTATCCCGAATTTGAGGAAATACGTGTTGAGTGGCGCAACTCGCAGCGCAGCAATTTACCTCGTTAGAGCGGAGGAAATGGAAATAAAAATAAATCCTAGATACAAATGGAACCGACAATTTTAAATAGGGTCGTTATTGTCGCGCTTACAGATCAGGTGCAGGCATTTGTCATTGTTACGTGATTGAATTAGAATACGTCTAATATATCCTTACAGACGCAGTCAAAGGTCATACATAAAGAAGCAACAGTTCTCGACACCCGTGAACAAGTTCACAGCGAGGATGTCGCCGTCGTCAAACTTGACCCGCATACGCACATGCCTGGATGAGCTGACGCAGACTCCCGCGAGGCCTGTTAAGATTGGTCCTAAAGCTGTTTCTATGGAGGATTTGACCCCAAGTAAAAAAGTGAAGAAAGATGTGTAAGTAAAGTGTTTTTATGGCTAATTAAAATAATAATAGCTTAATTATATTGACACTGTTTCTCGTCCATAAGAAATATTGAGGGCAGAAGGAACTAGGGAACCTAGTGTTAAAACATTCCGTTCCGTTCCCTACTCCGTTGAATTTGAGACATTATATGTTAAGTGATGGGATCAAAGCAGCGCCTCGCCTTGTTATCAGAGCGAAGAAATGAAAATATTTAAAATGAATTGAGTTGAATATGAAATATTTCAGATATATATATATATATATATATATATATATATATATATATATATATATATATATATATATATATATATATATATATATATATATATATTATATATATATATATATATATTAGACAGTTATATACGTGACGAAAGTATTGTTACTCTGGAGTTGTCTATTTTATCTGGTTTTATGTAGATTCACAAATATTTGTAATTATTGAACGGAGTCGTGGCGAAGCGGCACAAATGTGTGTGTAGCTTCGATCTCCTTCTTTTGCGTGGCGTTGAGTTCCGTCACCCAACACGCAATTTCTCAAATTAAATGCGGGAAATGGAAAGAAATGTCTTGTCACTCCAAGGTTCCAAAGTTCCCCTCTGTCTACCCTGCCAAGTGCCAAAAAATAGGAGTGATATACTACTCCGATAACAAAAGTAATTGTTCGCTGCTGCTCTTTGCTACCCCAGCAAGCACAAGGTCCCGCCCCTGCGCGGCGAGGCGGAGCAGGCGGCGGCGCGCGTCGGCGTGTTCATGTTGGCGGCGGCCTGGCGGCGCAAGCGCGAGGAGGTGCGCTGCGTGCGGAGGACGCTGGAAGTCCAGGTACTACTCAAATAACAAATATTGATCTAAATATTCTGTATTCAATTATGTACTACCTGTCAAATTATAAAAACGACAGTAGTGTCAGTTCTACAGGAAACTGCCAGCGACGAGGACGGCAGCTCTATTAATCCATGAACTCAACAGTTAAATATATAGCCAGAACATTGATGCACTCCGCTTGAATGTGGGACTTACGGTAATGCTCTAACGGACTCTACGGGAGAAGGACAGTTTCAAAACAAAATATCTTAAAAAACGTGGGATTTGTTTGAGTCTGTGTTTTGTGTAAAATGTTATAAGTTGTTATGTTATGTCATCGTTATCATTTACCATTACGATTATTGAGTAGATGAACCACATTTTTAGATTGTTCCTTTATTTCACGAAGTAAACAACATCTTCTATAAGCACGTCACCCCCTTCTTATTGTACATTAACAAAAGATGCCAACATTATAATTACTCAATCTCTATCAAATACAATACTATAAATAAATAACCTCTCGTGGATCAAGAGCACAAGCAAGCGAATGTAACAGCGATGGTTTGTGAGTTCGAATCCTTAATACTTGCTCTAGCAATTAGGAAAAAACGTGGCGTTGAGTTCCGCCACTCAACCCACCATGCCTCCATAATTCGGTGAAAAGTAAGGAACGGAGTGTCCTATCAATAGGTTCCCAAGTACTTATATCGATTAATATGATATATGGCATACGTAACATTTGCTCAGTAATGATTTCCACTTTATCATTGATAAAGGTTTGCTCATAGTATATTTGTTTCTACGTTTACTCAAGGTGAGCTCGTCGGAACGCCTTCGAATCCAAGTGTCAGCCCTGAAATGTTTATTGGACTCCGACAACGCTAAAGTGCGCCTCGCCATACGGGAGCTGGAGAGGCTCAAGCAGCTCTTACGGGACAAAGAAATGGAGAAAACCGTACTTGAAAAGGTACTCATTAAATATTGGAATGATGAATACTACAAGTATTTTATTTTATTTGTCAGCACAAGAGTGTGACTTTAACCGACCGAACCGGTTCTGGGTTCGATCCCCAGTCGAGGAAATGAAATATTTAATATTTTCGATTTAAATATTTATTGTTTCATTTCTTCGTTGAGTTCCGCCACTCAACACGCAATGCCTCAAATTCGGCGGAAAGCGGGGAACGGAAGTGGAACTGAGTGTCCTAATACTAGGTTCCCGGGTTTCCTCTGCCTACCCTGCCTCGTGCGGGATACAGCGTGAAGCTGAGTATCACGCATATAGTATCCGCCGAAATTTAGAGAGAGGAACCCACCGCCTTGCTTTGTCTTCTAACAGGGTGGGAATGAAACCCACAACCGTCACTCGCTTGTGTAAATACGCCACGTCGTCGATACTTGTTTTATATGCTAAAATAACGTATTTTGAATTGAGCCAAGTTCTTTATATACATCGTTATCGACTTTTGTCATAATATTTATACGATTGCTATGGTGTTATTATTTCTTTGCTCCTGCCACTACTGATAAACGCAAGGACAAGAGAGATGAGAGGTGAAAATAATATTCCTTTAAAATTTTATTTTTTAACCTTAAGCATATAAGGTTACTTATGGTTATATAATTAAACGTCCACAGATTTTTGTTATAAATTAAAAAATATATGTTAATTTTTTCGTATTATATTATTTGTTCTTATTAAAAAACCACGACTCGCTAAGCGCGTACTTTAATGTAAAATCTAATTAAAATTTTCATGCAAAAAAATCGATTTTAAGGAAAAATATGCATTGGAACAAGATATTTGTGCTGCGGAGGATCGCGTGTCCGAGATGAGTATTGGTTAGTCATATAAATACCTACACAGTAGTCTATTGAATAAGTTACACTTGAAACAAAAACATATATAGCTACATACTAATAGAGATTTTTATTTCTTATATTGGAAATTATTACATATTTAAAATGAAATACTTCTAATAATTAATGGCGTTATGTGTAATATTGCACATTTTTGGTGCTGTGAACACTTTCCGTGACACCAACACCAGGTTATACGCCATTACTCCGGTTCAAAATTTGGTACGATGAAAGTTATTGTATTAAAGTTATTATTATATTGTTTTTTTTTATAATTAAGTATGTATTCAAAACAAATAATAAATTTTATTCATATATAGTCTAGGAAGGAGACTATAAAATTTATTGCAATTACGCCCCGATTCTGATTTGTCTTACGTTTGTCAGAATAAAATAAAGAAAATCATTTTCCGTCGTATTATGGAGTAATGTTATATAGAAACGATAAATAAAGTATTAGAGCGAGCCGGTGGTAGCTGCCTGTAGAACTGACACTACAGACCTTTCAAGTTACATACTTGACGATTCAAAAGTGCTTGTAATGGCATAATTGAATAAAGAATATATTAATTTTGATTATTATGGTAACTAAGAAACCTGGTTTTTGTATAAGATGTGGAAAGTGTAGATTAATGATAAATAAAAAAGCAATAAATGTTAATTTCATTACTTTTTTCTTCGTTTTTCACCTTCACGCTGTATCTCGCACGTTGCTAGCCAGAGAGAACCTAAGATCCTAGTGTTAAATCACTGCGTTCTCATGAAGACATTTCCGTTCCCTACTTTTCCCTGAATTCTGGTGGCAATTGTTTGGTAATTTAGACGCGGACATCAATGTCGCACTCGATCTGGTTAACAAAATGAGAAAGTGACAATATTAAATATTGAATGGCCTCGCCTCACGTAATTAAAACATAACAAGGAACGGTTTCCAGGATGGCGGAACTGTCGTAATGAGCTGGAGTGCGTCCGCAACGCGCTCGCCCACGAGCGGGGCGCGCGGGACGCCGCCGCCCGGCGCTGCGACAGCGCGGAGCGGAAGGTAGGCCGTAGGCGCTTGACTCTGACTGTACGATGTACGATGTACATTACAGCGCGTCACTTTGAAAAAACGCCGCCGTCTTGGAAATCTTCTAACCTTCAGGCGGATTGTAATATGACTGGATTATTTACGTCGTCATGTCAAAAATCGTAGTTATATTTACCGCCGCGAGGAGTACGTTTATGACAAAATGGCGTCGTTAAATATAGCATTGCTTTTATAATATGATGGGTCGTTATGTAATTCATCGGATTATACATTCAGTGCATCTGCGCCATAAACATCTTTATCTATAGTAAGTATACTTAACTTCAATACTAAATGATACTAATTAAATTATGTAATTATGTAATTATCTTATGCCTATACATAACCCTATAGGTTATTTATTAGTTTTCCCAGAAACAAAAATTATGGTTCTTCTAAGATAACTTTTTTTTATAAAAAAATATATTTTTTATTGAAATAAGTCCAGTTATAGCGAAGAGGCAAACACTTGTGTGTAAGCACGACAGTTAGTAGGTTCAATTTCCACTTGACGAAATGAAATATTTTAATTTTTCCCACTCTAGTACTGAGGCAAAGCGTTGCGTTGAGTTCTGTATTTCAACGTGCATTGATGAAATCAAGCATGCCTGCATGCCTTAATTTGGCTAAAATTGAGGAAGGAAGTGCTTAATGGGACCAGAGTTTAAAAAATAACGTATTTAATTAATACGTGTTTAATAAAATGTTTCAGTAACAATTTGTGATATTTTAGATAACATCGTTAGAGGAAGAGAGCGCGCGGCGGGCGGGCGCCATGGCGGCGGCGCGGCGCGACCTGCTCGCCGCGCAGCGCCGCGAGCGCGAGTCAGTGCGACTTCCAATATACACTATATAGATTTATAACTTCACGCTGTATCCCGCACGTGACAGGGTAGGCAGGGGTAACTTGCGGGAACCCAGTGTGAAGACACTCCCTTCTATTCACTACTGTTTTGCAAGCAATGTGGAATTTGGGGCATTGCTTGCGAAACGGCAGAAGTCAACATCGTACTTTGCTATGTTACGAGAACGAAAAAAATAATGAATGTTCGAGAAAATAAAATATTAAATATTTTATTTTCTCGAACGGGTATGAAATCCACAACCTGTCGCGTTTGTGTTACTACAGGCCTCAAAAAATATATATTTACATTTTTTAATACGCATAATAAAAAATGATATAATTAGATATATTTTTTTTATCTTTTGTGATTTGATTTATAGAGCGCGAGAACGAGCTGAACGAGAATGCTCAGAGCTGAGCACTGAAGCCGCGCGCAGTGCTCAAGAAGCTCAGGAGCTGAAGGCGCGCGTGGCGGCGTTGAGCGCCGAGCTAGATGTGGTGCGCCGGAGATGGATACCGCCACCGCTGTATAGGTGAATTGCTTATTTTATTTAATACAATAATAATAATCATATTGCACTTTATTAACTAAACTAGTAAATGAAAAATTTTTTTAGAAAGGTATATTCTCTTTCATATCAGTTTTACGATGTATTCCGCACATGGCATGGTGGTAAGAGGGAACTTGAGAGCCTAATTAATGTTAAGATTCTTTCGAATTTGAAGACTCCTTTCCGTTCCCCACTTTTCGTCGAGTTAGAGGCATTGTGTGTTGAGTGGCGGAACTCCACGCCGCGCTTTACCGCTTTGAAGTAGTAAAACTATGGAAACTTGTTTGACTTGCGTGTTATGAGCGGGATACAGCGTGAAGCTATAATAATAAGCACAATACGTGAGCAGGCTGGTGGCGGCGGCGCGCGCCTGTCTGCCGCGCGCGCACGCGCTGTCCGCCGCCGCGCTGTGGACGCTGCTGCCCGCGCGGCACGGCTGCTGAAGTGTCATATATGTTAGCTTTGACTTTCGTCTGTGGTCTGTTTGACGTTTGTATTTTTTTGTTATTTTTTTTTATTGAAAGACTTCGCAACATACAGCCATCTTTCTGGTTTTACATTAGATTGTATAAATTTAAAAAAAAAACATTGTAAATGGTAAATAATTTATACAAATGCATAAATAAGTAAAAAAACAAATAAGCTCAAAGTTATATATTTAATATGTATCTTTTAAATTGTATACATATTTTAACGCTACAATGAAATTACAATTGGCAAATAGATGTGCCTAAAGAAGTAAATGAGTACGGACAAATGAATCATCGTTCTTAGCAAATACGATTGTTTCTTGATAGTGTTTAAAAATTGCCAGTCATGCAACTGCTCAGTTTTCTTACATCATATACACAAACTATAATATATATATATATATATATATATATATATATATATATATATATATATATATATATATATATATATATATATATATATATATATATATATATATATATATATATATATATATATATATATATATATATATATATATATATATATATATATATATATATATATATATATATATATATATATATATATATATATATATATATATATATATATATATATATATATATATATATATATATATATATATATATATATATATATATATATATATATATATATATATATATATATATATATATATATATATATATATATATATATATATATATATATATATATATATATATATATATATATATATATAATCAGAACTGTACATAGATATAGTTGCTTCTATTTATATAAATATTACGCAATAATTGCACGAAGGTTGCTAGTTTGTGACACGTCATTTTAGCGGGAAAATGATTAATTTAGTTATATATCTTTGTGTTCTATTTGGTACATGGGGACCCGCGCGGCTTCGCCCGCTTACTTACTATACTAATATTTTATTAATATTTTTTAGGTGTATTTAGAGATTATTTATTTAATTGTAGTCATTTACATTGTGCACTTAATAATTACTCATTTGTATTTTATCTTTTATTGTTAGTCTCATCATTATTATATGCTCATATGCTTAGGATGAGATGGTAACACACATACACTTTAATGTTATTTATATGTACAGTTCTTTACTTGCTTTGTTAAATGTGTTGTACGATTATGTCCTATGTCTGGTTTGTAAGATGGACCATGACCACTTACTTAGAAATATACTAAAGAAAAAATTGTCGCGAAAATAAAAAAATAAACTTTGTACAGACCGATTTGTTGAAATTTAAAGTCCAATCCGTTTAGTTAAAGTTAAGCTCCCCCTTGGAAACTATTTGTAATTGGCTTAAATTTGGAGACGGAGAGTGTCATCATTAAATTCTCAGGTTCCGTCCGGTTTCCGTTTGTGAAGTTGACTAATTTTTAATTATTATATGGAGTGTTTCCAAATGTAAGAATTATTTATAAATGTAATTATGAATATTTTCTTTATGATCATTAATTAAATATCTATGTACTTAAATTATCATCGCTCTAAGTTTTAGCATGTTTAATGTAAGTAGAGCATCCATTTAAAATTAAATATTACAGACAACAAACAGATAACAGATGATTGCTTACCATTAAAAATATATGTTCAAAGACACCATAGATAATATATCATGTGCCTCAAATGGAGGAAATACAGATTTAACTGAAAAAAATTATAAAATTATTACCTTTTTTTACAATATATTCTTGTGAACAAAGACTTTGTATAAATAAAAAGAAAATATATTTAACGTGTTACCTGTGGTTGCCTAAATGATGTCATTCGTGGTGATAAATATTAAGTATAATTAGACGGCAATTATACATTTATTTTCATATGTATATTTATACTGTCTAATAAGACATTTGGTAAGTATGGTTTTTGTATAATTTATTAGTTATTTTAGTTTATAATTTATTATATGGTGAGTAGTTACTTAATTGTGATTTTTCTAAGTAAGTTTGTTAATTTTATAAGTATTTAATTAATGTTATCGAATTTTGAATATTAAATATTATTTTAATCATATTCGATTTTTATTATTTTTTTTATAAAAATCTTTGAAATATGAAGTAAGAAGTAGATGAGGCCCGCGACGCCACTTGACGTCGTGATTTTTTTTAAAGAAAAGCCTTGTTCATTGTGTTGTAGTTCTAAGTGTTATGAAAATTGGATGGGAGCTGTAAACTCTGGCTAAGACGACTTTGTAATTTGTTTGAAGGGTCTTAAATGTTTGTTTAGATTGTAACTCACGTGGAGGCTCCCGGTTACTATATACCTACAAATATTACGAACCCGCCCGCGACTTTAACAGCTTAAATTACACTATTTTATTTTTACTAGTGGCAATTACTTTCGTTTTCTAATAACCTAAGGTTTTACAATAAAATAGTGATGATTGCATTTAAATCTCGTTAACCATATTTGAAATTAGCGGGTACTATGTACATACAAACACACAAAAATATCAAATACTACTATAACTATAATTTTGGACTAATTAATAAAGGTCCTGCTGCGAATTTAATTAAGTTTTAAGTAAGTACGTTTTCAAAATAAATGATAATGTACAAATGAAATGGAATAAAATTGTTTGTACGAAAAAAAAATACATGTTATCAAAATTTTTTCACCGCAAACGGGAAACACTTAATCAACTTTAATTTAATGTAAGATAAGTTAATAGTTAAGAAAGCTCGGTATATTTTTCAGCTTTACAAATAATATTGAAACACCTTACCACTAGTAAATAAGTACTTATTATAAAGATGTAATACAATTATGTACTGGGGATATGTTAATGAGACGAGAGACTTGCTGTATTCATTTAATTCAGTCTTACAATAACTCTATTCAACAAACTACTATAAAATATCAACAACTGGAATGGTACTTCGTGACCTAACACCCTTTAGCGAAAGCCGAAGGCCGCACTGAGATATCTACAAACACGCTTTATGATAAATCACAACATCCCTTAAGAGAGACCTAACTCGAATGTTTCAACTGTTTTCATTAAACATTTCTTATCCAGTTTCGGCAAAATAACAATTTATAAATAAAAAAGCTGAGTTAGCCTTAGCCTTCTACATAAATGTACATCAAACAAGCAAAGCACTCTTAATGTATGAACACTGTATCATATTGGTGTTGCTACAAATGCGATTTGTGCCTTTTTCATTTTATTTATTATAATTTTATGCTATAATTATCAGTGCAAAATTAAAATATATCAATTATTGGTAACATTAAAATACAAAAACAAATGATTAGACCTCTTTGGCCTCGTGCCTGGCGAGACTCTCTATACAAAGCTTGGAAAGTAATCGTTCAACCTACAAAATTGTTGTTTAATATTATAATTACAAATGAATGAATGTTAACTGACGCTCTAAAAGTTCACTTGCAAGTTTCTCATTTCAATTATCTCTATTAGTATTTATTAGAGTTAGTAAATAAGTACATTTCAATATCGATGATTCAACTTAACAATAACATACTTCATATTCATTGTTCGACATTTTAAGGAGTGCACTTTTAGTCTTTTATAAATATATATACATAAATCGTCTCTTGATGGTATTTTTGTACAACATGTAGGCTTTTACAGTAACATAACGACAGGAATACTTCAATGTAATGACTTTGACTAGTGAATCGTGGATACGTTTCATTTAACGATATCTTTCTATATTATATACGTACTATGTAACAAGTACGAACATTATTATAAATATCTCTATGTAAGTATTTCTTATGATCCTCTAACTACTTGTATATTGCAAGCAAAATAACATTTGATGCCATGCCTTGCTGAAAGTGATACTCGTATGCTCAGATCTCGAGTTATATATGATTTATAAAATAAAATGAAAATTAGCGACAATATCTTGTAAATCTTTCAACTAATGCTAAATAATTACACAAACAATTATGACAATCTTATCTGATCTCTAGAAGTGACTGGTATCGCTAGAAGGAATAGATTGAAAACGTTACATAAGATATAACATATCATGTAGATACAGTACAGCCGACGTGTCGTGGCCGCTTTGAAGTAAAGCTTTCTGAATTATTGCGCGTTGTACACTAAAGAAGAAAATACGAGAAAATCTCCTCTCGGGGCGGCCACGACTCCTAGAACATACTGCAAGTATTCAACGCGGAACAATGTAACGGTGATAAGGCTTTACTTATGAAGAAGTTATCTAATATATTGAAATTCTATGAAGAAATTCGCTAAAGTTGTTATAAAATAAATATAACAATTATTGAATTACAATAAATTAGAGAAATATATGTTACTTTAATATTTTGAAAATGACTTGTAGGCTACTCTATATAATATGTATCTTACATTGATAACAAAATATGTCTATATAATAGGCATTGTTATAATTAGATATAAATAATACACAAAACAATGTATTCACTAATTATTGCACAATAATGAGTTCCACTACAACAATAGGATGTCTGAGAACATGAGAAAGTAAATTAAGTAAATATATTTAATTACCAATTAACAATAAACCACGAATGTAAATGTTCGTGAAACTACATGTCTAGAGAAGTTAACAAAATTTAAAATGAAAACGCTCCCGACACAAGAAAACACTATCTAATGTTGACGTAATGCTCGTAGCCCTTGAAGTACTGCTCCGGTTTCATGAAACATAGATGAGAACCATCGCAACGAACAAGGTCATCATCATATCCTTCATTCATTGCGTCGGGCGTTAAACACAATAAATAGAAGAAAGCTACTTCCTAATTAGATCTTTCTTAAATATAGTATATTTCAGGCCATTTTGTTTTCAACGACCGCTGTATGTACATAAGTACATATATATGTAACATACAACTACACATACAGACCAAAGACCAGAATTGAACTTACTGTACCTAAGTACACAAAATAAACCTAACACTAGCGACCACTTATTTTAAAGCTCAAAACCTATAACATTTGAAATGAAGTAAGTAACGACAAGTGTTATATCATGCCGAACCCCTCGCCGCCCTCGTTGATGGCCCACAGCAGCGCGCGCACGAGCTGGTCGTAGCTGTCGTAGTCGGGCAGGCACAGCTGGTTGAAGCAGGTGTGCGCGGTGGGCAGCGCGCCGCTCGTGGGCGCGGCCGCCAGCTGGAAGCGCGGGCGCAGCTCCGCGAAGCCGCCGGCCGGCAGCTGCGCGCAGCCCGTGGTGAACTGCAGCAGGCGCGCGCGCTCCTCCGCGCTCAGGCTGGCCACGGCCGCCCACAGCCAGGCCACGCGCCGCCGCCACGCGCGCCCCGCGCCCGCCACCAGCGCGTGCGCGCGCCAGTCCGCCACGCACAGCTCGGCCGTGCCGCACAGCAGCAGCTCCAGCTCGCCCTCGTCGAAGGCGGCCAGCAGGCGCGCGGGCACGAGCAGCGCCAGGCCGCGCAGGAAGGCGGCGGTCTCGGCGCGCGCGCGCGCGGCCAGGCGCCACTGCGCCAGCGCGTCCAGGTACTGCAGCTTGGCGGCGTCGCGCACGCGCGTGGCGGCGCCGCCGGGGCGCAGCTCCTGCGTGCGCACGAGGCGGCCGGCGCGGTCGTACACGTCGTCGCTGAAGAACACCTCGGCCGCGTCGGGCGCGTCCAGGTCCGTCTCCAGGATGTACTTGATCTTGGACAGGTACAGCTCGGGGTCGTCCTGCTCGAAGTGCTGCGGCCGTTGCGAACGAAAATACATACATCAAAATATAATTATCTTACTAGAGATAAAAAAGACCCATAGTTTTTATGTATTATAATATATTTTACGTACTTTATGTACAGAATGGAGCTATATTATATAAAATTTAATACTGATGCCTATCATGGTACAGGGGTATAAGTATTTGACTGTTAAAAACAACTGCCGAGGAAATAAAATATTTAATATTTTTAATTTAAATATTGAATATTTTCATTTCTTTTGTCTGTAACAAGGCAAAGCACGACGCTGAATTCCGCCATTCAACGCGCAATGCTTCAAATTCGAAAATGATAAATAAAATGTAATGTTAAAACACTAGATTCCGCCTGTCTATCCTACCATGAGCAGAAGTACAGAGTGAAGCTGAAAAAAAATACATATACTACTTTGATAGAATATAATTTTTCACTTGGTGTTTCTAAAATATGTTTTAAAATCACAGACATGTATTATTATACATGTACCTTGTAGTGCACGCGCAGGCCGATGATCTGCGCCAGGAAGGAGCGCGCCAGGCGCGCGCGCACGAGCTGGCGGTGCGCGCCGCCCAGCGCGCTCTCGTACAGGCACTTGCCCACCAGCTTGCCCGCGAACTCGAAGTGCTTGAGCTTGAGGTGCGGCGCGCGCTCGCCCGCCGGCGCCGGCGCCACCAGCCCCGCCGGCGCCTCCGCCCACGACGCGAACAGCCCGCCGCGCGCGTCGAACAGCCGCGCGCACAGCAGCGACACCCACTCGCGCCGCAGCCCGCCCCAGTCCACGCCCGCCTCGCCCGCGAACGACACCTCCAGGCTGCGGCACCACTCCGCCGCCGCCCAGCGCCGCGTGGCGCGCACGCTCGAGCGCAGCACGTCCGCGCGCCGCACGCGCAGCGCCAGGCGCGCGTGCGCGTGGCGCGCGTGCTCGCGCCGCAGCTCCGCGTAGAACCAGTCCGCCTTGTGCTGGAAGCCCTCCTCGCCGCCGCACGCGGCCGCCGCCAGCTGCGCGAAGGCGGCGGCCAGCAGGTCGCGCTGCGCCGCCCACAGGCGCAGCGCGGGCTGCGCGCCGTCCTCCAGCTGCAGGCGGCCGGCGGGCGCGGGCCCCTCGCCGCGCGCGCCCAGCACCACGCGCGTGGAGGCGCACACGCGGAAGGCGGTGACGCGCTTGGGGAACACGCGCAGCACGTAGTCCTTGACGAGCAGGCGCTCGGCGCTGAGGCAGCACAGCACGCGGCGCGCGCGGCCCGCGTCGTCCAGCAGGCGCGCCTCGAAGGCGGCGCGGCGCGCGGCCAGCTGGCGCTGCACGGCGGCGGCGTCGCCGGGCGCCAGCACGATGCAGTCGAACTCGCCGCCGTGCAGCAGCGCGCCGTCGTAGCGCAGCGCGGCGCGGAACACGCCGGGCGCGGCGAAGCAGAGCCAGGCGGCCACGCGCTGGTTGACGGCGTCGTACTCGAAGCGCGCGCTGGCGGGCGGCGCGGGCGCGGGCGGCGCGTCGGCGGCGTCGAGCGGCGCGGCGTGCAGCGAGAAGGCGGCGGTGCGGCCGGCGGGGCGGTCGAGCGGCGCGGGGTTGTCGTAGCGGTCGCGCGGGTGCACGTGCAGGCGGCGCGCGCGCTGCGCCGTGCACACGAGCGCGCCCACGCGGCCCACGCGCGAGCGCCGCGGCTCCACGCGCCCCGCCACGAACCACTTGCGGAAGGGCCCGCCCGCGCCCGCCTGCCCGCCTGCGAAACGGACCGACATTTGTTAAAACATAGCGGTATCAGAACAATAACTCTATTGTAATTTGAGTTAAGCTTCTGTTTGGTGACGTTCGGCACAGTATAGAATTTACTATACCAAACGCGATAAAACTGAAGCTTGGATTTAGAAATACAGTAAGTTTAATAAAATATAATAGTTCAGTATAGTGAAGCGACTGACCGATGAGCACGTTGACGCGGTAGACGCCGGCCGCGCGCACCGTGAACTGCGCGCGCGCCGTGTGCGCCCGCGCCGGGTCGTCCGAGCCCAGCTCCACCACCGCCGCGATCTGCAGCGCACACGGACATTTCAAATCTTTACATGTTGAAAGCTGTGATCGTATAAACACGCTTGTGTTTCCTCATTCAAACATAACACTAGCTGAGCCTATTATAATTGATTGATTTTTTTTACGTACAATTTTTTCATGAATTCATATAAATCATTATAATCATATAAATTATAATTATTTTCAGCCATGTCGTACCGCATGAGCACAATCGTGTGACTGGAAACGCGACAGGTTGTAGGTTCGATCCTCACTCGAGTTAAATGAAATATTTAATATTTTCATTTCCTCGTTCTAGTGACAAGACAAGGCGCGGCGTTGAGTTCCGCCTCTTAACACGCAATACCTCAAATTTAGTGGAAAGTGGGAAACGGTAGGGAGGTTATTAAGTTCCCTCTGCCCACCTTCTTATTCCCGAGCGCAATGTCCACGACGAGGTCGTCAGCCTCGCACACGGGGTAGGGCTGTCCGTTGCGCTGGAAGCAGTACACCGTGAAGCACATGGTCTCGCCCACCGCCTGCGGCTCCTCCCACCCCCACTCCACCTGAGACACAACAGGTTACTCCCAAATTGTCTTAATATTACTATACATTATTTGAAAATATTATTCCACAATGAGTTTCATACGCATTTAAGGAAACGAATATTTTACATTTTCATTTCTTTGGTCTGGTAATGAAGTAAAGCGCGACGTTAAGTTTCGCCACTCAGCACGTTACGTCCAGGATTCGGTGGATATAGCGGAATGCAAGCATCTCAATGAGAACGGAGTGTCTTATTACTAGTTTCCCAGATTTCCTATCCTACCGGTGTGTACTGTGCCGGTTAAAGTGAGAAGCTACAAAAAGAGTTTCTATAAATCTGCATAGAAACACATCCAATTCCAAATATTGATGTTATTTCAAATGAATGTCGCAGTGACGGGGAGAGGCACCTTGCAGCTGGGCGCGTGCAGGTACTTGCCGGTGACGTACTGCAGCAGCGAGTGCTTGGCCTCGGGCGCCAGCGCGGGCTGCGTCATGGCCGCCAGCGTCACCAGCCCGCACACCGAGATGGACACCACGAGCATGCCGCCTGCCGGTGTACACGTACGTCACACCACACCTAGCTATACGCGTTGTGGATACATGGACATGGACACGACTTTTTTTGTGGATTCGATCCTTGTTTGGAAATGTGAAATATTTAATATTTTCATTTCTTGACTCTGGGGGCCAGGGAAACGCGGCGTTCAGTTCATACAGGAAGGTTCCAAAAGATCCCTCTGCTTTCTCCATGTGTGGGATAAATTACTAATGCGGGGAAAATTATTTAAAGTGAAAACACTATATGTTCGTTTATATTTATTAACCACTTTTGTTTATCTTATGTTAAAGTCAAAGCTTTCACTCTAATCAATATCAAGAAGGTTTAATATATATATTTTCGTTTGTTTATATTTTCAAACGTTAATTTAATTACAATTTTGTTTCCCAAGTGTAAATTCTCAGTTAATAAGTTAGCGTCTCAAATTTTAAAACACACGTATAAAACAAAGTATGTTTTATAAATGGGTATTAGAAGGTGAAGTAATACTGACCCCAGGTCCAGGCGTCCTGGTGCTTGCTGCCCTTGACGACGGCGCTCCACAGGTCGGCCTTGAGCGCGTGCAGCGCGTCCTTGCGCGTGGGCAGGCTGCGGCGCGCGGCCGCCCACGCGCGCAAGTGCCGCGCCTCCAGCGCGCGCCGCGCCGCCGAGTCCTCCAGCCAGTACACGTCCTCCAGCGACGACACGTCCAGGCTGAGCAGCCTGCGCGGTACGTATCTACGTTACTTACCTTTACATAACCTTTTTAAATATATTTTTGTACACATTGGGTTTGGAAATTAAATAATACATGTACCTAATAAAACAGTAAAAAGTACCACCTTTGTATATAAAATATTTTGCAGCAATGACAGGGTGGTTGGGAAGGAGTGATAGTAAAACCATTTAAAAAAACAAAATGTTTGTGTATTAGCTTGTTTGCACACGCTCACCTCCGTAACTAATGAATTTGAGTTAAAACTTTATGTTGTACCTATAACTAATAAGTCTGGGCAACATATACGTATTATTTATTTTGGAAATTCTGACCTTCATGAACCAGCTAAACCGTAAGAAATATAGAAATAGACGCTTTAGCAAAAATTGTCCAGGATAAAAAACAGTTTCTGTTAAGAATTAAACAATTTTAAGATCTGGAATATCTGATGTAGATCTGTAAGAGATAGAAATTATGCTTTGTGTTTCAGTTGAATGTAGTTTATAAAGAAATTTTCTATTTAAAAAAATAAAATAATGTAAAACATTCGTGAATATAATATGTACTTTTAATAATTACGTAACTGATCATTCTGTACTGTCTCTACATAGAAGATAGACAGAACCGAGATGTTCGTTCGTAAAGGTAAAGGGGATATCAAATAAGAAAAAAAAGGGCTCCACAGTTTATTTGATATATGTCTTCATATTTATAAATATAATTACCTATCTAAATTTATATGCAAGTGAACACTGTCTCTACATAGTAGGAAGAGATATTACAAAAAATCTTGTAGGGCGTCCTCTATTTAGTTTATTAATGTAGTAGGGTCCAAAATAGTGATTTTAAAATTTTTTATTAACGTTTATTAACCAGATTTAAATGCAGCTTTTACTCTTTGGCATCTCTCATATTTTACATTGGTGAACAAAAAATGATACGTCTGACTCATATTTTACATCGGTGAACAATGTGTGACTGTAACTGACAGGTTCTGGGTTCGATCCCCAGTCGAGGAAATGAAATATTTAATATTTTCAATTTAAATATTTAATGTTTCATTTATTCGCTCTAGTAATAAGAAAAAGCGCGGCGTTGAGTTCCGCCACTCAACACGAAATGCCTCAAATTCACTAGGTTCCCAAGTTCCCTCTGCCTACCTCGTCACGTGCGGGATACAGCGTGAAGCTGAGTGAGTGAGTGAGTATAAAGACATTTAAATAATGAAAATGATTTTCAACTTATGATCAAACCTCGACTTGATTTAAAAAAGAAACTAAATTTAAATTATTACGCTGAATATTGTACGGTGTTTTTATACTTATTAAAGTTAAAAAAGTATATTTAAGACGATAAAGAAATACAGAAACCCCTTTACATAATAAGTTTACGCGGACACTTTATGGCCGATTTACTTTTATGATCTTGACGGGTGAAATGAAACGAAAATCAAATTCATGAAAAATTTACTATTGCAATATAATATTGTTGGAGTTTTTTTTCCATTTTGTGGTGAAAGCGAAATCATTTCGAAGTAACCACCACCACTACCACCATTTTATTTAAAGTTCATACTGTATTCTGCATAACCTAGGATAGAAACATTCTGTTTCCCACGCACTGCTCAATTTTAGAGACATTTCAAGCTTAGTGGCGGAACTCAACGCCGCGTTTTGATGCACTTGTTGCTGGAGGAAATTGATACCCCCGTAAGAACCTTTGACAACATTTCTACTAATAAACAAAAAATATTTCGAATTCTAGTGACATGCCCGCGTTCTTTATAGAATAAAGAACAAAAACTACCAGATGTATTCAAACATAAGTTGTAGAAATAAGAAAGAGATGGAGACGCCTACAACTTAAACTACAGATACTTCATCTAATTTGATCACTTCAAAGGTTCAATAACAATATAATAAATTTCCTATCCAAGTTAAACTTACTGTAACAAGTTTAACAGATACAAATCAGCTTAGCTGAAAGTTTGATCAATTCACAATATCTACGTACAACCGTGTTCTAAACGTACCTAACAACCTACGTAGATACATTGGGCAATGTTGTAAGCACAGATGTTGCACCTGTACTTTGTTGAAAGAACACAATAGTTTTAAGTTTTATTTAATTTTGTAACAATATTTTTTTTTACTTAGCGGGGTAGAGGGAACTCGGGAACCTAGTGTTAAGACACTCCGGTCCATTTTCGTTTCCCACTTTCCGCCAAATATGAGGCATTGCTTGTTGGAAGCTCATCGCCGCGTCTGTTACCAGAGTTACCAGAGAGTAATGAAAACATTAAATTTTTAAATTGAATATATTGAATTTCCTCGAGTGGAGATCGAACCCACAACCTGTCGTTTACAGTCACACGCTTGTGCCGCTGCGCCATGACAGGCTTCAATAACAATATGTATCAATATTATTAAAATTAGTCACAATTAGGTAAAAGATAATATAACAATAAGTTAAGTATCTTTTGATGGGCATAATTATAGGACAAGTCCTTAAAGACTACTTAAAGCCAATAAGATTTTGCAATAAATGTACGAGCGTGTCAATTATTGTTAGTGCGAGGCAAAGTTACTAAGATTATTTTAAAGTAAATTTGAAATATTTTAAATATAATTTATTTATTAGGCTCACGCTGTATCCCCAGCACATGGCAGGGTATGCAGAGGGAACTTGGGAACCCAGTGTTAAGACACTCCGTTCTGTTCTTCCCTTGCCGCCGAATTTGAGGCATTGCGTGATCCAAGAAGCGTGGATTTATATTCCGCTACATTCAGTTTTTTGTATACGTTTTCTTAATAAGTATATTTCTTTCATTAGTATAAGATATGGTTTAACACTTATGGTTTAACACAAAAATAGCAGTAATATTTTACTTACGTCGTCTGCCCGAGATCAACCTAAAGTGTAGATAAATTAAGAGGCCTACGTCGAAAACCGTACGAAAATATATTATAAAATATTAATAAAAAAAAATTAAAATCTATTTTATATAAAAACATAAAGACTTACTTACTTACTTACTTAGCTTCACGATGTATCCCGCACAGGCAGGGGTAGCAGAAGAAACTTGGGAACCTAGTGTTAAGACACTCCGTTTCACTTCTGTTCCCCATTTTAAAAGACATTAATTCCAATTCTACAAATTTACTTCCATAATAAGAGAGAATAAGTCACTCTCTCGTGAAGTAGTAAGTATTCACATTTATAAAGCCATTCGCTCACCAAGCGTATTGTTTGTTTATGTATGTATGTGGCCTGTACGTAGCCTAGCTGTAGGTACTTGTTCCCTCGAATCTCGGTCGAGAACGACTTGGCAAGTATTCGCCAACAAACAACGCTATTTACACGCCTTCCGTTGAATGCTTGAGAAGGATTCGCGTAAATAAATCTTGTGGTATTCGCTAATTCATAAAATTCTTTGTTTATACTTGCTACAAGCAATACGATGCAAGAATCATTTCAAAAGAGATAGATATTACATTGACTGTGTATCTATTTTGTATGAATATTCACAGATTTCATATTAAATAAGGAATGAATTGGATATGTTTTATATATTGAGGCCAGTAGATATGATTTAATTTCGTTAGGCGTCGTGACGTTGTTCAATGTATGAATGTTGAGCACAGTCGAATCACACTCGACAGAATTATATTTAAAATGTATATATTTTTAATTGTGCCATTTGTTTTAAATCTAGGCCAAAGTTCAATAGCGAATGAATGATTTTGAGACATTTTCAATAAATAACGTAGGGATATAGTAGATATTTATTGAACAATATATACGCGTTAGTTTATCGTATTTCTCTTAAAGCATAAAAAGCATA
This sequence comes from Eueides isabella, assembly GCA_019049475.1. Lineage (NCBI taxonomy): Eukaryota > Metazoa > Arthropoda > Insecta > Lepidoptera > Nymphalidae > Eueides > Eueides isabella. The sequence continues at coordinate 720,719 of CM032386.1, forward strand.
ACTATCCAAACATGCACGTGTATTTTTCACTTTATTTAGGGAAGATACTAAAAACACATTTTACTGTAAGAGAATTAAAAGGGAGACCTCGGTTGACAGTATTGATGATAAGAAAGATATGGCAAAAAATATGAGGTGCCCTGGATCGCATGAATGAAGAGTTTGATGACAGTGGTCGAGGCGAAAGTGGTATGTCGAGACTGCAACGTGTAGTCCCCGGTTTCTCTGATTGCCGCTCTATGTTACCATGTACAGCGTGAAGCTAAAAAAGTATAAATAATTTTAAACAACAACATAGAAAGTTGAAATTCGGCATCTAGCGAGGTAGTGTAGGTAGGTCAGGGGACTGGGGAGCACTAATATAAGATATCTCGAAACCCCTACGGGGATCTCCGAGATTTTTCATTTTACATCTTAAAGTCCGCGCAACAAACTTTACACAAGGAGAAAAATATTCAATAAAATAGTAGGAAAACATTCCATTTAAGATAATAGAGGATTCCATTTAGGACAATAAAAGGGGTATTATCAATTTGTGTGTCCTGCCCGTCTGTCTGTGGCACCATAGCTTCTGAATGAATGGACCGATTTAAGTGCAGCTTTATGGATAATCAAAAGCCTTGGTCATCGCTGAAGGTGGTGGTGGGCCAAGATGACGTATTGGTTGGGTAGAGGGATTTTTTAAATTTTAAGCCGGATTAAGTCAGTTTGCACGTACAAAGGTATTAATTAAGTGCGGTAGGTTTTGAAGGATTAACATTTAGCTTAACATATAAAACTGTAAATTTTAATGCAATTATTTAAGCGGATTATTGCATTTCAATTCGCCATCGACCCGGCTTAAGTACTTAAATGGATAATCGATAGAATTTATTTTCAAAAATATGAGTAGTTTCAATTTTATTTTTTGTTCAAATCAAACGTTACTGTCTCTGCAGATCTCTTTTGCCTCTTCGACGCTCACCAACCTCTTTCTACATGCTCTCTTCAGAGTCCCCATATTTATTAAGGGCTCCTAAAAGATCAACTAAGATCTCGAGAGAATGAATCCTCTCGACGTGACTTCCGCCATACTATTTAGCAGAATTTCGACATGACGAAATGTCATAATTACTAAAAATTATCTCTGAAATAGGTTATGTAGGAGGAAAAGATAAAAGAGACTCTTATTGGCCTTATCGTGTTGATGTTTAATATTTTAGGCGACACATACAAAATCGGTTAAGTGCGAGTCGGACTTACCCACAGAGAGTTTCCTACTAATTTAAGAATTATATATCGACGATCAACCGATGATATGAACTACAAATATAAGTTTGTAACAATGTAACATTTGTTTAATCTTTTTAAATTTTATTATTAGTAGCAAGTCGACAAACTTAAGTACGAGAGTGTCACTCACTTTGTATGAATGTTTGATTTTGTTGTGTTCATTTAAAAACTTGACTTATTTTTTTTTGCTACAAAGTACCAAAGTTCGAATATTCGATATTAATTTCAGCTTGATACCTTTACGCGATCCTGATCAGACAGACAGACGGCCAATGTGATCCTACAAGGACTCCGTTTTTAACTTTAAGGCACAAAATGAAAAAAAAATGTTGCCTTAATACACAAATACCGCATTCGTACCAAAACATCTAATATATGTCTGGTGTCCGCAACAAACGTAATTCGATTTGGCGAACTGCAACGCTTTTAACTTTGTTGACCTTTGACTATGACCTATGAAAATAGAAGACAAATTCAATATTACTGATTTTAGCTGCAGATGTTTCATGAAATTATGATATTTCAACAAATGTCATGGCGCAGTGGACGGAACAAGCGCGATACGGATTGTGGATTCAACCCCCACTGGGGAAAATGAAATATTTAATATTTTCATTTCTTCACTTTGGGTCCAAGGCAAAGCTCGGCATTGAGTATGATTACATAACAAGCAATGCCTCAAATTCGTCGGAATGTGGAGAAAGGAAGTGGCTTAATGAGAACAGAGTGTTTTAGCACTAGGTTACCGAATTCTCTCCACCGCAGCCGAAATTGGTATAAAAAATACCTATGAAGGAACAAAATGAGAATACGCAATTTTTCAATTTGTTTAGTCGAACTGATGCTTGAAATTCAAGTTAAAACTTATTTAGGCCGTCGTATTATAATGTGATAAGATTTCATTGTGAGCACGATGGTAGCGGGTTCGATCTTCACTTTGAGAAATGAATGATTGTGATTTCCCCGCTCTGATAAAACCGCCACTCAACAAGTCGTGCTGATGTCTGAAGACATTGACATCAGCACGTAACGAATGTTTCAGTGACAATATATAATTGCCCTTGGTCGTCGGTGCTTAAGATTTTGTTTTTGTAAATCACAAACACCCATTAAAAAGCCACTTTCATTACATACAACTTTATTTTTTATCTATTATTTAATTTTATCGTCGTGCACCCTTTTTCGTACAGGAGTAAGTAGATATACATACATTTATAAATACATATTAATAAGTTTACTAAAATCAGTACATATATTAATATTAGAAATAGGCTTAAACTTAGTGCGCCTGTAACTCGATTGCATCGAGTCCGTAATTCGTTTATGGGACAGGGTGTACGCTTTTACAATAGGATCCCATAAAACGTCAGAGAATTTTCTGTTTCACTATTTAAAAAAGTTGTGAAAAGACGTTTGTGTGTTAAAGGTTATTACCATATTAACGATTTTATAAATGATGACACACCTTGGGAATAAAATGCTCGCTCCAGGCTGTTTCATGTGTATCATTGTCACTTAATTATATAATGTAAAGTTTTGATAAAAAAAAATGGTCATGTCCCGCCGAGTTTCTTTCGCCGGTTCTTCTCAAGTCTGAGGCAGTAACTTTTGTGAACTGGTGGTAAATTGTTTGACGTTCAAAGAACGAAGTTGTAACTTCCTATTTTGAATAAAAATATTTGAATTTGAATTTGAATTTATGCGCCATTGTATCCATTTATTTTAATTTCCTCGCTATAGGTCGACACCCAAATGTATTCAAAAAAATTGTCACGGTACCTACTGGTTTTCCTCTGCCTACCCTGCTAATATATGCGTGAAAAAAGATGAATTAAAAGTAAATATAGATCTTAATGTTCTTTTTTTTTTCTTCAAACGTGCGAAATCATTGTTTTGGCTGATCATCAGAAATAATAAATATCTAAATTACAAAATTATAAATCTGCACCCAGATGGGTTGAGTTTGGTCAACACTTGCGATCGTATTTTTTTTCAACTTCACGCTATATCCCGCACACGGCCAAGTAGGCGGAGGGAACTTGGGAACCTATTGTTAAGACACTCCGTTCCGTCACCTACTTTACGATGAATTTTAGGCATTGCGCTTTAAGTGGCGGAACTCAACGCCGTGTTTTGCCTTGTTATGAGAGCGAAAAAAGTGACACCTTGTTATGACTTCGCATAATGTTGTACTCTTCAACAGGATCAATAGTACATTGAATTAACTGTACGACATGTTCCACACCAAGCTTGATGCTAAACGTTGATGACAAACTGTATTCCGCCATTCAACAAGCAATTTAAAGTCGATGAACGGTTGGGAACGGAGTGTCTTGACACTAGGGTCCCAAGTTTCATCTGCCTACACTGCCATGTGGAGGATGCATCGTGAAGCTGATAATAATTAATTATTGGAAAGTCAATGGTAATGTATGGCTTATTTAAAAAAAAATAGATACACCTTAATATTAGACATAACTCAAAATATCAGGATAAAATACAAGAGTAACTTTTCAAAAAAAAAAAAACGTTTACATGATTACATCGCGATGGAAGTTGGGTTAATGAAATATGTCACAAGCGTGTCTGTCACAAAAACCCATTTTCGATAATAACTGACGAGAGAATGTCTCTCGTGTCATTTTTATATTTTTATCTTTTCGGTCCCCACGCGGCTTCGCCCGCTTGAACTATTCAAATATTTATTTAATAATATATAAATATATTAAAGATTTACATATTATATACATAACAGTATATAATACTTACTTTACTTACTTTACTTAGCTTCACGCTATATCCCTAGCGGGGTAGGCAGAGAGAACGGAGCGCCAAACGCTACGGTCTCGGCATACCTCTTTCACCTCGTCCACTGTCATCAACCTCTTCATACATGCCCTCCGGGGGATCCTCATGCTTTTTACGTGACCTTCCTCCAGTATCGTCGATACTGTGTTTTCGAAGGTCAACCGAGATCTCCCCCTCCCTCTCTTACCACTCACTTTTCCTTCATAAATCTTTTTTATACTTGTTACAGTATATAATAATTATATATTTATATTTACTGTTATGCACTTAATAAATTATAATTAATTTTTTCGGAAAAATATGGGATTCCAATCCCACGTGAATTCCAGGATAAAAGGAATCCAACATATTGCCCTCCAAACGCAACGTAATGCCCATAATTCAACTGAAAGTGGGGAATGGAATGGATTGTCTTAACACTAGGTTCCATAGGCAGGCGGACGGCCTGGTGCTTTAAGCGGAACGTGAAACTGAAAAAAAAATATATTTATATTGACTAGAAGCAATGCAAGTCAAGGCTTTGAGTTCCATCATACAACTCACAATATCTCGAAAATTTTGGGGAAAGTGGGGAACGGAGTGTTATCACACTGGTTTACCTTTGGTTACAAGTTAACTAAACTGTAAAAGGATATGAACTTTTATTAAAGATTACAAACAGTTTTATATAATAGATTATCAAATAATAATGATTGAATATTAAGAAATGTAAGAAAAGAATAACACTAAAATCAATAAATGTGGCAGAGAGTCTGACTAGTATTTACTATTTTCATTCTATCTCACTGGTAACAAGACAAAGCGCGGCGTTGAGTTCCGCCTTTTAACAGGAAATACCTCCACTATTGGGTGGTGTGAATAAAATGATTGTCTTAATACTAGATGCCCCTTATTTCAATTTTGTGAACGTGTTGCGTGCAGTAGACTATGAAAGGAACAAAATAAACAGAGTATAATTAATCGTTGCGTACATTTCTACATACATTTTCATGTTAAAGGCGTTTCACAAACAAGTTACACAGAAGATTTAGGTGATTACAAGCGTTTTACAACAAAGCGTATCCACTTATGTGTTACATAAAGCTATTATCTTTTCAGCATTTCGTAATGGATGTTAATTTGAAGGAAAAAGGTTTTTTTAAGTAATTTTGTTGAGATATTTTGATATGGTTTTATTTGGGAAAGCGAGACTTTAACGCCGTCTCAATTTATATAAACATAATTGGAAATCGTTCATATTATACAAAAAAAAAAACCATCAAGTAGAATTCAAATTAAAAATTATCCTTAAGATATATCAGGCAAGGTCTTACAACTGAGACTCGCAAAACGCGGTAAATGTGTAGAGCCTGGTAGGCCCAATACTGTATATAATAAAGAGACCCTGTCAAACTTTCGCTTTCGCGATTCGCCTACAGAATGTTCTGTACTGATTTCAGGGATGATTTACTCAACGGGAAGTACATTTTTTTAAAGTCAGCATGCATTATACATGAAAAACATCAGCAAGTTCTCGCTTCCCGATTCGTGTCAAATTTTATAATTGAAATAATACACTTGATGCAGCAAAAATAATGCATAAATGCAGATTTATTTTTCTATGCTTCTAAAGACTGTAAAGCTTCAGCTTGATACCTCCATGCAATCTCTAGATAAGTCTGTAGTCCATTTGTACAAGCTGATCCTAAATATGTCCCTGTTTTTCCTTTCGAAGTACGTACAATAAATAGATCTTTTGAGTTAAGTTGAAAAACAACAAAATATTGCAAAAACGGGAGATTTTGTGGTACATAGTTGTTGCAAAGACGCAGGTAATGCTAATCTAAATAGCAATGACATTGAAGTGATTTGAATCATTCACGATTGACTTCAGTTGAAAATTGAATGTTCACTTTGCCGTGTTCTTGCTACATAGGGGCTAAGATGACGCGGCAAAACGTTATTTATCACATTAACGTCAAGATCATTTATCATCGGGTTCCATTTAACAGCAAACACTTGTCAGATTTATAAAAGGTACAAAGTTAAAATCAAGGTTTACGTAAAATTCTTGACAGCGGAAATATTGCAAAATTTGTCTTCATTCTGTGTGGTGCACACACAGTAGAGGAAGCAGAGCGAACTTGGTAACATAGTGTAAAGTCACTCCGTTCCCATTAAGACACTTCTGTTCTCCAAAATAGATGTAACGCCGAACGAACCAGCCTTTCCGGCGAAGAAAGTTAAAAAAGAGTATAAGTGCGACAGCATTTATACTCTCAGTCCACGATCGACCTTAAAATATAATAGCAATAGCTTATTATTGGCTTAATTGTTGAGCGACGCCCGGAGGATGGAGTGCTTCAACACTAGATTGTCACTGGCTGCCCTGATATATGCGGGATACAGCGTGAAAGTAATGAAATAATAATAGTACCATTATTGTTTTTCTTATTTCAAGAAGCTACGCAAAGCACATTCGCTCTCAATCATTAAGTCTTAGACAAATTGCGTTGAATTGCGGAACCCAACGCCGCGTGTCATAATTATTATTCATTTATGTATAAATGTTGTAATTATTACCAGTACCATTTACCAGTAGCGAGATCAGTTTTTTAATACCTATCGATGCAAGAAGGGAGGTTTTATAAGTATGATCCGTCTGTCTGTGGCACCTTACCTCCGGAACTAACACACCGGTTTGAGTGTTAATAAAATACTAAACTTTGTTCATTGCGGTTATTATATTTTGGTTATATTTAGAAAATTAGAATTTTAAGTTTAAGAGTTACGTTAAGCACTTTTCCACTCACTTACTCACTCAGCTTCACGCTGTATCCCGCATATGGCAGGGAAGGCAGAGGGAACTTGGGAACCTAATGTACACAATATAGCACTTTGCCAAGATGAGATACTAATTTTGTGTCGAGGATGTTTTAATTTTTTAAATGTATGTTTGCTTGTAAACATATTTATGTTAAAAAGTAAAAAGTTTTATTTAAATACTACTTAATAATTGGGTGATATTTATATTTTAAAATAGATATTTAAATATTGTAAGCGAAGTAAAAAAAAAAAATAATAATTTTACTTCTTTAGCTCGACGTATATTATTAGAGTGGGCAGAGGGAACCTTACGTTAAGACATTTCATTCCCCAACCTCTCACTCGCTTTGTCTTTATACCAGGGCATCATTATTTCACTGAGAGAAAATAAAACAGCAATCGAGTTAAACCAGTGGCTGTTCGAAGGGATCTTTTTAATCACACAGAAATCAAATATCTAATCATCATCGTGGCTGAAATTTTTTTAATAAGATTTACCAAAGTTTTTTGCAAAGTAGAAAAAAATGCGAAGGGTTGTGGAAGAGATATCCACCCGAAGAAATAAATTCATCCTCGCTTGGGTAACTGTGCGCGGCGTTGAGTTCCGCCACTCGACTGTGGGGAAAGGAAGACTCTAAACGGAACCAGTGTTATAACACTAGGTGTGCCTACCCTACTATTAAATAAATCTTATCTCCAAATTCACTCTTATTTTTTATGCAGGATTATAATATTTAGAATATTCACATTTCAGATTCTCCATGAAAAAGATTTCGCATTTAAAAAGGATTCCATTCATACTTCTTATGCGATAATGAGTCTGTTTCACAGTCGTGAGAGGCCCGGTTTTAATGGACCAGGCTTACGTCGTCGACAAGTTGCTTTTTGAAATACGTATTAAATAGCAATTATTTTTTTTCTCTTCATCTTTCGCTTTTGGTGGTCACGTTATAAAGTACTTATATGCAAATTAGAATTTATATAGAACAGTATCACGTCCAATGAAATATTCTACCTCAGTGAATTACATAACATGTAAATAAAATATTGCCATTTGTGAATATAACAATATTTTTTATAAAATACTCAAATTAAATATTTAAAGTTTTTATTACTTCGCTCTGGTAATAAGACAAACCGCGGCGTTGAGTTCCGTCACTCAACACCTCAATTCGGCGGAAAGTGGGAAACGGAGTGTCTTAACACTAGATTCCCAAGTTCCCTCTGACTACCTACGGGATTACAACGTGAAGCTGAGTAGAGTTAAAAATATTTCTATATATTACTTAAAAAGTATAACCATACCTATAGGTTTTGATTACGCGGCGAATTTTACACATAATGCAGTAATAACAATGAATAAATATTTGTTACTTAGGCTTCTAAGCTTATCAATGGCATTGAAAGACGAACAACAACACATTTACTTCAGGATTCCGCTTTACGATTTAAAGTACGGACCCTTAAAAAAAAAAGATTCACGCTTTTTCCCGCATAGCTCTCACTTTTTACTATATATTCGAGACACTGTGCGCGAAGTGGCGCAACTTAACGGCTTACTTTTGTACGTGTGTCTGTTTTTCCACCAGTGTTGTGACAAGAAATAAAAATAAAATAACACAAGCGGGTGACACGTGGCAGGTTGTGGTCCAAGAAAGTGAAATTGCAAAAAAAATATTGAATATTATGATTATTCTTCGCTCTGGTAACAGGGCAAAGCGCGGCGTTGAGCTGAGTTACCAGAGACAAGAAATAAAAATATTTTTTTCTTAACGCCTGTCACGGCGCAGGGGCACAAGCGAGTGATTGTTAACGGGTTGTGGTCCAGGTCACCACTCGAGGTAGCGTAATATTTAATATTTTGAAATAAATTATATAATATTGATTTCTCCGCTCTGGCAAAACGCGTCGTTGAGTTCCGTCGTCGAAACACAACGTCTCAAATTCGGCGGAAAGTGAAGAACGATATGGAGTGTTTTAACACTGGGTTCCCAAGTTGCCTCTGCCTACTTTGCCACGTGTGGGAAATAACGTGAAGCTAAAATAATTATGCTGCTGCCGAGCATACTACATATAAACGCAAACTCACTTAGAATACGCATGCTGCAGTTTATGCGTCGCCAGCCACTGCCTCAGCACGAGCCTCTGCTGCAGCACGTGCGCGGCTCGACGAAGCCTCCTTTCCTCCGACGCGGGCAGCTCCGGAAGTCGTTCCATGTTCTCCGGCGACCCGCAACCGGATAGGGTTGATATTCCTGTGGGAAGATTACGTAATATGCATATTATTTATACAGCTTGACGTGGCACAGTGGCCTAAGCAGCTGTAAACGCCACTGTTTATGGGTTCGATCTCCACTGGTTGGAATGATATTTCATATTTTAATTCCTTCCCGGCGGCAAGTGTAGGTCGGAAGTGTCTTAATGGGAACTGAGTGATTTAACATTAGGTTCCCATGTTACCTCTTATTATACTGCTTTTGATATTTGAGATAAAACGTATATATATAAATAAAATTAAGGTAAGTTTTCTTGTTTGTAATTTACTTTCATTCAAGTAATCTGATGTAATCGTACGAGTGTACTTTCATTACAATAAAAGCTTTTAGATTAAACCAAGTTTGGTTAAGAAGTTCCACGTCGGGACGGGATACTTAATGTAATTGGTATAACTCACGACAGCTAACGCTTCGACATCAATGTCATTATGTACTTTTAAAAATAAAACATATAAGCAAATTATATACATAACAAATTTACACGTATGACGTAACTATATGTATATTAACACTAGGTTCCCAAGTTCCCTCTGCCTCCCCGGCCGTGTGCGGGATACAGCGTGAAGCTGAGTGAGTGAGTGAGTGACATCTATTTTATAATCTCTATTTTGGACTCTATTACTCTAATCCGTCCGGAGTAAACGTCTTCATATAAAATACAGCTTCTATAATAGTAATTTATTATAAGTATAGATATAGATTCTGATAAAACAAAGAAAGTAAGATTTAAAAGTGAAAATACCATATTTTTCCCGTTCTCCAAAGAAATTAGAATTTTTCTCTTCAATAACACCCTTACACTCTCTACTCTAATACATAGCATATAATAATCTTCTGAAGCCAGAAGTTACGTCTGTGTGGTGAGTTTCAGTCACTTACTAACGTTCATTTTGTAGTAAATTTCTTATTTAAGTTTTTTTTTGGCTTCACGCTGTATCCCGTTCATTGCAGGGTAGGCGGACAACACTTAAGAACCTAGTGTTAAACCACCCGGTTTTCATAAACACACACATTGGATGGCGGTACTCAACGCTGCGCTTTACCTACTTACCAAAGCGAAGAAACGAAAAAAAAAATTTTTTTCGATAAAGAATAGACATCAACCAAACCCGTCTCGTTTATAGTCGCACGCTTGTACCCCAACGCCAGGCCTCCATTTTCTCAAAAAAAACAATATATATATATATATATATATATATATATATATATATATATATATATATATATATATATATATATATATATATATATATATATATATATATATATATTCTAGTTTTCTAGTATATTGATAAAGTTATAGAATAGTAGTACCTATATAACTCTTATGAATTTAATTATAACTTACGTGTCATTACAGTCACGGTTCTTTTTGCATATATTCGACGTATATACTCAAACTCAAGGACGATAGGCAGTCTAAAGTAATTATAGTTAGTTGTTAGTTAGTATCTAGGCGACGAACGGCCTTCATTGTTATAGCATAATATACGCTATAATATGAGAACGTTTATGGCAAGGTCGTGTAGACTTTAGTTATGTGAAATGTCTTTTAACAATTCTTTAATAACGTTAGGGCATCGATTTTTTTTAATATTATTTTAAAGTTAAAACGTATTTCAGAGGCATAATGCATAGGTCTTCATAAGAAAGAGGCACAAACGTGAGACTGTATACGCGACGGGTTCCTTTCCCCTACACTCTTGAAATAATCAAATATTTAATATTTTAATTTCCTCGCCCTAATAACAAAGCAAAGCACGGCGATTAGTATCGCAACACAACACGTAATGCCTAAATAATTCGGCGGAGAGCGGAGAACGGTACCTCCGTTCCTTTCTTTATGGACGAAAACTCCTAACTCTATGTTCCCAAGTTCCCAATGCCTACCCCGCCATGTGCAAATAATAAAAAAAAATAAGTCTAATAACATGCAAAGTACTATTGTACTTCGCCACGAATATAAATTAGTTCTTTTATATAACGTATCGCGTGTCCTCAGTCCTCGTGCGAAACTCAAAACCGTGTTGGTTTCAAGTCATAAGTAAAATAACATGAGGGCCTTTATTAAGGTTGTAAGAGCTTCAGGGAGTAACGCTCACGCTATATCTGATTAAACAAAATAAAATGCTTAAAGATAGATATCATTATTAGTAATATGTGACCAAACGAAACAAAAATGAGCCTCTTTTTATTAAATTAGAGACCATGTACCGCTAATATGGGTTATACTGGGCTATAAAAGGACGGAGGCCTAGAATTGTACCAGGCAGCTACTATTGGTAGTATTGCATTGGTGGTGGTGGTGGTTGTGGTTCCAAAAACAATAGTCACCAAATTAGAAAATGCTACGTCGTCACACCTTGACGAATTTGTGTGGAATTACCGTTCAGATGACTAATTTTCGTGGCAATCGCATATAAAGTGTATAAGTGTATTTAAATAAATTATAAAGTGTATAAGTGTATAAATATAAAGTGTATAAGTGTATTTAAATAATTTGTCCTCATTTGTGATGTGACTTGTCAAAGAAGCTAGTTACCAAGACAGGGCCACTTTGAAGATTACATACGTTTCATAAGATTTTCTCTAAAAAAATCAAAAAAATGTTAAAACCTCACGCCCCAACAACGTTTGTTAAACCTCCCAACAGATATTCTAACAACAACATAAATAAGAGTATGAGAAGACGTAACTCGATACATTGAATGGTCTTCAATAGAAATAAGTAAAGCCATAGCTTCATCTATCGTACAAAGTCTCAAAGCTTAATTACAAAAGTGTTCAGAGAACCAGCGCGGTGACGTGCCTCACGCGACTTCAACTAAGGTTCCATGTTAATTAACTTAACTTTACTTGACCTTTCCAACTATTGATGTCAACGTTTCTAAGTAGCAAAAAACAGCATACTTATTAACAATTCAATCATTGAAGTATCCAATAAGTAGGTATTGTTTTTTTTTTTTATCTTTTCGTTAATATTAAGTACTCACGACTCGCCTGCAGCTTCATCCGCTTTAATTACACCATTTTATTTACTTATTTCAATTTCTTTTTGTTTTTATATGATATTATTATCACTTTTAAGATAACATATACATTGAAAACGAGTAAAATATGGCGAGTAAAAGTGAACGGAACGGAAACAGAACGGAGTATGTTAACTCTAGGTTCCCAAGTTTCCTCTGCCTACTCTGCCATACGCAATTAAGTTGAAAAATTAAAGAAAAAAATATATGTTAATTTTCTATGGATTTAGAAAATCTACGACTATATAATAAATAGCCAATAACAGTACACGCTATTTAGGTATTTCCATTTGTATTTTTCAAGATTTTATTAGAAAATATATCATGAATTTCTTTCGAATGTGAGTATATAAACAAGCGTTTGTTACTCCCGAGGTCTAGTGGACCTCGAGAGCTCGGTTCAAGTTCGAGGGCCGCCCGACTCTCGATCACAGCGCGCTGACGTTGAGAGCGAGCTTAGATATATGAATAAATTTTATATCGTAGATATCCAGCTCAATTATATGGAACTAGCATTTCCTTGTGGCTTTGCCTGCAAAGGGAAAGTTCTGGTTTTATCAGTTATTCTATATAAAGAAACCTGCTTCTAGTCAATGACACAATTTACAGAAATTATAAACACTGAAGATCTTAAACAAAATAAAATGATTAAAATTAAAACTAAATTCAGAACGGCTTTCTTTCTCTAAAAAACACACCAGTAAAATATTCACAAATTAATCAAGATTTTCTTATTCAGCGTAGTTTATTGTGGCCCCGGTCGAGAGCTTGCCAAATTCGGACGAAACATTTATGACCGCAGGCGAATGGAGGGTGCTAGAATTAATGGGAAAGTTAAAAATGTAAAACAAACAACACGATGAATATAAATATATTTTGATGCTGGCAACTCTACCTTAAATCGCTGTTGTTACTTAAATAATTGGGCAACACAGCTTTTTATATTTATTCTGGCAAAAGATTTTTAATTATGAAATATACGTTTTTTCGATTTGGTTGGGTTAAAAAGAAAAACTAATGTACAATGTATATTTCTGGCAACTCTGCACTGTGGAAAAAGATAATAATTTCTTTAATTAAAAACGTTAAAAAAAACTTAAAAGGTGGTCTTTGATCAAAATATACCGTATATCAACATGGGTATCGCTACACTACACACAAAGCCTCAAGAATTCGGCGGAGAGCGGAGAACGGAGGCATCTTTATGGGAACGAAATCTCCTAACACTAGGTTCCCAAGTTCCCAATTCCTATCCCGCTAAGTGCAAGAAACAGCGTAAAATTCACTCACTCACTCAGATTCACGCTATATCCCGCACATGGCAAGGTAGGCAGAGGATTAACCTACTGTTAAGACACTCCGTTCCACTTCCGTTCCCTACTGTCCGCCGAATTTGAGCCATTGCATGTTGAGTAGCGAAACTCAACGCCGCGTTTTGCCTTGTACCAAAGCGAAGAAATGAAAACATTCAATATTTAAATTGAAAATATTAAATATTTCATTTCCTCGAGTGGGAATCGAACCCATAATTGGTAGATTGATAGATTGATCAAAATATTTCTTAAACTGACAAGTGAGAAGCTTTGCTTGCTGTGACTTCACTTTATGATATATCAAGAAAGCAAATGTATTTTAAATGTACAAAAATCCTCAATGACGTTTAACATAATAAAACCAACCCTCGCCTCGCTATGACCTCAACACTATTATTAAGTCATTCCAAGAGACTATTCACTTTCTGTTGAAAAATTCTATTCATTTTTTTGTTGAAACCATTTGTTATATAAAGAATAATCTGAAAAGATCTATTTATGGAAATATGTAGCTGTTCGCGAATAAAAAAAGAAAACGCTCGTCGGGGGAATTTCAATGGACAAAATTCTTGCTTCTTTCCATCTTTTATCACATTCACTGTCTGAACGCCTGTTAGTGAAGTGCCAAGTCACTTTCCCACACATCCTTATAGCCAATAAAGTGTGACATGTGCAATGAAGATTACGCAATCGATGTGCACTTGTTGCTGTAAATAGGGCGCGGAACTGGGCCGGTGACCGACCCAGGTGGGTGGCCTACTGGAATGTGCCACCAAATCCGATATTAAACCTTTCGATTCTTAACCGAAGAATGTACTTTTACACTATTATTATATTGTAGTGCAGAAAATAATTAAAATATACAGCTGTTATATGTTACAGCAAATTATAATGTAACTTTATGTATTTTCAGAAAATAATATTTTAATAAAAGATTATTTTTAAATAAGAATAAAGAAAATCTATTTTTTTTTCTCCTTGCTTGATGATACAACGGAATAGACCACCATCGATCATCACAACAGAACAAGATCAAAAATGATGAGGATGCAAATTCGTTGTAGAAGTATTAGTACCTAAATATATTTTTAAATTAATAATAAATAACATTTTTAACTCTATTTTCTGAGCTGTAGAATTCTATGCATAGACAAAACCTATGTTTATAAATTAAGGAAGATACTAAATCAACTACAGCACTTTAACTTAGAAAGTCACATACATTTTATAATATAAAATTATTTATTTTCAATCAGAAAAAATATTAAATCTGCAAATAAACCCCTCAACTGTGAACATTGAATTCATCATTGAAGCCTATCGTGGCGCAGCGGCACAAGGAAATGAAATAATTAATATTTTCAATTTAAATATTTAGCGTTTTCATTTCTTCGCCCTGGCATAAGGCAAAACGGGGCGTTGAGTTCCGCAACTCAACACGCAATGCCTCAAATTCGACTGAAAGTGGGGAACGGAGTGTATTACCACTAGGTGTCCAAGTTCCCTCTGCCTACTCTGCCATTTGGGGAGTACAGCGTGAAGCTGAGTAGAGTTGAGTAAAGAAATTAAACACTATAAAACACTATTAGTTTTAAAGCTATACATAATTTATTTAGAATTAAATGACAATATGGACTAAATTATAGTTACATATTAAACAAAAAATCCCTGTTTACTTTAAAATACAAAAGATGACAAAAAAAAATACTCAAACACGAAATAAAAGATAAGAAATGTTTTTTTCTTTATTGCAACCAATCCCTTTTTTGAGTCATTACCATTTAACTGATATTCTTGCGGTCGAACTATTTGTTACATGTTTAATTGTATTGTTATATCGATATGTAAAAATACTCATAAGTGAAATAAAGTTCTTTAAAACTAAATTGTGAACATATAATATAATAATAAAAAAAACAATAACAAAGACACACATGTGCCGCAAGCTTTTACTATAAAGTATTATGGGCTAATCTATGTTTTGACATGGGTGTATTGGAAACTAACATTAACCAAATTAACATCAATAAATTATCTGACTAAGACCAAAGTGGCCGATCATACTAAGGAAGGTGTACAATAAACAAATGCGATACAGTCAATAATGCCTTTACAATTGCACGTGATCAATATCTAATTGTTGTAGACTGTAGCGGAGTGGAGTCGAGCCCAACTGCATAGCGCTGGCAACGTTCCAAGCTCGCCGCCACCATACCAGGGATGCGCAATGAAACAGGTTTATCGGCACAAAATGTTGCAAGAGAACGGAGAAAATATTAAACACAATGATTTGTCAATATTTGTAGTTATATTTAAGAAGTGGCATTAATCATACCGAATTACAGTCTCTGTTAAAATAATTATATATATAAGTACAAATCGACCTAGTGCGCCACGTTCATTTTACTAAGTTTTTTTTTTTTTTTTTTCATGCTGTGTCCCGCATATAGAAAGGTAGAGAGAACTTGGGAACATAATACTAAGACGCTGGGTTCCTACAAAGACACTTCCGTTACCCACTTTCCACAGAATTCTAGAGGCTTTGTATTATGAGTGGAGAGAATCAACGCCGCGCCTCGTTAACATATCTCCTCAAACCGGTGCACCGCGACTGTACAGAATATTAAATTCTATTTAGAAATTTATCTGAAACTTCCGCCTCATTTATATAGATACTCTACACTAATCAGCTTCACTCTGTATCGAGCATATGATAGGGTAAGGCAGAGGAAACTCAGAAATTTAGTGTTAATACACTCCGTTCCGTTCTCTACTTTACGCCGAATTGGAGGCATAGTGCCGAGTGAGAGGTGAGCGAAAGAAATATCTAATATTATCATTTCTCCACTCTAGTAAAGAGGCAAAGCGCGACGCTAAGTTCCGCCTTAACAAATGCCTCTACAATTCAGCGGAAAGTAGGAAACGGAAGTCGGTCTCGTTCTTAATGAGAATGGAGTGTAATAACACTAGGTTCCCAGGTTCCCTCTGAATATACTGCTACATATGTGCACAACGTGAAGTTAAAAAGAAAAAAAAAACATGCTTACCTAAGCACTCGATGTTACAATGTGTTTTGAATTAAGTTCTGTATTATAATAGCAGTTATAGTTTCTCATTAGGTATTTGTTAAGTAGAACGTTTATAATATTTTATTTACCGTATTGTACTCTTACAACATAACAATTAATAGAAACCTGCGTTCGTGTTGCGAGTTCTGCCACTCAACACGCAATGTCTTAAATTCATGAAACGGAGTGTCTTAACACTAGGTTCTCGTGTACAGAATACAGCACGAAGCTGAGGGATAGAGAAAATAATAAAAAAATAAATAAAGATGGACTAACAATTTATTTTTATAAAATTAAAAAGTTTATTCATTTGTTTGGTTGAACGCCTCTCAGGAACTACTGGTTTGATTATATATTTTTTTCGTATTAGATAACCCATTAATAGAGAGTAGGATATATTTCATGACGATAAGAGCTATGGGAGTGGGAAGAAAATATTGAAAAAAAACGGCCAATCCAAGACTGCACGGAAGTGCGTTGAGTAAATCGTTGAAGCTACGTAAAATTCATGTATGACAACATTGTAAACCATCAAGAGTTCTAAAAAGAATGCCCGCGAGATGACCTTCTACAAATTACAAAAAAGTAAAGGGATTTATTTAAATAAAAAAATCGAAATTATATACATTGAAAGTTTTAAGATCATAATTGCCTTTTACGGTATGTCAAAAGATAGAATATTCTTTAAAAGTTATCACAGCTATTTAGTATAAGAGCAGAGTGATCGTTGCGTACAGTGTGGTACGCCTTACGAATCGCGCGCCTCAGCGGAAACCGGGTATCTCTAATACATATTATCTATATGAATTATTATAAAACACTTTAATCTAAGAACTTACTGGTTTGTTTAAGATACTGACAAAGGCCATGTGTTATTAGTTATTTCCATTCGATCATGCGTGCGAAGCTCAAGCAAAAGCTAGTCTCTAATATTATTAATTTCACTTATTAGGCCGTAGAGGCACAGCGGGTGATTGTAAACGTATTGTCGATTCGATGCCCACTTTGGAGAAACGATTATATTTAAATTGTATTCATTACATCTTAGAAACAAAAAAAATATCAAACTATGTAGTGTCCAAATTTCGAAAATGATTGTTAGGTTCCTTCCACGATTTCTCATTTCAAGTAGCAGTTTGTGATATATAACAGTTCTATTATACGATTATTAATGTATCCAAAATAGTGATTTTTATTCTCTGTTCGTCTGTGCCCTGGCCACGCACGCTACGCTAATCTCATAATGCATTTTTGACTATTACATTTTGGCAACCTTCCCTCAATATATGTTTCTTTTATTTCAATTGGTTAGTAAATAAACAAGTTATGTCTATTTAAAAAATATAGTTAGAAGTAAGTTATTTAAATCGAAAGCCATATTCATCCTGGTGGTTCTTAACTTTTACCGGGAAAGGATAGTGACATTTTGGGCTGTGGATTTATTATAAATTTTAATATCTCATTAGTTTTATGCAGTTGAGGTGTTTGTTGTTTTTTTTTTTCTTATAATTAACGACGGGCACGTTGTGTTGCTATTCTTGTCTAGAGCAGCCGAGGTGGCCCTTGACACTGGTTTGCGGTGAAAAAGTCAATTATACGCTTCAACAATACAATGGACGAACAAAATAAATAACGAGATTCATTGTCAACATGGAGCAGCTAAGAGGTGCCCTCAAAATGTTTAACTTTGCAAAATATTTGCAACTCACTTTTACTTGTGGCGCGTCTCATGCTCATACGAAAATAATATGATTAGAAATAAATATTGAACAAAGTTAAATAATTTTCCTTGAATTGATTCTGTCGCAAATATCAATATATCTGCTTAAAGTGAAAGCTGTTAAATAAGCTAAAAGAATTTTATACCAATACAAAATCGACCTTAA
The DNA here is from genome assembly GCA_019049475.1 of Eueides isabella. Taxonomy (NCBI): domain Eukaryota; kingdom Metazoa; phylum Arthropoda; class Insecta; order Lepidoptera; family Nymphalidae; genus Eueides; species Eueides isabella. Next base: position 739,176 of record CM032386.1, read on the forward strand.
TTTTTTGAAATACAAGAAAAAGTTCTAATTAAGTTTAGAAATGGTAAAAATCTTCATATAATAACGTAAAGGAACTCGTAATTTTTAAAACGTCTTTGATCTGTTCTAAAAAATTACTTAAATGGCTGTTAGCAGGCTACTCTAGAGAATACTCTAAGTCAAAGATATAAAAAAACTGATTAAGAGCGACTCGCGCCGAGGGTTCCGTAACACTTTCAGGATTGTCAGCAGAAAGTTCAATTTATAAAAGTTGACTAACTAATTAATATTGAATTTAAAATTGTAGTTAATTTCATTTATATTGTTTAAAATTAACTACAATTGTAAATTTGTACTATATAATATCCATAACATAAACAACATTTTCTATTTTCTACAATATGGTGTCGACTTCCCCTTGAATAAAGTGTGGCTTCTTAAGATTTTTTTATTTATTTGTATAGAAAGTTGTGACCTCATGTGAATTTCATACAAAATGTATTAAAAAGATACATAAATGACGTATTTAATTAAAAGCTTGATTTTGTCTAGGGCTTCAAAGGACCGTAGATATTTGATATAAATTTCAGTTTATTGACTTCACGCGGTTTTAAAATTAGTGATTGTAATGGACGGACGTTACCTTTTGAAGTATGAAAATTGAGGTACGGAACCCTAAAACGAGCTTAGAAATTTAATTAATCCCACCAAAGAGGACAACTTGCTGCATGCTTTTCCTTTTGTGCGACGTTCCGATACTATATTTTCATAAATTTTATTTTTATACTAAATATGAGTTACATTTTTTTATTCGCCAAACATATTCGAAAGAAAGTTAGAAAGGCTGTTTAAGCCCCTTAAAGGCAGACGTTCCACGATACTTTTTTTTTTAAATACTTTATTTCCTCGACCGGGGATCGAACCCAGAACCTATCGGTTACAGTCACACGCTTGTGCCGCTGCGCCACGACCGGCCTCACATATCAATTCCCCTATATCACTTTATATGGAAAATACACGAAAAAGAAGGAGAGTTACGATTGTGCGGTAAAGAATAGATAATGTTAACCATAAGAAAAATATTTTTAAAAAGAGATTCATTTAAAATACTGCATTGATTCTTTTTTGAATCTTAGTTTATTTTATTGATCGAACCTACTCAGCTTCACGCTGTATCCCTCACGTGACAGGGTAGACAGAGGGAACTTGAGGACCTAGTGTTATGACACTCCGTTCCGTTCCTCACTTTCCGCCGAATTTAAGGCATTGCGTGTTGAGTGGCGAAATTCAAAGTCTTTATCTTATTACCAGAGACAAGAAATGAAAACATTAAATATTTCATATGAAAATATATATAAATATTTCATTACTACGAATGGGGATCGAACCCACGACCTGTCGTTTGCAGTCACACGCTTATGCCCTCAGTTGAAGGAACCTATCTATAACATTTTGAATATCGCACGACGACGACGATGAAATTGTTTTATCAATAAAGATTGAACAAAGTTTTTACTAATTTTAAAGAATTAATCCACACTTAGAAAATGAAAATATTTATATTTATAACGTATAACATTTTTATCGTAGCACGATCTGAATCTGCGCATTTTGGAAATCCAAGAGGCGCAGATTCAAATCCAGCTACGTTAAAATATTTATACGTTTTCTATATAAGTATTGAATAAAGTTTCTAATTATATTCAGTTCCGTTCAGTTCTTTCGTTATGGCGTTCCGGGTGTGCCAGTTGAGCAAAGAATCACTGTCACGATTGCCAATGTCACGTTGAATGGAGAACACACGTCCTTAGTGTGTTCTCCATTCAACGGATTATACGGTAAAAAAATAAACGATAAGAGAATGTATGTAAAAAAAGATCCACTTATAATATTGCCATCACCTAAAACAAAATAATAAATTCTATACAAAATATAAACATAGAAGGTTAATTAATATTAATATTTTAAGTAACTGATTTAATAGAACAAAGATACATTACAACGAAACATATATTAATAATACATTTCCATGAAACAACCTTACCATGAGTAGTGACATAGTTACAATAATAAACTCTACAAGGAGTTTTCTAATTGTCACAGTTCACTTCCTGAATGTTGCTGATGAAAGTCTCAACAGCTGTTGTCTTACTTCTCATTACATGACAGAGGCAAAAGTACTTTTCGCTATCTTATCAAGTTTCTTTATGTATTCAAATATATCTGTTATTAATTCTTAAATTATTGCTTTACAGGCACGTACAGGGGAATACGTTAAAGATTGCTTCGAAAATAAAAATTTCAAAAGAATTTTCTATTGATATATCAAAAATTATAAATTACTCAACCGACAATGTAGGAAATGTAGCAACATGTGGCTGCTGTCGACTTATTTTTGGGAAAAAAGAAAAGGATTCCTTGTGTTGCGCACATAAATTTATGAATTTGATTATAGATGGAGTTTTGAAAAACAATGCAAATTTTTCAAATTTAGCTGATCAAATAAAAAGTATTGTTACCCATTTTAAAAATTCTGTTAGTGCTTCTGACGATCTGAGCAATTAGCAGAAGGAAAAAAAGAAGGCCAAATATTGATGCTCATTCAAACTGTTATTATCTGTTGGTATTCTTGTTTGGGCATGATGGAAGGATTTCTGACATTTTCTTCAATAGTTGCGAAGGTATTAGCATCAAGAACTAACAATAATGTACCCGATATGTACCTGCGGGTAGCTACGTCGCAATTAAAATAAAAAGCTTCTTGGTCCATTTTAAGTAGTAACAGAAGATTTGAGTGCTGAAAAATATGTCACAGCTAGTTTAGTAATACCATTAACAAATTTATTAAAACAAGAAATTCGAGAAACTAAAACCTCAACAGCTATTGGAACATCAGTGCAAAATGAAATGATGAAAGGTATTGAAAATAAATTAGTGCCATTACAAAAAAATCTTTTTCTGGCTAAAGCAATCATAGATCCTCGTTTTAAGAATTTAATTTCATTTCATTTGGTTGTTGCTAATGCAATATCAGATATATCAAAAGAAATTATTGAAGAACACAAAATAAGAGGAAATCGTTCACCTCCAAAAGAAGAAAGAGGAACAACTTCATCATTATGGGACCGGCATGACGATATGCATTTGAAAAATATGTCCAATGCCCATGAAGTTTTCGGTAGAAGTTTTGGTACAATGCCTGCCGAATTAAGGCAGTATTTAGATAAGTTATGATCTCTAGCATCTGAACGAATTGCCTCTACAGTAAATCTTTTAGTGCCTAATAATCGTAGTAGTCTAACAGCTGAACACATCAAACAACGATTATTTTTTTTAAAAACTCTTACAGAGGAATATTGGTACGCATAATTATTGTATTATGCGTACCAACCAATATTTATCTGTAAGAATTTAAAAATACTCGTTGTTTTATTAATAAATATATTACTTTGTAAATTATTTTCACTGAGTTATGATTGCCTTTTTTAAAACAAAGCCGATAAAACAAAAACGAAAAGAAATATCGATATATCGAAAATTCGATATTCAAAAAAATATCAAAGTCCTATTCAAAATGACCGAACTTGTCTATATAAGAGAAAGACATGAGTACCAACATAAAACACAAAAATAATTAAAATTCTAATATATGTAAGCAGCGAAAACAAAAAAATCGCAATGTTTTTTGAACACTCCTCGTATGATTGTCTTTAATTTCGTTATGTTTACACTACGTTTTCATAAAGTACTCGGGAACTTCCTTCTCTTGTACGTCAAAAGTTTTATCATAGTCGGTTCAGTATTTTTTAATCTTTGGTGGATACTCATACCCTTATTTTTGGAGTGAGCGATGACATTATATAGTACAGGTCTTTGATGTATATTTGAAGATTTTCTTAGTTAATATTTAAGTAAATAACTACTATAGTAAAAAGTACATAGATCTATCAGTGTCAATAAAATGTTTAAAATTATTTATCTACAACTGGGACGCTCAAAAGCTATAAGTATATAAAAGAACTAAAATTGTCTATCGTTTAATTAAATGTAAACAGAATGTATGTAAATCAAGAATAATCAATATCAAAATACTAAGAAGAGTTTTCGAATGCGTTGGGAGCTTCTTATATGACTAATAACTAATAAATTAAAAGAAATTTAGTTACAAGAGATTTAGAGGCTCTGTCGTGGCGCAGGTAGTTGTAGGTTCGATTCCCATGACATTTAATTTTCTTCCATCTGGTAACCGCATCTCTGAGCTCCGCCACTGATAATATAATGTTTCAATTCAGCGTAAAATGGTCAACAGAATCCCTCTGCGCACCCTGCATGAGTGTAGGCAGACGGGGAGCCTGGTGGGCCTTGCCCAACCCAGAATAATATTGTGCCCACCCCATAAATATACAAACTAAATATTTCCTTGAAAAATTAATAAAAAGATCTTTACACAAACAGATCTGTAGAAAGTTGAATTAAAATCCAGACCACACTGAATAATGTTTCTACATACGCCAATGCCACACTTCAACGTGAAACTGAAAAAGAAATTTAAATACACTTATTGATACAAAAATATATAAAATTGATCACAGGAAACGTACTACATTGACTTTTACCTGCAATTTGCTCTGTGAACAAATGCCAATTTTTAGATATGCCGTATACAACTATACATGCATACAAAGTACTTCTGACCGCAGCTACAATCAGTTATAAATATAGCTAATGGGTGATGTAATATAGCCTTTATAAGTAGGTTTCTTCAATTAAAGGACTATTCAAAACAATAATATATGTTTTCAGTCACATTGGCACACAGTGTAAGAGGACATAGTCGATACTTTAATTAAAAATCGATATGACAGTAAAGTCTTCCGGTTTTCAACATCCGTCTATAATAACCTGGTGGGTTTTATTGTTAATATTATTTTAATTTGTTACGCAATTATTCTAAGTAACAGATGCTTCCAGGTGTTAAGTAGTCCAGTAACAGGTGGTTCATGGTTCAAATCGTGCGCAGGAGATTCATTTAATGTAAAAATAAACGTTTCTACTCAGTACTGATATATAAATATGTCATATGTAAAATAAAAGTAATTGAATTACGCATATGAAATCATTAAATAACGCATTTTATTAAACCTAATGCAATATGTGATATTTTTTGTCTTTACTTCTTACTGCTTGTCTCACTGTCGTAGCGCAACGGCACAAACGTTTGATTGTAACCGATATGTTGTGGGTTCGATCGCCACTCGAGGAAATTAAATATTTAATATTCTCTCTACACGCAATGCCTAAAATTCGGCGGTGGAAAAAGTGGGGAACGGAAGTGGAACGGAGTGTCTTAACACTAGGTTCCCAAGTTCCCTATGCCTACCCAGCCATGCGCGGGATACAGCGTGAAGCTAAGTCAGTAAGTGAGTGAGCAACTTCATAATATTATAGATTACGGTTTACGGTTCTTTCCTTGAGATCATTTACCGGCGGCGATGTAATATTTCTTATATAGTTCATTGAAGTTAACTCAAGTGCTTTGTTTAATTTTGCAAAAATCCATTCTTGACAAAATGTACTTATAATCTTAATAATTACAGAAACTATATTATTTCATATAAAACAACACATATTAAGTTGTTTAATATGTTTTTATTAACAATCGGTACTTTATATAACAAAGAAACTGAGTCAACACGTATAACATTGGTTACCTGAGAACGTGGACATGCCCGACAGCATAGACAGGCCCGATTGTCGGCTGTGCGAAGGATGTATCATGCCGATTGAACAAATCTCGGAATCCTCGAATTGCCACATCTTGATACAACCTCAGACCCTTAGCGTTATTGTCAAATATTAACTATGAGAAAACACTATCGACCCTACGAGGCACGCAACGGTTTTTATATATTTTTTTTAATACAAAAACACTTTATAACATCGCAATTTTATATTATTTATCACATAAAAAAGGAATGCTGTCATATTTAATTATGTATACAGATGTGGGGAGGGACGATACGTGCGCACGGTGCAATGTTGGATCGCGACTGGGGAGCTGAGTGTTAAATCGCCGCCCACCCCCGAATTGAATATCTAAACCCCAAAATCGCGGAAGGTGGACTGTGACGTCAGGAAGGCCCCGGGTTTCGCCCTACGATATTCACAAATTATATTTTAATATAGTATTTTTTTTTTTTTTGGTTTTACAGATATTGATATCAGAAAATTACTTTTATTCTCCTATTATCAAAAAGAAGCTTTTATTACTTTTAGGTGAATGGTGATTAGGTAAATACATATGTTAGTAAATAAAAAATGGTGGAACTGTTATATTTATATTATGTAGAGTATCTAAATATATGTCAAGTTGATTATTTTATAATTATAAGTGTCTCTTATGTTGTTGTTTAATTTTTTTATAATAACTTTCAATATAAACCCTCTTGGTCATGAACAGAACAAAAGATAACATTATTTTTTAGGCATTGTGTGCATATATAACTAGGAAATCAAAACAAATATATATATATATATATATATATATATATATATATATATATATATATATATATATATATTTATATATATATATATATATATATATATATATATATATATATATATATATATATATATATATATATATATATATATATATATATATATATATATATATTTGTTTTGATTTCCTAGTTATGGCAAGGCCAGCGTGGCATTGAGTTCTACTACACCCAACATGCAATGCCTCAAATTTGGTGGAGAGTGAAGATCAAAATGGAGTTTTTTAACACTAGTTTTCCAAGGTCCCTCTGTCTACCATGCCATGTGCTAAATACAGCAAGAAGCTAATTATCATTCTCTTATACTCTTTTGAGTATTAACAGAGAGCTGTGATACAATATAAATCTTTACTTTCGTTTTAATATGATATCAAAATTGGTGATTATTTTTTATCCATTTAGGGGTCATTATGAAGTAGTTAGGATTAACACTGAGACACTAATTTCAATACAATGGTTTTCCCATGACTTTGTATTAATAATAATATTTTATATTTTAAACACTACAGTAAAAGTTAGTTAAAAAACAATATGTTTTATCGAAGTATATACATGCATTATGAGATGGTAGTAGATAACTGACTCGAACACAATGTTAGTGGGTGCAATTCTCAATCTAAGAAATTTGTTGTTGTCATTTATTGGGTAAGGTAACTTAGAGTGCAATAGCAATATTCAGTTCTACATGTGACATTAAGGCAAAATGGGGAAAATGAAATATCTTAGCACTACTCATCACTCTACCTACCAAATAATATTTTATATACAGTGAGAAGCTAAAAATTATCAGTATAAATATTAGTGTTTCAGTACGAAATATTACGTTAAATTACTTGATTTATTGAATTGTTTTTATTTAAAATATTAAATATTTAAATTAAAGTATGTTAGTTGGCTGCAAATATATGCTAATGTATTCTAATTGCCTTATACTAACGAACATTTTGAACATTAATAACAATTAAGTATTTAAATTTTAATAAAGGAACTTCCTCAATTCTTTACCTCTATATACACTTTCATATATTTAATTATCGATATATTAGTTCGCGTTTATTATCTTTTTAAATTAAAATATGTACCAAAAGAACTATCACTTACCCAAGTCTTTAAAAAGTTTCTTGTATTCTCCAAGATCGTTCTGGTCCAGCCAGTCGTCCACCTCGGAACTTTCATCTTCAAATATTTCACTTAAAACTATTCTAGTTATATAAACTATTGTTAAAAAAAAGAACACTGTGCCACAATACTGCACTTGCTTAAGCATTTTCGCGTGCTTTAGTCATAATAACATATTTTATTGCAAAATAAACATTAAGTACCAACCCCTACAAATTCGCAAATCTGACAGAAACCGTGACATTGACAGATATCAACTGTTAAGTGTCATTTAGACGTATGTAGCATGCGTGGGACTGCGTACAGCCTACTACTTCAAATGAAGACTTTATAGTTAATACGATTAATAAATTATAAACGATATCTCCTGTTTAAGATGTATTTTATTTTAAATTTGGTGTATACGGCATAATTTATTTGCTAATCTATATAATTTGTTTCATCAAGTACGCTAGCCGAAATTAAATGGCAGCATCTTCTAGATTTAATATACCCATCAAATAATAGATAAAAATATATGCCACAACTTAATAAGCTCATTTTATTTAAGAACATTGTGTTCAAAGGTTCATAAATAAAACAAAAAGATAATTTTATAAAGTATTATACATATATTTAACAGACATTATCACAAGGGGTGCTTAGACAGTCTAAGATTGGAATAAAGCTAGGTGTGATGATCACATGTTAACTGAAAGATAATGTGAATTACTAGTAGGGATTTACTTCTTCAATTTGATCTTATCTGCAAGGGAACAAGAAAGACCTGTTCCATCTGGTTCAACATTCAATTCCTCAACAGTGTTGTCATTAATGACCATTGAAAATCTTTTGGAACGCAGCCCTCCAAGTGGTGGGAGATTAACACCAAGGTCTAAGGCCTTGACAAAGTTGCCACTAGGATCAGCTAGCATACGGACCTGATACAAATAATAACACTATTATCATCAAATAAATAGCATTTGATTTTAAAATAATATAAAGTAGTATCGATTCCCACTCAAAAAAAAAACATCTTCATCTAGACATTAATTAAAGTTTAATATATTATTTTATTGTTGTTTCATTCACCAGTCATATTTAGTACTTGACAAATAGGCAAATGATTTCCATTAAGTCAATAGCTTATCAAATATTCACAATAAGTTCATAATTTATGTAAGAATATTGACAAGTGACTCAAGGTTAGAGGTTAATCAATACAGTATGTTAGCAACAGTACTTATCTAAACCAACTATATTATATATACCTACTTTTATTACAATCGAAATTAGTATGTCAATTGAAATTAAGTTAATATTCTATTAAAATATTAAGTTGATCAGTCAATTTACCTTTCCTTTTGTATTATGCTGGGCTCCCCAAGCAGCCATCACATAGGGGTCATTTACGGACACACACAATATCTCGGCAACTCCTTCCGATTTCAGTTTATCAGCGCTTTGGACGTAACCTGGGAGATGAGTTTTAGAGCAGCCAGGAGTAAATGCACCGGGAACAGCAAAAAGTATTACTTTCTTCCCAGCGCCCAATTCGCACAAATTCACTTTATTTGCTGGAGAATCTTCAAATAAATCAACAGCCGGCAATTTGTCACCAACCTTAAAATAAACATAGTTAATCAAACAGAGTTATGTAATTTATTTAAGTATATGTTTTTATATACCTTTATAGGAGCCATAGTAGCGAGTGTAGTATGTACCGCTCTTACGTACGCTTGTTTCGCAAATGCAGAAACTCCTCGAATAGTTGTCACGGCCGTGAAAAACATTTGTGGTTGACTGGCTGTTTATTATTTTATAATCTTTGATACGGTGTCCTTTCAAGTTTACTTATCTATTGCCTAACTTAGCCACAGACTGCTACATAATACATATTAAAGACATTTAACTGCCATTGAGGGCTTATTATAGATTATAAATAGTTATAACAGTCAAATTATAAAGTGGAACATGTAGTAAAAATACTGAAAGTAACTTTTACAAAAACAATATGCGCTTGAGGATAGATACAGTACCGTGAGTCGTGGTGTCATTAATTAATATAGTTTTTTTAACAAGTAATCATTCAATAAGAACAATATATATATATATATATATATATATATATATATATATATATATATATATATATATATATATATATATATATATATATATATATATATATATACATATATATATATATATATATATATATATATATATATATATATATATATATATATATTTCTAGTAACAGTTTTTAATTTTTATAAAGGTTTTACATAAAAAGTTTTTGTTTAAATAATTTAATATTAATTAACTATTTGGGAACGAGCAATTATTATCTGTGCTATAACGTTAATTTGATTGTTTGTGGTCTGACGGTTTGACTGACGTTGTTTGATTATTCTGATTTCTATATACAGTGCATTTTCTATGATTAATTTTAATTATAATATGATCAGTAATGAATCTCTCGTTTCTTATAAATAGTGAAAGATACTAAGATTATCTTATAGATTTTGTTCTTACCGCTATGGAGGCCCCGTCAATGGATACGATATATCAGGCCATTAGTGCCTTGTACGATAACCCCAATAAAATTGAAAAAGAAAAGGCTTCTATTTGGTTAGCAGACGTACAAAAATCCGTACGTATCTTTATTTTTGTACTAAAATTCTTATTTATTTATTAATTTATAATCAATTTTATCTAAAATCACTATTAAGCGCCACGTTTATTTTTTTAGATACATTCTTGGAAAATAGCTGATGAGCTTTTGCAACAGAAGAAAGATGTTCAATCATGTTACTTCGCTGCACAGACTATGCGGTCAAAAGTGCAGCATAATCTATCGGAGTTGCCTGAGGAAGCAGTGGTGTCACTTCGAAATTCTTTGATAGCACATCTGGAAGGTATTGCTCCTGATACCACTCCAGCGATTCTTACTCAACTCTCATTAGCATTAGCTAATTTAGCTCTACAAATGACTTCTTGGCCAAATTGTGTCAGTGACCTTATCAAGTTATTTTCAAGCAAAAATGACTATGCTCTTTTAGAAGTGTTAACTGTTTTGCCTCAAGAAATTGACTCAACAAGCTTAAAACTTGGTGAAAATCGTAGAGAAGAAATAAAGTTTCAATTAAAAGCCAATTCTCAAACAGTGACATTTTTTCTAAAGGAGTCCTTGAATAATTCTCAAAATACTCACATAGCATTAAAAGTAGTTAAATGTATGACTTCATGGATACAAGTGAGGGCCATGAGCATAGAGGAAGTGCCACAAAATGCTATCATAGGGTTCAGTTTACAGATTTTAAGGGATCACAACTCTATAAACATGCTTCACGATGCTGCATCGGATTGCATATGCACCATCTTACATTGTTTAGAAGAAAATAACAACAATCCAGATGTAGAGAAGTTATTATTTGAAAGTGTTTCATCTTTAGAAGAAAGCTACCACATGGCTGTGGCTCACGAGGAAGAGGAGAAAGCTGCAAACTATGCTAGAGTTTTTACTGAACTAGCGGAAACATTTTTAGAGAAAATTATTTTGACTTCCGCAAATGGTGGTACCCATTTTGCTGTGAGGTCTTTAGAGTTAGCTTTGGTGTGTGTTGGACACCATTATTATGATGTAAGTACTTTGTGAATGATTATTTAGTGTGATGGAATATTATAATTGTGAATAACTAGCGACCTGCCACTGTTTTTGCCTGCCCGAATTACATAATGTTATTTACTAACTTTAACTACTTTCTTGTTTTAATAATATTTTTGCTTTTAAGACAATATCTGTACATTGAAAACTAAAATATCATCTAAATAAAAAAAAATACTATTTTATCAAAATTAATAACAGACACAAAATTAGTGTTGCCAAATTATATTAGTGAAAATTGAATTTAAATCTGGTTAGCTCTTAATGAGATTAGTGTGTTACAAACTTGCAGACACTCAAAAATGTCAAAAATTACTATTTTGATTCCTATTACTACCTATACATTGTTTTTGTATATCTATAAAAGTTTAGGCAGCGCACGCCGCTCCCAATTTGCATAGTTTTTCCTCATTGACATACTTCAGCCATTTGTAGGATAGTCCTAAGTATATTTTATATACAAAAACCTTTCTCTTGAATTACTCTCTCTATTAAATCTGCATGAAAATTTGTTGCATACTTTTAAAGATCTAAGCATACATAAGGACAGACATAAAAGCGACTTTGTTTTAGACTATGTATTTATTTATAAGTCATTAACAATAACAATTTAAATATATAGTACGAAGTAATAGCTTCCCATCATGGGAAAGATGAGTTAAATATATATATAATATATTCATGTGAAGTCTGTCATGGTACAGGGGGACAACTGTAAAGGTAGATTGAGGTTTTGATCTGTATTTGTGGAAATGAATCATTCAATATTTTCATTCATCTGCTCTGGTAACAAGGCAAATTGTGGCATTCATTTAATATTTTTTTTTTATACATACTGAAAATGTTGTGATTTTAATCCCCATGTAGATGAATACATGTATATAAATCTAGTATTGAGGTCTGCTTCTCACCTACACTCAAGGTCACAACAATTATGCAGACAGTGGCAAATTAAATGCCATAGCTTTTAAGTCTCTTTCATGCTATGCTGAAAAGCGCTTTGTCTTTGCTTTAGAATAACATTTATTTTACTTTGCCTATATGGTATAAAGCAGCTGGCATAGAAAACCTGGGCAGCTAGTGTAAAGATGCTACTTTTCCCTACTTAGTGCCGAATTTGAAGCACTGTATGTTGAGTGTTAATTTATACCTTTAAATAATAATAAAAAACTTGTAAGCAATATATTCATATAATTTTTTTTCTTTTTCTATATCTGTATTTTTGCAGGTAGCTGAAATCACATTTAACTTATGGTATAGATTATCAGAAGAAATATATAATAGGGACTACCAGCCCTTAACAGATACGTTCAAGCCTCATATAGAAAGGCTTATAGAAGCATTAACTCGGCACTGTCAGTGTGAACCGGACCACACTCGGCTACTTGACGAGGGAGACGAGTTCTATGTAAGTTTAATTTTCTATTATATATACTTAAAGATTTTTTTTATCAATAACTCAACAATGCAGCTATTAATATAAAAATATATAACAATTAAATTGGTGGTTAGATGTATATAATATCATCATATTGTTTATTAACTTTGATCCACACATGAGAAGGTGATTCTGGTTTGATTTACAAATTTTTAAAGTTTTGTTTATAAACATAACTTTAAAAATGCTATATATATAGCAATGATAAAAAGGATATTTATAAACATACAAGCTACTCTAGTAGCTAGTTTAGTAAGATTAAAAAGTTTTGCTCTGTTAAAATTCACCAATTAAATGTATACCACAAGTGTAACATCTTTGAGGGTCCTAAGAATGCTGTGTGATTCCGGTTTAGAATAGGATCACACCGGTACTGAGAAACCGGTGGAGGCAGATCATGCGCTCCAGATGAAACCCTGAAGCTGACCACGATCCTCAGATATGAGGGACCAACTTGAGAGAGAGGTACTGATGGTGTCTTAAGAGGCGACTAAAGTATGTGTGGGAGAGTCACGTTATCAGCAATGACAACACGCATGGATAGACTCGACCGGATTATTATCACCGCCGGCACTTAAAACCGGCGTTAAGTAGTCGATTCGGCCACTGCGTTTCGCATTGGGTAGTGCCGGGCCCCGGTGCCCGTTCACCTTAACGGACAGCAACGCTCCTGTAGCTCTTCTGGAGTTACACGCGACGGTGATCATTTACCATCAGGTGACCCGTACGCTTGATTGCCCGTACGCTCGTTTACCACAGTGTCACAGGTGCCAGCAGTACAACAACTCAAAAAAGTACTTCACAAGGACAATCAATGTAAAAAAGGTGGACCAGTGCAAAAAACTTTGGAATGATGGATTGTTGGACTCCAGGATTAAAATGCTCCAGTATAAAAATGGCAAGGAAAATGCCAAAAAAACCAGCTTGCAACCCATATATCGTAATCTTTAAAGCAAATCTCACCAAATAATGCTGCTGATAATAACAGTTCCACTTGTGCAGAAAAACCAAGAACAAAAGTGAATAATCTTCTTCCTGAAACAAACAATGGAAAATTTAAACAACTAATTCTATACAATCAGAAAGATTTGAACATCACGAAATAAGTCTGAGATTGCTAAAATTTGGATCATCGTCTGGCCCCAAATAAATCCGAGTTAGAAGTTTGTACAAGAACAAGCCTCTATAGATCTGGACGACTGACTTATGAAATAGCATATTAAAGCAAGTGGACCTATATGAACTTGTATAACTTTTACTTTAAGAAAAAGTGATTATGTCAGGTATCTTAAGCTACCTCAAAAGACAACTAGAAACAACATATTAAAAAAAAAATGCGATATAACAAAAAACTTGTTGGCTTTTATCACGCATCTCCAAACTCTCAATAGATACGAAAGTTCCTTATTTTAAAAACAGTACGAGGAATTCAATTATGGAGAAGTACCTGTAACTCAATCATATGCATTATCCAAAGACTACAAAATTATACTCTTCACACTTTGTCAAGCACTCCATGGACTTATGCGGAAATTTACGACTTTACATTAGAAATGGGTTTAAAATACCTATGTAAACTACAAAAATGGGCTATTTAAGCATCTTAATGATTTAGCCACACAACTGAGAAATATCTGCTATAGAACACTCTTAAAGGGTCCTGATATCCAGATCCAGATAACATAGAATGAGTACATCTTTTCTCGTTACACCAATTAACCACCAGCTAACCGATCTGCTCTCAGATATAAGAAAAAAAATAAATGATTTATAAACATTTTTTATATATGAATACTATATATAAAAATTAAATAATTAAATATATTCTATATTAATAATAAATTTCCAATTTTGAGGCCTGTCGTGGCGCAGCGGCAGAAGAGTGTGACTGTAACCGACAGGTTCTGGGTTCGATCCCCAGTCGAGGAAATGAAATATTTAATATTTTCAATTTAAATATTTAATGTTTCATTTCTTCGCTCTGGTAATAAGGCAAAGCGCGGCGTTGAGTTCCGCCACTCAATACGCAATGCCTCAAATTCGGCGGAAAGTGGGGAACGGAAGTGGAACGGAGTGTCATAACACTAGGTTTCACTTCCGTTCCCTCTGCCTACCCTGCCTAGTGCGGGATACAGCGTGAAGCTGAAAAAAAAAATCCAATTTTCAGGATTTTAGATCAAAGGTGATGCTACTCGTGAAGGACGTAGTGTTTATAGTTGGTTCAAGTTCAGTTTTCAAGAAGATGTTTGCGGTCCTGCAGGCGGACCTGCCCTGGGAGCAGACGGAAGCCGCTCTATTCATGATGAAAGCGGTCGCTAAGAATATATTACCGTGAGTCCTATAGTGTTTAAACTCTCCTCGTTCTCTGCTTCCTGTCAACTTCGCCTCACTCTTTGCTTTTCCAAAGTGTGAAATTTTAAATACATATATGACATTTTTAGTATTGTCAGCCAAATATTATGTTCAAACTTATTTTATTATTAGCTGCTGTTTACTCTTAGTTAGGTAATATAAATGAATGAATTAAAAAATTGTTAAAGAAAAATTATTTGTTGTATAGTATAATTCCCCAGCTTCACGCTATGTCCCTCACATGGCAGGGTAGGCAGAGGGAACTTGGGAACCTAGTGTTAAGACACTCCGTTCCACTTCCGTTCCCCACTTTCCGCCAAATTTCAGGCATTGCATGTTGAGTGGCGGAACTCAACACCGCGTTTTGCCCTGTACCAGAGCGAAGAAATGAAAACATTTAATATTTAAATTGAAAATATTAAATATTTCATTTTCTTCGAGTGGAGATCGAGCCCATAACCTGCCGGATACAGTCACACGCTTGTGCCGCTGCGCAACAACAGATCTCGAATAAGTAAATACTATAATACCATACAACTCAAATAACTTTTCATTTAAACCAATAGTTCCTGAGAATGGATTGCTTAACCAAACAAACACTTTAGTTTTATCAACTATTAAATATACCATACTTATTAAATTAGAATTGAAAATTGTCTTGTATTATTTAGTGTTTTAACACTGTATGAATGTACAATTTATAATATTAACAATTTTCAATTATTAATATGAATATATATTATATAATATCATCAATTTCCAGTGATGAATACGAATTTGTACCAAAAGTAGTAGAGGCAATACTGGCGATGCCGGAGAACGCACACCCAGCTGTTAGAAAAACTTGTATTTTGTTACTCGGGGAGCTTTGCGAGTGGATCGAGAGACACCCCGAGTGCCTGGAGCCCTGCCTGCAGGTGCTGCTGCGCGCTTTGCAGGATCCGAAGTTGGCAAGCGCTGCTGCTACCGCTTTACAGGTAATGAAGACTTTTTTATTTATTTTGTCTCATATAACTGCCACCATTGTTAAAATTAAAAAATATATAACATTTTTTAAAAGCTTTATGCCCCACATTGAAGGGCAGGAAGAGTGAATTTGGGAACCTAGTTTTAAGAGGTTCCCCACGTACCTTTGCGCGTTATCAAAATGGGGTAAAGATGTATGAAATGTTTTATTTCTTCGAGTTGGAATCGAATCCACGTCTATCATCACGACAGACGTAACCCTACAGTCGCACGGATGTGCCCCTGTGTCATGATTATATATGGAGAATATTTCTTAGTAATTTATTGCAAATACCCACAGTAAAGTATGTAAGTCGGCTGGTGGATAGATGGGTACTTATTAATTTATGTTATAAATTTGTTTATATTAAATTGTGTTACAGTGGGGTAGGCAGGGAGGCGGTGGGGGGAACTTGATGCTAAATATTGACTTTTTCGAGTGTCTTGCGTTGTGTTTATTTATATATCGATACGTTAAGCCACTGTGTCACGGTGACTTTACTTTCTAAAAATTCATAAATTACAAGATTTGCTCGTATTTGATGTATTGACTATGTATGACTCACAAATATGCTTGAACTATAAGCGCTGCGTTTTATCATTAACTGCACGCACACTCACACACACGCACACACACACACACATACACACGCACACACACACACACACACGCACACACACACACACACACACACGCGAGCGGCGTCCCAGCGGCGTGCCAGCGGCCGGCGGGCGCGCACACACTCACACTCGCACACTCGCACACTCACACGCGCACACACGACGCACTCCGGGGCGCGCGCAGTAACGTGCTGGGTGTGCACAGAGCGTGTGCGCGGCGTGCCGGCGGCAGGCGGGCGCGCACACACTCGCACACTCGCACACTCGCACACTCACACACGCACACACACGCGCACACACGACGCACTCCGGGGCGCGCGCAGTAACGTGCTGGGTGTGCACAGAGCGTGTGCGCGGCGTGCCGGCGGCAGGCGGGCGCGCACACACTCGCACACTCGCACACTCACACACGCACACACACGCGCACACACGACGCACTCCGGGGCGCGCGCAGTAACGTGCTGGGTGTGCACAGAGCGTGTGCGCGGCGTGCCGGCGGCAGGCGGGCGCGCACGCGGCGGCGCTGCTGCAGGCGGCGCGCGCGGCGGACGCGCTGGCGCTGGCGCCGCAGGCCGCGTCCACGCTGCTGCGCGCGCTGGCGGCCGCCATCTCGCGCCTGCCGTACCACCAGGTATGTAGTCTGTTACTCAGTTCTCTTTAATACCATTCTTCTGTTCCCCACTTTCCGACAAATTTTACGCACAGTGTTTATTTTAACTCATCACTTTGATTTATGTTAACAGAGCGAAAATATTAAATATTACATTTCCTCAAGACCAATGGCAAGACATCTGGCACGTTTAATTTTTAAAATAAACTTTTAGCAGCTCTGTCATAAGACAACAACTTTAATCCTAAAAAAATATAAAAAATGTATAAATGTTAAACAAAAAATGTAAACTTCTGCAATAGAACATTTATTATATAATTTAATTTACGAAATTACATACATTGTATTGATATTCTTAATCACATAATTCAGTTTTATTTTTCTTTATTAGGAAATTGTTTTCTTTTTTGTACTTTCAACATAAAAAGTTGTTTTAATTTTTTTATACTTTAACAGCATTGAAATTTTTATTATATCAAATGGATTGTGCAAAAGTTGATAAAATTCATGAAAAATATGATGTTTATTAAATAACTGTGCGAGTCATTATATATTATATGGGAAATCGAATATCAATTCTAAATATTGAAATTAAGAGCTGCTTTTTCAACTGGTTTTCATTTTCACTTTCCTGTACGGTATCCTCGCCTATTCTAACAGCTGACGGTAGCCATCCAAGAGGCGGCGTCGTTCCAACTGGAGGCGCTGCGCGCGCTGGCGGGGCCCCCGGGGGCGGCGGGGGCCCCGGGGGCGGGGGGCCCGGCGGCGGGGGCCCCGGGGGCGGGGGACCCGGTGCTGTACCTGGACCGGCTGGCGGCGCTGTTCCGCGACGTGGACGCGGCGGGCGCGGCGGGGGCCCCGCACCCCGCGCTGCCGGCCGCGCGCGCCGCCTGGCCCGTGGTGCGCGCCGTCATGGAGCGGTGAGGGCACTCGCTTTATGTGTCTGTCGGTGTTGCTTTAACAAATTCATCTTTTGCCCATATCTTTATTTTTATTTACAACAAGTCTTATCTCCGGAATAACATTTTACGGGACTAACAGCGAAAAATTTGATATAAATTACGTTTTATTAGGTTATAACAGTAAAGATAAATATTTGAGTACAGTCCTGGCGGGCGAAGTAAGCGTGCTTAACTTTACTCTCCTCTCCATCTGATCTGGTTAATTATACGCACAATGTGGCGTTATTTATTATTTGATTGTCCAACATAGGGACATTTCCGTAATCACACCAGCGTTATCGTGAACACTGCCTCTTCTTTTATAAATTAATTTAATAAAACTGTACCGTACGGATATAGAATCGATCTAGTGCTCTTGATGTGGTTAAAGTACGGTAAGCTTGAGCACACTATGGCCGCGGTCCGAATTGTGCTCTCAGTGCTTATGACACTTACACTGCTAACGTGTGGACCGATAACAGTGAGCGCGCCAACATCTGATAGCAGTACTAATAATTCGGACCACTTGTGAGCGTGCTTACAAATTTGACAAGTTAAAGATAAGCTAACAGAGCACTTTTTGATATAAACATTAGTAGACTATGTGGTGTAGCCGATAAAGATTATAAAATGCATGTGAAAATGCTTGTATTCAAGCATTTTTCGCAATTGAGGAAAGTGACGATAGTAACATTGACGTGAAGGATATATTAAACGTCAAATAAACGTCAATATAGCGACAATGCTCAACCATGGTGCTAACGCTCCGACCCGTCATCACTGTAAACATTAGGTAGTGACGTCATACAATTCACAACGCTAACAGTGAACATGAAAAGCACATTTCGGACCGCACGTTGCCGCGCTATGTGTACTGTGAGCACAATACGGACCGCGGCCTATGAGAACTTAACTATTTCCATACGTCAATAAGAAAGTGGAAATATCAGATGTGAACACATTTTATTTTACATCATTCTTGAAAACATATGCTGGTTTTATAATTGTTTGATCAATATTATTGCGTCTGGATTTTTATGTGTTGATAAATATTTTATTATATTATTGAACACCGAAAATCTCAGTCGTTGTAATATTATTTTATAAACTTACATTTTGTCCGGTGTCTCGCTATTTTTATGACCATAACGATCTCAAATAATAATTTTACATTGCTTAATATTAAAATGGAATATCTCTACTGCGTACTGTGCCATGTTCACCTCTAATGCTTATAATGCTGAAAATAATATCTCAAAATAAAATCTTAATAAAATATAAGGTGTTAAAAGGATAACTCAAATCAGAGTAAAAAAGCGTGGACGCTTGATATATAAATATTACAATTATTCTATTGACAAGTAAGTATCTATGAAAAGATCGTTAGGAAAATGAATTAAAGACCACCCCTCACTTTTTACTCTAATTTGATTGCTTTTTTAATGATCTCTCTCTCTCTCTCTCAGCTTCACGCTGTATCCCGGATATGGCAGGGTAGGCAGAGGGAACTTTGGAACCTAGTGCTAAGGCACTCCGTTTCCCACGTTACTTTAATGATTTAAATTTTATTATAATTTCATTTGAGATGTGGTGATTGATCATGATTGAATGATCAACCTGCTAATGCTACTGTAGTATAAACTCTTTGTAATTAATAGTTATTTTCTACTTTTTAGTTCGATTGGCAATAAAAAGCATATATTTAACTGTTATTTTTGTTTCTCTACCAACAGATACGTGAACGAAGGCCGGATAATGGAACGCTCGTGCCGTTGCATACGTTTCATAATACGCAGCACCGGCCGCCATTCCGCCGAACTGCTGCCGGAGCTGGTCGAAGTGTTACCGAGCTTGTATTCGAGGAAACCTCACTCCTGCCTGCTGTACCTGGCGGCCGTGCTGGCGGACGCGCTGGCGCCGCACTGCGCGCGCGAGCACGCCCCGCTGCGCCGGCTGCTGCACGCGCTGCTGCCGCGCGCGCTGCAGCTGCTGGCCGCGCCGCACGGCCTCCAGGACAACCCCGACACCGTGGACGACCTGTTTCGGTTGTGTGTTCGGTAAGTGGGCCAGTGTTGGATGTTTTATCTGTATTTTTGTTTGTGGTATAGAGTAGGTAATGGATGAATGAACGGATTTATTCGGACAGTTTTTTTTTCTTTTTCACCGAAACGCATAAGCTTTTACCGCGATGGTTCTTTTTTGATTATTTTTTTGGTATGTTTTTGATGAGGTTGTCACTTCGTGTTGATGGTTCTTTAATTTGAATTTTTGTAATATGTATTATGATATAAACTTACAATTACTACTTACTTTATTAGAACAAGTGAATACAATGGTATATGTGGGAAGTAAGTTCAGTGGAGTGGGATACGGAGTGTCTTAACTCTAGGTTCCCAGGTTCACTCTACCAGTCCTGCCTCTTGTGCAGGATACACGGGATATACGGGATAATGTGCGGGATACAGCGTGAAGTCGAGTGAATGTTCAGTAGAGATAGAAGAAACGAAACTGATGAGGTGCCAATGTATGAGTTACAGCAGAAATACGCCGGTGCCTTAGTTGCATTGGGACGGCGACACGTCAGCATAGCTGCTGTTAGCAGCGATAGTTGGTTTTTACAGAAGAAGAATGTAAGAAAGATGAGTGCTGACTTCTTGAGATATATTTGCTTTTAAGAGTAAATATAGCTGTAATAATTGTGTGAATTTCATGAATGAAATATATAACAGATACCATTTTAATATTACGTGAAAATGTTTATATGTTTTTTCAAATAATTTTTTGTTTCCTGAGTGTGTTTTAATTACATACTTTAAAAATAGAACAAAATATATCATTTTAAATTTTAATTTAAATGGTAATAAAATTTGGAAATCTAAATGTTTCGGTTTTTCTTTCTCTTCCTGGCATTAATCCGGACATGCCAGGGTCTGCCTTCCTATTAAATAGGATAGATTAAATTAATCTATTCCACATTGCACGATTTGTGACGTCCGCGATAGATATACCTTTGGCTCTCATGTCCTGCATCACGATGTCCCACCAGCGCCGCCTGGGCCGGGAGGTCTCACTCCAGGCACCTTGCGTCGGACAGAGCGCCACCACCACCACCATCTCGGGCGACGCTCTTGGAGCTCATCCGTTATGTCACGGACTTCAACCATGAGTCAGACCACGTTACGCCGCTCATCCATCTCAGCAATTTCATTTCCGTGACGTGAAGCTGCTGAGTGTGCCGAGATAGTACTGGCCGGCATTCGCTGCCAGTACTAAAGGTACCGGTCAGATAATGCCCTTGTATATTAGTCCCTTGAGCTTGGTCGGTGTTCTACTGGTGTCACCTCCTGCCGATTGTTTTAGGAAGCGATAGGACATCGTTATTGATGGCCCTAGACTTGTGCTGTGTTTATTCTGTTTAATTGCAATAATGAAAAAAAAAAAACGTTTCCACAACAACGTGTGACGTGCGCCCGCAGCTACCTGCAGCGCAGCCCCGCGGCGCTGCTGGGGGGCCCGGAGGGGGACGCGGGGGGCCCGGGCGGCGCGGGGGGCCCGGAGGGGGGCCTGGCGCGCGTGCTGCAGCTGGCGGGCGCGGCGTGCGCGCTGGACCACCGCGACGCCAACTGCTCGCTCATGAAGTTCCTCTACGACTTCAGCAGACTCGCCAACTCCAGCCGCAGCGACGACCTCGTGCTGAAAGGTGTCCATCCCCACTCCAGGATATTACATATTTTATATTTTCATTTCTTCCCTTTGGTAACATGGTAAAGCGCGGCGTTGGGTTCCGTCACTTAACGAGCAAAAGGAACTGAACGTCTTAATACTAGATTTTCAATATTTTTATGTTTTTTTTAATATTTATTATTATTTATTTAGTTTCAAGCTGTGTCCTGCACATGGCAGGGTAGGCAAAAGAAATCTGGAAATCTGGTATTCAGTCTCACTTTCCGCAGAATTCTAGTGGCGAAACTCAACGCCGCGCTATACTTTGCTACCAGAACTATAAAATCAAATTATTAATATATTAAATTCTATTCCACGTATGAGCATCGAACACACGACCTTTCGACCCCAACCAGTCTCAGCGTTACAGAATTATTAACAGCGATGTTATTTTTCAGGGCAAGTAAGCAAAGTGCTCGTGCAATACGGAGAGAGCCTCACGTACTCGCTGTTGGAGGGCTGCGTGTTCCATTTGCACCCCTGTATGATCGCCGATGTGAGTTAAATGCTTTATTCTCTCTCTCAGCTTCACGCTGTATCCCGCACCAGGCAGGGTAGGCAGAGGGAACGAAAGTGAAACCTAGTGTTATAACACTCCGTTCCACTTTCCGCCGAATTTGAGGCATTGCGTGTTGAGTGGCGGAA
The DNA here is from genome assembly GCA_019049475.1 of Eueides isabella. Taxonomy (NCBI): domain Eukaryota; kingdom Metazoa; phylum Arthropoda; class Insecta; order Lepidoptera; family Nymphalidae; genus Eueides; species Eueides isabella. The sequence goes on from CM032386.1 coordinate 761,821, forward strand.
CTCAACGCCGCGCTTTGCCTTATTATCAGAGCGAAGAAATGAAACATTATATATTTAAATTGAAAATATTAAATATTTCATTTGCTCAACTGGGGTCGAACTCAGAACCTGTCAGTTGCAGTCACACTCTTAAGCCGCTGCGCCACGACAGGCCTCTATGTTGAGATGTTTGATTTTCGTAATAGTTAAATTGGGAAAAAAGAATATCAACGTACGTCGTAGTGGCCAGAGCGTATTAACGGTTTCCTAGTGGTGTGGGTTCGAATCCTGCTTCGTTTAAATTTGTATACGTTTTCATAAAAAAAAGTAAATGTGTTAAATGTTAAAAAAAAACTTTATAAAAGTGCCTTAAAAAAAGCTTATAATAGATAACAACGGAATCAGTTAATATTCATATCTTTTTTCAGGTGGCTGAAGTCCTCCACGAGCTTCTGACCTTCCAGAAAACTTTACTACCCATAGCCGGCGGGGAAGACTGGCTACAGAGCGCCTTGCGGCGTTTACCGCCGTCGCCGCCCTCCGCGACTCAACACCAGTGTTGGCAGTTCCACCAGTACGCAATGAGGTGGGTTATCACAAACAACAACTGGAACTAAAATAATTAAAATATTCTCCAATTTCACGCTTTACTCCGCACTAGGGTAGGTGGAGGGAACTTGAGAACCTACCGTTAAGACACTCCGGCACTTCTGGCGGCACTCAACGCTGCGTTTTGCTTTGTTATCGGTGCGAAGACACTATAATATAATATAATACTATAATGCCTCAAATTCGGCAAAAAGTGGAGAATGGAACGGAGTGTCTTAACACTAGGTTGCCCATTTCCCTCTGTCTGCCCTGCTACGTGCGGGATACAGCGTGAAGCCGAAATAAAAAAAAAACTTCAATTAATTGATTACGTGCAATTAAATAGACGCCGGACAAGTTATATAATAATGAACTTTAACAATATTTATTATTATTATTTTTTTTTTATTCTTTATCATTTAACACGCATTATCAATATGCTTAGAGACTCCTTAACTCTTGGAGGGTCTCGCATTTGTTCAAAATTATTTAACACTGAGGTAAAAAAGGGGCGCGGCCTTTTGTTTTTTTTTGTTTGTTTATTGGTTTTTTACAAAAATTTTTTTTATCGAATATATTTTCATTTTTTTTCTCCAGGGCGGAGAAGTGCAAGGAACTAGCTCGTTTGTTGCGCGACTTCGCACGCCTCTACCGATGAACTGTGAACCTGCGACCGTCGCCCCACCACCGCGATCGCACCATAAACGGTCCAGCAATTTACGTTATATACATTTTGTATGTAATTATACATTATTAAAATTAAAACTACATGTACTTTAATGGAGGTTACTGTGTAGATAGGACTATGTTTTTTTTTTAGCTTCACGCTGTATCCCGCACACAGCAGGGAAGGCAAAGGAAACCCTGTGTTTAGACACGTCGTTCCCCGTTCCCTACTGTTTTCGAGATATTGCGTGTTGAATTCCGTAACTCAACGCCGTGCATTACCTTGTCACCAGAGCTAAATGAGAACAATTATTTCCCCCAGAATCGAACCCATAACCGTGGCGACAATTGAAAATCAAATATATAATATTGTTTTCGGAAACGGAACGTTTCAACTTATCTCATATCAGAGCAATAATAATTAAAGTATATATTATAAAAAAAAATGTTGGTTTTTTTTTCTATTATTTTGTGATGGCGTGTCACAGGCGAGTGCAGAACGCCGGTGGACAATATTTTGTGTTAATTATAATTTCTTTATTTGAAATGTGATACAACCTCAGCTAAATTGTAAATATTTATTAAAATGTTTACCTTTTATATTTGTTTGTTTTTGTGGATTACCTTTGTTTATTATAGTGAATGTTTCAAGTCACGCTCGACCTCGCTCGGTCACGATCAAGTGTTTTCTAATATATTTAATGTGTTATGTGCAGGATACACTACCGTGGGATACACTACTGTGTCATGTGTGGGATACACTAACGTGTCATGTGTGGGATACACTAACGTGTCTTGTGCAGGATACATTACAGTATCATATGTGGGATACACTACCGTGTCATGAGTGGGATACACTACCGTGTCATGTGCAGGATACACTACCGTGTCATGAGTGGGATACACTACCGTGTCATGTGCAGGATACACTACCGTGTCATGTGTGGGATACACTACCGTGTCATGTGTGGAATACACTACCGTGTTATGTGCCGGATACACTACCGTGTTATGTGCCGGATACACTACCGTGTTATATATGAGATACACTACCGTGTCATGTGTGGGGTATACTGCCGTGTCATGTGTGGGATAAATTACCGTGTCATAAGTGGGATACACTACCGTGTCATGTGTGGGATACACAACCGTGTCATGTGTAGGATACACTACCGTGTCATGTGTGGGATACACTACCGTGTCATGTGTGGGATATACTGCCGTGTCATGTGTGGGATACACTACCGTGTCATGTGCAGGATACACTACCGTGTCATGAGTGGGATACACTACCGTGTCATGTGTGGGATACACTACCGTGTCATGTGTGGGATGCACTACTATGTCATGTGCGGGATACAGCGTGAAGCTAATCGAACCAACTACCTATGGTTCTTACAGTTGCAAGGCCCTCATTATTTAAAAGTGTGGATTAAGTAGTGTAATATATTTTTTTTTGCCAAAACTAAGGTACAATAAATTACGTATAATATGATTTTATAAAATTCCTCTGAAATTTAATATGGTTTTGGAAATAAATATATATTAAACTAAATCAGTTTCTACATCATTAGAACTTTGACTTGTTCTACGCGGAGAAGAACCATTTGAGCTGATTCATGGAAATCGGATTAGTAGCTAAGAGCTACCAAGTTAAGAGCTTCAAGCACTTTGCCAAGATGAGAAATGTACCATTAGTGACTGTTTATGTTGTTATGTCTATTTTTCATAGTATATTTTCGCTGTTTTCGTCGAAGGGTACTCGGTTCGAGTCGTGCCGGGGTAGACACTGTCTAAATTGGAGGTCTTTAACAAGAAAACGCTAAGCCCTATAATAACAAGTTAAACACTAGGAACTCATATGAATTACCCTGTATATATGTATCCAGCATTTGATATACAAGCGGGATATATAAATAAAAATAAATTCGTTTTTATATTCATATATTTGAGACACAAAAAACACTATAATACTTTAATAACATTTATTTCTTCACCCTTTATTTGGATAGAAGAAATCTGGCAACCTAGTGTTAAGACACTCCGCTCAAATTTACACTGCCATTGCTTTCCGGCATAGCGTGTTGAGTGGCGGAACTCAACGCCGCCACCGAAACCAATGAAATACGAATATTAAATATTTAATTTCCTCAAGCGGTATCGGCCTCCCAACCCAATATTACTAAGAAGATATAAAATAAATGATTATTTCTTCTTGCTGCCCTTGGGGCTGGAGAGGGTGACAAAGTTGACCCGCCGGGGCGCCTTGGGGCTGGGGGCGGCGCGCGCGCCCCCGGGGCTGCGCACGTCCGTCACCCTGGCCTGCCTCAGGAAGCTGCTCGGCGGGGACACGTCGCTCGGAGCCCCGCCCTCCTCGGCCTTCCCACTCTCCGTCTCTTCGTACACAAGTTTGATATCCTCGCTGTCCTCTATAATGGTAATTTCGTCTGTTTTGTTCTCGGTAGGCTTTATTATGTCGCTACTGGAGTTGTCAGACCAAGATGGCATCGCCGTTTCCATCAGCACGTCTATTTTCACTGGTGTTTTTTGGTCTTGGCTTTCTGTTTTGGTTTTTTTGGGTGATTTTTCGTTGGGCGTTTTGAATGTAATGAATGAATCAATTTTGGATTTGCGCTTTATTTCTATTGGTTTTGGTTCTGCGTCTTTTTCGGTTGGTTCGTCGTTGGTTTCCATTGGATCTGGATTTTTTTAAATATATTTTTGTTAATAATAATATACAAATAAATAGTTGAGATCAGTCAACCTGCGGTAACCGTGACAAGTTGTGGGTTCACTTCCTTCCATACTCCGGTAACGAGACAAAGCGCGGCGTTGAGTTCCGCCACTCAGAAAGCATGCTTCGATCCGGTAGAAAGTGTGGAATGAAACCTTATATATAAATGTTATATTTTTATTTTTTTACGTGCAAAATGAAGAACAATAATCATTGTTCGATTTTAAACTTAACTTCTTCTATTACCAAATAAATTACTTGTTTTTTTAGCTTCAAACAGAATCCTACACATGGCAAAGTAGTCAAAGGGAACCTGGGACCCTAGTGTTAAGATACTTCTATATAGTATTAAGTTACACAGTTGTGACCCTGCATCACAACTGTCTCCAATATTTCTTCGTTTGCCAAAATAATAAAAAACAAACATACCAGCACATTCTTTAGTTTCTTCAGTTTCCTCAAGCACTTCTCCAAGTTCTCCTTCACCGAAGGTAACGACTGAACAGAACCCGTCAGTGCTAGACGCTACTAATATACGTCCGTCCGGAGACCAGGTCAGGTCCGTTAATCTGAAATATTTTAATTTAATTAGTTTCACGCTGTATCCCGCACATGGCAGGGTAGGCATAAGGAACTTGGGAACCTGATTAACCTTGGGAACGTGTTAAGACTTCCTCCCCACTTTCCGCCGTATTTGAAGCATTGCGCCTTGTGTGGCAGAACTCAACGCCGCGCTTTGCCTAGTTACCACAGCGAAGAAATGATAATATTAAATATTTAAATTGAAAATATTAAATATTTCATTTTCTCTAGTGGGTATCGTACCTGTAACCTGTAGGTTACAGTCACACGCTTGTGTCGCTGCGCCACGACAGGCATCAATAATTTTACTAATTACAATGAGGCCTGACATGGTGCAGGGCCACAAGCGTGCAACTGTAAGCGGTACAGGCTGTGGGTTCAAGTCCCACTTGGGGGAGTAAAGTATGTTAAATTTTCATTTTTTAGGTTCAGTAACAAGGTAAAGTACGGCGTTGAATTCCACCATTCAACAGTAAATTTCTCAAGTATTCAGCGGACCGTATAGAACGGAAGTGGATTAACATTAGGTTTTTATATTTCCTCTACCTACCCTGGTATGTACAGGACTTAGTGAGGCTAAAAATAAAAATATATATCTTTTTCAAATTGTATTCTGCATACAACAAGGTAGGCAGAGGAAACGTGCTTGGATTACTGCAAGTCGAGAGGCAAAACGCTGCGGGCTGTCAATCGTTCCAATAAAGTCAAACTCTGACTGAGTCACAACCATTCTTATGGTAACTTACAATCATATAAATGGAAGAATAAATAAAAAATACTTAAAAAAAATATATATATATATCTCAACCCTACGGTGCCGGCCTCCCTCTGACAGGTAGGCACCTGTCCTAACACCGGACCGACCTGGTGTAGTGCACATCGGAGAGCAGCGCCACGGGCGTCCGCTGCTGCGTGTCGTAGAGCAGCAGCGAGCGCCGCGTGGCCACGGCCAGCAGCATGCGCGCGGTGTTCAGCGCCGGCGCCGGCCCGTCCGCGCGCGGCGTGTAGCGCCGCGGGCACCAGCGCGCCGCCAGCGCCGCCTCCGCGCACGGCAGCACGCACGCCGGCCTGCGGGCACCTAGTGGTGAGACGCTCCGTTCCACTTGCCGCCGAATTTGGGGCATTGCGTGTTGAGCGGTGGAACTCAACGCCGTGTTTTGTCTTGTACCAGAGCGTAGAAATGAGAACATTTAATATTTAATTTGAAAATATCAAATATTTCATTTCTTCGAGTGGAGATCGAACCCACAACAGTCACACGCTTGTGCCGCTGCGCCACGACAGGCGATTTTTTTGAGAATATTAAAAAATGTTGAGTGTCTGAATACAATTTGTTTTCGGTAACAACTTTATTCAGAAACTAATAATATATATTGAATATGAAAAAATATATATTTTTTTTTGTATAAAATTTATAAAAAAATCTTTACATAACTCTATTGTAATTAATATAGACAAAGAGAACTTGGAAACCTAGTGATAGGACACTCCATTCCAATTCCATTACCCACTTTCCACAAAATTTAAAACACTATCCATAGCAACATTGCTTATTTAAAACACAAAACCATATCTATATAATAATAACAAAACCTTTTACTTCCAAAAACTATATCTTCATAGATTAAATTAAATATTTTTTTTATATAAATAATAGATAGATTAAAAAAAAAGATAACATAAAAACTTACACTTTCAAAGAATATCTGGTGTAAATGTAAACAGCATTGATTGGTTTTATATCAACCTTCCCTTGTTCCGGTTCAATTCTACCAGCGGGCACTGAAATGAGACAAAATATATTTTGATATACATTTTAAACTCTTTATAACAATCAACTCCCCATAAAATAGAAGTGAGCACAACTTGGTTGGTTTGCTTTAAAACCCACATAGTGATTGTTCACTCCATATAACCATAACTCTCTATAACGACTCCCGTTGAGTTTCTTTATGAAGACTTTATACTGTATATAATATTTTTATATTCAGCTTTACATGTATGCAACAGGAAAACAGGAGAAACTAAAATTCTTAATTTGTTTCTTAATTATATATAACAATTTTAAAAACAAAATATCAATGTTTTAAAATATCTCCCATGCTTTTCATAATACTTGGAACTATTTGTGTTGAAAGGTCGAAATAAACTCCATAATATTTCGTTAAAGAATAATTCATTACTTTGCACAGGAATCAAACCTACAACCACTACTTACCAGCTATAAGCAATCCGTCGGGACTGAAGTCCAGTCGTCTATAATACGTCTGTAATGTATCATCATAGTACAGTCTGACACTAGCACCATGCAGGGGGTGCTCCTTCGGGAACGGGAGCACTGCCTTACTGCTTCGAGACACCACCTTCTTTGTTGACACATCAATTGTACGAAACACTCTGTAAAGAAATTGTTATTTAGTATGTAATAGAAGATGAGATTGTATATTTGCAGAATTGAACGTTTCATTGGTCACTGGTTTGTAATTGGCTCAAATGACCAGAATGTTGGAATAAGGCTTGAAACACTTTAATATTGATGATGATGACATCATTTCATGGCACATTTTAAATAGAAAACGAATTTTTAGCCAGAAAAAGAATAGAACTAATGTAAATTTTTCTCATTAACTTACTTGTATGCTTGAACATGTATTCAGTAGAGTAGGTATATATATTTTTATATCTCCATTGCAAGGCAAGTAGGAATAAAATCAGAATTCATTATTTGTCTTTACTTACGTCATATGAAGCCATACTACACTTTTTAGTGTCTTACAAAAATAAAGAAAAAAAGGCACTATTAATATACTCATGAGATTATAATATAGAATTTTAAAGAAAGCATCATTTATTTTGGGACCATAATGAACCTTCTATCATTTAATATTACACTTAACATAGGATAAATAAAAAAAAATACCTGTCAGTACTTGCAGAAGCTATCAATTGCCCCTTAGGGTCCCAAGCAACTCCTTGTACGAACCCCTTGTGGTCAGTTACAATGGAGTTGTACCTTCCCCTTTCGACATCCCATACTAGTAGCTTATTGTCAACAGAACCTGAGGCGAGCTGTGTGGAGGAGCTGTTCCAGCTTAAATCTAAGATGTCTTCCATGTGGCCTCGGAGAGTCTACAAAAAATATTATGTTTATTAGACTAATACTTAAGATTTTTTTTTTTTCAGCTTCACGCTGTATCCCGCACTAGGCAGGGTAGGCAGAGGGAACCAAAGTGAAACCTAGTGTTATGACACTCCGTTCCACTTCTGTTCCCCACTTTCCGCCGAATTTGAGGCATTGCGTGTTGAGTGGCGGAACTCAATGCTGCGCTTTGCCTTATTACCAGAGCGAAGAAATGAAACATTAAATATTTAAATTGAAAATATTAAATATTTCATTTCCTCGACTGGGGATCAAACCCAGAACCTGTCGGTTACAGTCACACTCTTGTGCCGCTGCGCCACGACAGGCCTAATACTTAAGATTTTGTAGCATTGCATTTATACAACACTTAATGGCTCAAATTTAGTGGCAGTGGGGAATGGAAGTATTTTAATGGAAACAAGCTGCCTATGCCTACCCCAATGTGTACAGCATTAAGCTTAAAAAAATATATATGGGAAAATAAAATACCTTATATATAACCCAGCTCTCTTTATATTGTTCTTCACCTTCAATAGATGGAGTAGATTCCTCTAGTTTTTGTTTCCAAACAAAAATAATTGATTCATCATCCCCAGATGCTAAATATTGCCCATTTGGAGACCATCGAACTACATTCACTGCTTTCTGATGTCGTGTTAGATCGGCAGCTACTTCCAAGTTGACAGAGCCAGAATCTGTTATTGATATGTACCATATCTAAAAATTACAAGATATTGCTATAGTATTTATTTGAGAATGAGGATAACAGCCAATGAAACTATAATTAATATTTACTAAAACGTGAGAATCTGTTCCTCCAGTAGCGAGACGTAATAAATCATTGGCTTTACGTTTTGGTTGAAAATCAACACTTAAAACAGGATCTCTATTATGCCATGAAATTTCAGGAATAGAAAACTTCATTGTGTTCGTTACTTAACTAAAAATTTGTGGCACTGATTTACATTTATTTTAATATAAGTTTACAGATACTCAGTTCTATAACAAACAAAAAAAACAAACTTATATCAAGATATAAATTGTCACTTATTTAGGCGCGAAATAAGTTTGTTTGTTTTTAAATTGCTTGATCTACCTACTGGCCTTTTAATTTATAATATAACTGAGGTGATAATATGGGGTGAATAGAAATACCACGGTAAAAACGGTTTGTGTCTACAAAAACAAAACTAAAAGGAGTATAGAAATTTGTTGATTAAATTGCTTAAATTTGTTCTATAGAAAAAATTCAGTTATTCATTACTTCTACGAACTGGTTAAGATTTTTCCTTGTTTGGATTTTTAAGGTCGAAGTTATGAAAAAAAAAAAAAGTATTTTAGAATTGATAAATTGACGTTAAATAAAAATAAATTAAATGAAACGGTATTTATCAAAAAATATTCCTCCTCCTCAAAACGTAAGAATCTCTCCTAAGATTTCAATATATAAAAAAAAAAACAAATAAACTGTCAGTGTCAACTTATTCGCCATATCTTTCTTTTTAGTTTGACGTTTCGTTGGTTGATATCTGAAAAGGCCAAAATGGTGTGTTTGTTTTTTAAATCCACTGAAATCATGTTAATTTATTAAAATCCTTAATAATTGAACAGTGAAATGGCTTAAGTATGTGAAGATATCGGATGTGTAGGTCATATTTTTATTTTGCGGTCTTTGCGTTTTTCAGGTGAACGTACCAAAACAGCGTAGGACCTACTGCAAAAAATGCAAAGTCCACAAGGTACACAAAGTATCACAGTACAAGAAATCCAAGGAAAGGCACGCTGCCCAAGGTAGAAGACGTTATGACCGCAAACAGCAGGGTTATGGTGGTCAGTCCAAACCTATCTTCAAAAAGAAGGTAAATATCTGTTTAATAACCTCACTAATGTAATTGGTCGTAATATTTAAATTGATTAAACGCTGAAAACAGCGATTGGTAATTTACTGGTATATCATGAGCATTGTTTTCTTTTTAAATTCAACATATATTTAATTGATTTCTGTATAATGTATGAATAGATATTCAACTTTTCAAAAATGTAAAGTTTCAAAGTAAGAATTAATTAAATGATTTGAAAGAGAAATTTAATTAAATGAGTGTGTAACATTTTTTATTAAATTATTATATATATGTGACTGGGGAGCTGTGGGAGTTAGTCGTTTTGTATAGTAAAGCTTAAATCATAATTTTGTTGTGCTCTTTAGCCAACCAAATGTTTATTTAATTGAATATTGATATTTTTGTTTGTTAAAGTATGATTAATATTAAAACATTGTGTATATTCTTGTCATAGGCTAAGACCACAAAGAAAATTGTACTCCGTCTTGAATGCGCCGACTGCAAAGTGAGATCCCAAGTTGCACTTAAGCGCTGCAAGCACTTCGAATTGGGCGGTGACAAGAAGAGGAAGGGACAGATGATCCAGTTTTAAGCTGGTTAATAAATAAGTTTAAAATCTCTTGAGACTTTTTTTTATAGCTTAAGTAATAAATATAAATATATATTCTAAGTATTTACAAAACTTTTGATCAGTGTACTACTCTACATACTCATCAAATCAGAGATAAATTATCTAGACACAAAATTGTACTGTATGTGCTGTACATAATATAGTGATTTATTGTTTGTATGTATTCTTGATATTAATTATAAATGAAGAATCCTGTAGGGGTTGCTCAATAATATACATTTTTATAACTTATTTTGTTTAATAAAATATATTGTAACAGTTTTAAGCTTGTACTATAGTAATTATAAAAGCTAGGCATTGAAAAATAGATTATCACCAATATAAAAACTATGCAACAACAAACATTACATACTTTAAGAAAGTCTATCATAATATTTTGTCTAATTCATTTGGATCTAAGCCTTCTAAAGATATTTTTAGTTTAACTGCATCTTTTGGTACACCAACTTGCACCATTTTAACAAATTTTTCATATTCTGGCTTCACTTTATGCATATTTGAGTCTGTATTATTAGGACCAGTGGGTTTTTCGTCATCTTTTGGTTCAGTTTTGCTTTCATCTTGTTTTTCATCATTTTCATTTACTATATTAACAACAATGTTGTCTGTTACTGTCTTTTCGGACTCTGTGCTTACTTCAGGTATTGATGATAACTGAAAAAGATATCGCAAGTTCTAAAGGTTCTCTACATATTTTACAACAATCAAATGATATCTCAAAATATTTATTTTCATATTCTTTTTACCAAGCAAAATATATTATTATAGGATCTTTTTACATGTGTACTTTTATTGAAATTAACATTTATAAAAACCAATAATATAACTTTGGTCACAATAAAACCCTATATTGGGATGGATGATTTAAATATAGGGTATTTAATAGTTTACTATAAAATCATTGTTCTGTGGATTTTTTTCAATAGTTTTACACCATGTTCCCCAGAGAAATGTGCAAAGAGGAGAACCTGCAAACCTAGTGTTAAGAGACTTCCCAATTAATTAAAAAAAATTGAGGAGTTCCTTGTTGAGTATTGGAATTCAGCACAGGGCTGAACTTCATTACCAGAGTGAAGAACGAAAATATGAAATATTTCAATTCCTAAACAGAAATTAAACTCACAACCACTGTTATTAGTCATACAATTGTGCCTTTGCACCACAGTGACTCGGTTCTGTATATCATAAACATTATTTATTTTATTGTATGAAATTATTTCATAATTTTCTATACTTTTAAACTGAACTTGTATTCTCTTCAGTTTTAATTGAGTAATTTTAGATTTTAATTAATAATTTGCATTGATCTGGTAACTTACTTTTGCTTCTAATAAAACCATTGTTGCATTAATTTTCTCCAATTTTCTTTCGAATTGCATTAATTTCTGTTCACATTGTTTCGCAAAATTATTTAAAAATTGAACTGTACTTATCACAAAATGATTAACAAAGGCCAATGTACGTTTTTGTTGCAATGCAGCCACCTGGAAATAAATAATTATGTTTAACACAGGTAACTAAACTTTAATTATTGATTTTCCGATTGTTACTGTTATTACCTTGTTTAAATCGATATTAGCAATTTCCTGATTCATATTTGAATTGATTTTATTAATATTAAAGCTTTTAATTAACTATATTTGTCTTGTAAAGTAAAGTATAGTTATAATATAAATAAAGAAATAAAATCTTAACTTATTTACATCAAAAACAAATTAAACTTAAAACTTTGAACCTGTTGTCAAAATAACCACAGGTAAATAATATTGGCAAAAGAATGGACTATCAAAGTTAATAAAAAATCTTGCTGTTTTTTTGCTTTAAGGAATATAATTAATATCATAATACATGATTTATTGAATATAATTGTGTATACTTTACTATTCCATGAGTGTTATGGCTACAGTTTTATTGGTACCCTTAATGCGTAAGGTTCTTACTTATACATATCCTTTACACACCTAAACTATCGAACGACAACAGTCTCTTAAGTAAATTAACTATCTTGATATTTAATTAAATATTCAAGCATATTTACAAAACAAAAATATGTAGAAATGTTCTTTTATTGGTACTTTAAAAAACCCTTCTTATTTATTTAATCTTTGTAAGATAGTGTCTATTGCCAATAATCCAATATGCCAAAGCCACTTATACGTCAAAACAATGCTGTTATTTGTAATGGTTTCTTGGCATCAATATCTTTCAAGCTATTAAAAACTTTATTTCTTATAACTCGAGAAACTTGCCGACCATTATATTTTCTACGTAACGATACTTAAAAAAATAGAAAGGTACACCTTTAACCATACATTGGTCTACAACAATCTTTATATATTTTTACATTAACAGTAAACGAAATTTTGTTAAAGTGACAACAAAATTCGACACTATTTATAAAAATTTGAAAGTGAATCATGGCTGGGGAAGTTGTTGTAGATGCGTTACCATACATTGACCAGGGTTACGATGATCCCGGAGTCAGAGAAGCTGTAAGTATAGATACAAATTTCGGTTTGGATTTACCAACCTATTGTTTGAATTAATATTATAATATTAATATATTCGGTGTTTATACATTTCAGGCTTTGGCCATGGTAGAAGAGGAATGTCGAAGATATAGACCTACTAAAAATTATCTTGAAAATGCTGGACCCGAACTTAGTACAGCTTTTGAAACTGTAGCTTTACAACGAGAGATGGAACGCGTTCAACAGCGTCTGCCTATGGAACCACTTTCCATGAAGAGGTAATGTAGTGTACTAATAATCATTTTGCCTTGTATTAGTGAAATTCATAGAAAACAGCAATTATTTTTTATTTTTGTGTAAATGCTAATTTATACATTCTCTTTAGATAATTATATATAATCAATGTTTCCCTTATAATTAATATTCACATCTTAGAATGTATATTTACGCAAAAATATATATTTAAGGCCATAATGATGCAGTACAATAGCAAATACAGAGGTTATAGGATTGTTTCACCTTATTACAGTATTGACTTTTACCCAACATGCAATGAAAAGTGGAGAATGGAATATTTTAGTACTACTTTATCTTTGCCTACCTAGCGATGTGCAGTTTAGGGTAGCAAAGTACCCTGCAAGCACCCTGTTAATAATAATATATTACCTTCTTTTAACTTGATAGTATATTTTTGATTTGGCATATGTAAAATATATACTACTCTTAGTTTTACACTGATTATATATGTCAAATTAGTCATTGTTTTGTTGTATTTTTAATTTCTATGTGTAATTTAATTTTTTTTAATTATTTAATATTTACAAACCAGATATGAACTCCCTCCACCACCAGCCGGACGTCTTGGTGAGCCAGGAGCATGGGCAGAGGCAGTGGACAACTCCCACGCACAACTGTCTCACCAAGCAACCCGAGTACTAAACTTAGAACTACAATTACAATATAGTACAGAAGCTTGGAGATCATACCTTAATGTGCTACAAGCTCTAGTGGTTAGATCGCAAAATGTTCATACACTATTGAGGTGAGTATTCGGAAAGCTCGCGAGAGAAATTGATACAAAAGAGATCACTGTACACAATAATTTAATACATGTAAAAAAGACATCCAGTAAAATACAGCTTTCACCTACTTACAAATATTTACCATCATAAGCACTTCCTCAGTTTCACGCTGCATCCCACACATGGCAGGGTAGGCAGAGGGAACTTGGGAACCTAGTGTTAAGACCCTCTTTTCTACTTTGACTCCCCATTTTCCATGTACAATATATACACAGCCCTTTGTGTTAGTAAGTTATTTTTTTAATAAATCTACTATTTTTGATAAATGTTGCAAAAGTCAGCAAAATTGATGGTTACACCGCATTTTAATAAATTTCTGTAATTAATAAAAAAAAATTGAATTGAATAACATCCCCAGTCGAGTGTCGGAGTGTCTTAACACTAGGTTCCCAGGTTTCTTCTGCCTTCCCTGCCTAGTGCGGGATACAGCGTGAAGCTAAGAAGAAGGAAGAAGAAGAATAACATATAAAAAATTAAAGAAGAACACAGTAAACGCGATTCACTAATGACAATAAAATCATATCAAATACTTTTTTGCATATTAAACATATTTTTTTTAGCTTCACGCTGTATCCCGCACGAGGCAGGGTAGGCAGAGGGAACCCAGGAAAGTTGTTAAGACACTCCGCCCACTTTCCGCACTTTCCCCATTTTCGCCGAATTCGAGGCACTGCGTGTTGAGTGGCGGAACTCAACGCCGCGCTTTGCCTTATTACCAGAGCGAAGAAATGAAACATTAAATATTTAAATTGAAAATATTAAATATTTAATTTCCTCGACTGTGGATCGAACCCAGTTTTTGAATATTTATGCAACATAATTATCTAATGTTACTTCTGCAGAAAACAAATAGCATCAGTGAATTGGGAGCGTAAAAGATCTCAGACAGCGAGTGGGGCTAGATTACGTGCTTTACGCAGACGCTGGGCACAGCTTGTCTCCGACAATTATAGATTGGAACGAGCTATTATGCAGCTGGAGACACAGCTTGAAAAGGTCTTTATTTGTTTCTTTATTTTGTTTTTAACCTCCCCTGTATATATATGCATTAGCAGGGTAAGTGTTAGTGTAGGCACTTTTTTTTGTCTTATGCTTTTTTTTTCATAGTAGAAATATGATAATAAATAATATAAATACACACCAATGCGCCATGATGACGTCAGTTTAGTTGTATAAAAATATGATATATATTTGGTTTATAGGGTGGTTTTTTTAAGTTTGCGCTGTATCCAGCACATATCAGAAGAGGCAAAGGTTATGTTAACACTCATTATCCATTTTCAATCTAATTTAAATAAAAAGAGATTCTCAAAACCCCTCCGAGATCAGGGATACATTAGTGATTAGATGATTCATTGTACAGTTTGAGTAATTATGAAATATAAAATGAAATTAGCTAGATATATTGATAGGTATGAACATATTAACAATAATAAATCTTTATTAGAAATATTTAAAATAAAATTACTTTAAGTGAAGTGAAAACGTAAATATATCATTAATTCAGTAAAACAAATATAAAAATTATGATTACTCTCACAGGCTAAAGGCCAAGCGGCCACCGACGAGGCACCTGACATGGACATGGAGGCTGTCAAGAACTTACCCGACAAACTCAACTCGGAGACTGAAAAGGAGGTGCAGAAGAAAATAGAAGATATGTTTGCAGATTAATATAATTATTGTATAATGCATGTACATGAAGATAGTGTAAATTGTTTGAATAAAAATTTTAAAGCAATATTGATTTTTGATTTATGGCATGTTTGCTTATAAAGTATGAGTAGGATCAAGGGATACACCCTACACATGGTAGGGTAGACAGAGGGAACTTGGGAACCTAATGTAAGGACACTTTCGTTACTGACTTTTCGCCGAATTTGTGCTTTTACTTAGTACTGTTGAGGCGATTGTTTATGCCCATAAATGTGTGACTGTAAACGCGTCATGTTGTGGACTCGATCCCTACTAGAAAATTAACTCTGGTAACAAGGCAAAGCGCGGCGTTGAGTTCCGCTTCTAAGCTAAGCTCAACTGTGCCATGTGTGGGATACAGTGCGAAGCTGAAAAGAAAATTGTATAAAAATATCGGTTTCTAGTCATTTTTTGATGACGTTAACAATCTTGATTCTCTCTTTCTATTCTAAAAAAAAAAACAAGTGTAAATGTAAAATATTTTTTTTCGCTGGCAACTTTGTAGAAACTGCAATTTTGCGAATTTGTCTTTTGTTTATCGCTACGCCCGTCTGTCACATTGTCGCAATGTCAACTGTCAAGTCAATATACATTATTTTTATTTAATTCAAAAATGGCGGACGATGCGTCGAGCAGTAGCGCTTGTGCCGGTAATTCCACTGAGAGCTCGGTAAATCAAGATGAACTTATTATGAAACAACAAAGAGAGATAGAAAAAGAGGTAAACAGGTTAACATTATGAGTGCTATATTAATTGTTTTTACAATTCCCAGTCAACGATGTTACGGTTTGATGTTTGTGTTTGTTTTTAGATATCAGAATCCATTCCGTTGGTTGGAGATCTCGAAGATATATCCTTACTAGAAAAAGAATATAATGAAGATCCTATTTATATGCTAAAAGTAAAAGATCTTTCCGCCAAATATAAAAATATAAGAAGAACAAGGCCGGACGGTAACTGTTTCTTTCGGGCATTTTCATACGCTTATTTAGAATATCTTCTAACTGATAAAAAGGAATTTGACAAATTTTACGAAATAGCGAAGAATTCGAAAGAAATACTCGTGGCCCTAGGTTTTCCTCAATTCACTGTAGAAGATTTTTATGAAACGGTGAGTTAACACTTTTAAGGTTATTTATTATTGACTGGCGATAATTTTATTCATTTATTAATCGAATTAATTTATTAGTTTAATGATTGATATCTTGTTTGGCTTCTTAAGGTCAAGGTTTAATAAATTGAATGTCATAAAAGGGAATATATCTTTTTTTAGTTTATGGAAGTAGTACAAAGAGTTGGAGAACAAGCTGGAGGTTCCCCCGATGGTGTTGAAACCCTCAGAGAGGAACTTCATGAAAAATTTAATAAGCAGGGCTACTCAGACTATATTGTAGTGTATTTGAGGCTTATTACTTCGGGCCAACTCCAAACTCAGCATGACTTCTATCAAAACTTTATAGAGGGGTCACGCACAGTTACTGAATTTTGTAGACAGGTATGTTATTTTCACTTTTTATCATCATTAAATATGGAAAAAAAGAGAATTTGTTATGACAAAAATATTAATATAATAATAATATTTGTTTTTCTTTTAACATAGGAAGTAGAACCAATGTACAAGGAGTCAGATCACATCCATATAATAGCTTTGAGTAACGCATTGAGTGTTGGCGTGAGAGTGAAGTACATGGACCGTGGTGAAGGAAGTCAGGTATGCTGTACATAAATTTAATGGATTATCAATAAATAAACTTCAAATTGTTTAGTTCAAGTAAAGTTATATTTGAATTAACCATTCTAATTTAGTGACATTTTTGTTATATTTCATTAAAATGTGTCCATCTCACATTGTTAACATATATATCTTACTCAAAACATAGAAATGACTTAAAAATGATTTATTAGATGCATAGTTTTAAAATACTTTAATTTCTCTACTCTGGTAAAACAAAGCACTTTGTTGAGTTCTTTTGTTTATGGTTATAGTTTGTGTAGTAGATTGTCTCAATACAAAGTGCTCTATGAAAGTTACATGAGGGTGACTCGCTACTTTAAATTGTTTATGGTTATAGGCTAGGTATTTCATATGTAGTATTCGACAATATATTCTAATTTTGTCATTGCAGTAATTTTAAATAATTGTAAAAACAATGTTTATGAGGCTAGTGTATTAATGTCAATTAAAATCATTTGAATTTGATGCTGGTTCGCTAACATTGTATAAAATAATGAAATTATAGAAGCCTGTCATGGTGCAGTGGCACAGGAGTGATTGTAACCGACAGGTTGTGCGTTCAATCCCCACTCAAGGACAAAATATATAATATTTAATGTTTTCATTTCTTCGCTCTGGCACAAGGCAAAACGCAGTGTTGAATTCCGACACTCAACACGCAATGCCTCAAATTCGGCGGAAATTGGGGAATGGAAATTGTCTTAACAATAGGATCCCAAGTCCTAGTTAGTCTATTTGAATAAAGAATATACAGATTTTTAATTATTGAATTGTTTCTTACAGGTAATAGCTCATGACTTCCCAGAAGGTTCCAAAGCTCTTGTGCATCTGTTGTACCGACCTGGCCACTATGATATTCTTTATGCGTGATTGTGTCACGCATTTCATACTTATTAAAGTTAATTATCTTACACAGATTTTGTTTTATTTATCCAGGTCTATACTATGATTACAAAATTGACAATCAATTTTAATTGCTAAGGTTTAAATGTTAAGGTCTATGGGGCAGAGATACAAGCTTGCGACTGTAAACACAACCAGTTGAGGGTTTGATCTCAACTGGTGTAGTTGAAATTTCTATTTCCTTGTACTGGTGATGAACCGTGGTGTTTATTTTCATTATTCAACACTGATTTCTTATGAAATTTGGCACCAAGTGGAAAACAGTGGTGTTTCTTATCAGGTTCTGCGTTCTTTTACTTACTTTGCTGTGTGCCAAATACTGCATGAAACGCAAGAAGTAGATTGTAAAATAACCAAAATCAAGGTTTAATATATGTAAATAATATATTATTATTGATAAACGGATAATTTTCCGATTTAATTAAGAATAAAAGTTTTGTATCAACTGATCTAAGATATACTATGATATTTCATTTCTATATGTATATACATATATGGGGCTGGAACTGGGATACTTTAATCAGAGTATTTTGATATATAGTTATTAAATGTTAACATTTAAATAAAAAACAATCATATATAGCACTGCTACAGGGAGACTACTAATGTGATCATGGCAGACCGTTGTTAAGTTCGGATTACTGGTTACATAGTAGTTTTTCATATACATATATATAATAATGAAAAGTTTTGATATTTATTTTTCTATTAATAAATCTACTATAAACCATGAGAGCTCTTTTGTAACAGATTATTAATGATGTCCAGGTTATTAATAATTCACTATAATTATCACATAAAGTTTTTTCTAGTTAAAATTTACAAGGTATATTAAGCATTTCCATCCACAAAGTATTAGAACAAAATATTTAAATATAATTTTACGAATCTAATATGGGTTGGTAATCGCTTCTTGTAATAAGACAAAGCGCGGCGTTGAGTTTCGCCACTCAACACGCAATGCCTCAAGTTCGGCGGAATGTGGGGAACGGAGTGTCTTAACACTAGGTTCCCGGGTTCCCTTTACCTACCCTGCCTGGTGCGGGATACAGCGTGAAGCTAAAAAAAAATCAGTTCTCGTAAGAAAATGATAGAGTTAAATCTAAATTATATTTATTCATAAAACTTCAAGGAATTAATATACTTCACTTTAGTTATGGGAAATTGCAATTAGTTACAAAAATATATACTATTTAAATCAAAACATTACACTTCTCTGCAAAAATAAACCCCGTCAGGTTCTCTTTTAGGCTTCATACCTGCAAAGAAAGCTTTGATGTCCTCCTCCTTCACAATTTCTTTCCTATCTTTAAAGCTTTTCAGGAAATCAAGGAGTTTGTCCCTCATTTTGTTGTACTCGGTTAGTGCGTTGATTTGTTGTATACGGTCCAAAGAAGACAAGGCCTCAAGACCTTTCTCATATTGAGTTAAAGGTTTTCCATTTATTATTTCTTTGCCCAAGTTCTCATAAGCGGTCACTGTGTCGTCGGGGTCGGTCAGAAATAGAACAGATAGATCTCTATACATTGATATACACTCTTCACAAGTGCATAGCCTTTGCCTGAAGCTTGATGGCCAAAATGTTGCACCTTTATACATCTTCTTGACACCTTTTGGTCTGCAACAGGATCTATTTTGGGTATCTAATTTAATTTTCTTTGTATCAAGATTGTCTACAGTCTCTTCTATTGATAGTTTTCGCTTTTCTGAAGGTTTATCTTGTTGTATTGATAATTCTTCTATATTTACATTCTTTTCTTCAATATTTTCTTTTGTTTCAGTAATGGTTGTGGGATCAGTGGTTGTACTTTCTGTAATTTCCATTTTTTCATCACATTTATCAGTATTGTTTTCATTTTGTACATTTTCCTCTGCATTTTTCTCGGATGTATCAGTTTTATCATTAGTTTCAGGGATATTTTCATTTTCTTTGGTAATAATTTCCGTGTTAGTTGTTTCTTTATCATTTGATTTGCTTGAATTAGATTCTGGTTCGTCTCCAGGATCAGCCAGTAGTCTATCTTCCTCCATTTTTTCTGCATCTTGTTCTTTTTTGTGTTTTTCTTCATCTGAATTTTCTGCAGATTTTGATTCTTGATCCTTTGAGACTTGTTCTGTTTCATTTTGTGGAACACTTTTATTACTATCAATGACACTTGTATCATCTATTGAGGCTGTAACCTGGGTGTTTATTTCTGACTCAGATACATTAGACTTAATAGTTTCTTTAATATCATTTTTATCATTGTCAATATCAGACTTTTCTATGTTATCTTTGTCTTCAGGTGTTTCACTACTTGTTGCTATTTCATCTGTACTTGCTTGTTCATTTGTTTTAGTTTCTAATGATGGTGGTGCATTTACATCATTTTCTATGGTCTCTATAGCATCTTTTACTTTATCACTATTTTCATTTAAGGAACTGTCTTTTAAACTATCACTATCCTCAGTATTAACTTTTTTCTGTTCTTCTATTATTACACTTTCTTCATTAATATCTAGTTCATTAGATTTTTTTTCATCTTCTGCGAGAGTAACATCTTGTTTAGTTTCTGTAGCTTCAACATCTATATTAGACGTTTTGTTTTCACTATCATTTGTACAGTCTATTTTTTTGGCATCGTCATTACATAGTGCACTGCTTGCTTCATTACCGTTTACTTGAACTATTTCTATTGTACATTCAGTGTTTACTGCCAACTCGCTGTAGTCATGTAAAAACTCATTTCCATCCATACATTGTTTGCATATCATTTCCGAATATTGATCATTAGCTGGAACATTTGAGTCTAAGTGTGAAGAATGGAGCCAGTCCTCACAAATAATGCACTGTATCATTACGTCTTCTTCAGTTGCCTCGGGGTCAGGGTATGGTCTCTTACAAGTGCAATACAGACCACTGAAATTTTGATTATAATGATTTTCATTATTAATTTCTGTTTTGTTTGGTGTAAATGTACAGGGATGCGAATTAAACTTGGGGTTGCCGCAGTCACATTTAAAATTTCTTTTAGTATACAATTCAATAAGTTCGTGGTTTTCATGGCACATTAGACTGCAGGCAAGACACACCCCGGCTCTTTTATCAGGATCCGTTTTGGCATCGGCACAGCATGTCAAACAAGCATATATAGCCTGCCGTTTTATGTAGCCCTGTAAAATCAATTATTAAATATATTTAGTTATCATTTACAAGTAGTAATTTATTTTTATAATTTACAAGAAATGTACTGAGATTAATATCAATCACTATATATTAACATAAAATTTTAATATTTAGATAAATTATGGAATAGCAGATACACATAATTATAGTAAATTTTATGTGAAAAAATAATATAGATTAATATTAAAAACAAATGTCATATATACTTAGACCATCTGTCCATATGGTTCGCATAATTTTAATTGCTGTTACTTATATATTAAGTATATGCATTCATCGTATTGAAAATGTTGATGTTATTAAACATTTATTAATACTTATGTTTGCTTAAAATCAACAACGTAAAACTACAATTGTAATATTGAAACCTTTAATTAAATATATATTAAATCGATAACTTAATATTAAAGAATAATATTTACCTTGGAATAGGTACAATTTTTATCGTCGGAGCCTCCTAGAACAGCATTGGCGTCTTCTTCAAAATCTTCTTGTTCTTTTAAAACGTCCATCATTGTTACAACTTTTTCTCCTTCGCACTCGGTCATGTCGGCATCATCGCTCGTATTATTAATATCTGTAGCCATTTTTACAAATTTTGTCACAAATTAACGCAAATATAAAGTAATAGGTTTTTACAACAAAGAAAGTAAAAAGCCGGTTATTATACAAATGAGCGCGAACAATTTTTTTCAACATTTGACGACATCAAAAGTGAATGAAAAGAACGAATGAATGTGAAATTGTTACGGAATGGAATATAGTAGACACACAGATAATAAAAACTAAAATTTATATAATAAGTAGAAATTTGGTTTATTCTTGAAAAATAAATATAACAGCTATTAAATATTATACATATGAATTATTATTGAATATTTTGAAGTGTCTTTTGTAATTTAAAAAAAAAACAGCCGCGCGTTTTCCAAGCATATACGATACTAGAACACAAACAAACAACTTAAAAAATGTCAGTTCTACATTTTTAGATTAATTGGAAGGTTTCCTTCTTCCATTAATCAGGCAAACTAGATGCCATTATCATATTAATAAAACTTCTTAAAGAAGGAAAGGGACATCCAAATTTTTTCTTCCATTTCCGATATACAGAAAACCTGCCTCTGGTGTCTTGATCTTATGAAAATACATCATACCGGGCCAGTACAAGCTTTTCAAGTAGACCAAACTTCCATTTTGCTCTAACGACAGATTCCAACAGCCATTTGGAATATCCAGGTCAATTGAATCTAAGAAATCCATACTGTAATTATAGTCTTGTCTCGTTAGTAAATTAGTATTCCAACGATGCTGGGGCTTGCGAATGTGTAGGTAAGACTTAAGGAGCTTCGCCTCTGGCAGAGCTAGACCGTAATAATTTGGATTAATAATTATACTTCCGTCCGGTTGTTTCAGGAGCTGCCCCCTTGCACATATTTCAGCCTCGTCACATATATTGCTAATTGTTGCTGCTATTCTACTTTCTTCTTTCATATCGTGACATCTTTCAGGATTATTCACCTCCAAAGCCTCGTCCAACACTTTAATTTTTAACGATGAATCCCCACGAAATGGAAAAGTAGTTAATAGCGATAGATGCTTATACTTCTTTTTAGCTTTCGGTAGAAGACTCCAGAACTTGAAATCGGTTGTGTAAAAATATTTCCTATCGAAAACAGCATCATTGTTTATACCGAGAGCAATGTGATAATCTGAATCAACGCCGTAAAGTTGTCCCCAATACTGGATGTGGCAAAAGTGGTTTTCTACTTGAAGAAGCGTGAGAGAGTTCTGCAAGAGTGATATCAGTTCGCTGGTCAACATAATTCCGTTTATATTTATATATTCTTTGTATTCCCATAACTTGTGTACATTCATTTTTAATATAAGATATTAGAGTTTGTTAATAAATTGACATGTGAAATCTTTGAAATAGATATTTGATAGGCTAATAGATTTATGACAAAAAAGTTTTATATGTAACGATAAAGTAAGTATATAAAAATGTAAAGTACTATAATTTAAAAAATAATTAAGAGGATGCTAGATCCTAAGGTATTTATTATTATTATGGGAAGTTAAGTGCGGCGTTGAGTTCCGCCACTCAACGCGCATTACCTCAATTTGGCGGAAAGTAGATAACGGAAGCGCCTTATTGCGAACGGAGAGTCTCAACACTAGGTTCCCAGGATCTCACAGCTTGTCCTGCTACAGGATACAACTGAAGCTGGAACCAAAAAATACATATATTTTAAACTGCTTTGGTAATGAGGCTTGTTCAGTCAACATAGGCACATGCCTTGTTGAATGGAGTTGTATTCCACCAGTCAACACAGTCTTTTGTTAAACAAGACTATATCTTCACAATTATCGTGGCATAGAGGCAGCACATGCTGGAACATGAAATATTTCTTTACTATAAATTTAATATTTTCATTTCTTCGCTCTGGTAACAAGGCAAGGCGTCGCGTAAAATTCCGTCACTTAACACGCAATGTCTCAAATTCGATGGAAAGTGTGAATCAGAACGGACTGTCTGAGGTTCCCAAGTTCATTCTGCCGACCATGACATGTGCAAGATATAGCATGAATATAATAAAAACACATCATATATTAACTACTTAAGTAGATCTGAATTTACATTTATGCATAATAAACAATTAATATTTGATATATTAGAAAATTATTTTTTTTATAAAATCCCCTTTATTTATATAATTCCTCGTGATATCTGTTTTTCCCTAAGGGTCATCAGAACGTAAACTGAAGCTCGGTCTCGAATGACAATTACCGACGTCAAATATTTGCGGGCTCCTTGCAGGACTCGCTGATCGTTACTTGTAATGTGACCTAAAAGAAAGACTGCTATAACTGGAACTCTCAATTATTAGTTTAGGGCAAGCGTTTTTTTTAACTTATTTCGTGTAAATATGAAATATTTTCTTCTTCGAGCGAGGATTGAATCCATAACCTGTTTTTACATTCGGACGCTTTACCACTGCGTCACGACAGGACTATGTAGTTTTCTTTTTAATAATTTAGAGTGCTTTTTTGTTGAAGTTGTAGCTAAATTTAAATATAAATCTATAATAACAATAATAATATTTTATAAGTTATTTTTTGTTTTGATTATTATTGATTTTATTTGAGAATCATTTTACTAACAATAGACATGTAAGTTGCAATGTTACTAACCCATATGGATAATTCCGAAATAAAAGTTTAAATAAATAAATAAAAATAAACAACACTTTATTGCACTTTACAATTAGTCGATCGATAATCGAATTACATAAAAAGTGGACATTTAAATATATAATATATACCTACATAATAAATCTACCTGTTATTGAATTTGTTATCCCTTTGTGTTTATGATAAAATTTTGAGTTTAGATGTTCTTGGCCGAATAATCATTAGGTAATATTTTTATTTTATTTTATTTTGTCAACAACTAACAACAAAATATAAAACATTTTCAGCAGACACGGTTTTGATACGATACTTATCCAAGAATAGTAAAGGCGATAAGAGAAATAATTTAACAATCACTTTGGTAATTAAGATATTCTTGTATAGAACGTACAAATATTTCAAACAAATGTTACGCAAACATTTATAACAAAAAAAAATGCTCTTTTTTTTATAAAGGATATGTCACATTTTACTAAAAATGTTGTCCTATACAATAAATATAAGTTACACACGCATGACACAGGACAAATCATGGTTGAGGTCAGTCGTGGTCCAGTTCCAGTCGGAAAAATAATATATTGAATATTTTCATTACCTCGCTGTAAAGCTAGAAAAAGCTCAATTCAGTGAAAGTATAGGAATAGAGTGTCTTAACACTCGATAGAAAAGTTACACCCACTGCCTACCCTGCAATGGAAAAAAAGTATCAAACTAAGTTTCACAGGGGATCATCTTATTTTGGATAAGAAATCGCAATAGGAATTCCTTAGTTTACGATAAATGGGCGTCGTGTTGCTTGTTTGCAGACTCACGGGAAACATTCCAGGGAAATACTATCGCGACAGTTTATTGACTTTGACATAAATATTTGATATCATATAGATTATTAGGTCTATTGTGGCGTAGGGGCACATGCGTACGTCTATAAAAACGTTTTATTTTTTCGCTCTGGTAACAAGCCAAAGTGCGGCGTTGAGTTCCGCCACTCAACACGCAGTGCCTCAAATTCGGTGGAATATAGAGAACTGAAGTTTTGATGGAATGGAATGTCTTAACAATAAGTTCTCATAATTCCTTTGCACATTGCCATGAGCAGGAACGAGGAGTTACCACATCTTATACCATTGTGACTTAGTGGTTAGTATTGAGCCGTGAGTGATATACTTATTTAAAATATTTTAATTATCCCATTTTAGATTTATTAGGGGCAATTCGTTCACTTGATTTACTTACTTTAAGATAAAAAAAAATATATGTATGGTATATATAAAGAAATATTTTATTGCTAGAAATATTTTAATTTGTAATAAAAAATGCTGAAAGCAAAGCAAAGAAACAAAAATATTCAATCTCAAATGGATATCGCACTCACATCTTGTCACTTATGTAAGCATGTACTGTACATGGTTGCGCCCCTGCGCCACAATAGAACCCATTAATAATATTTATAATCTTTTAAAAATTATTTTACATTTATAGCTTACATTTCGTATTTTTTTCTAATAGGTACAAAAGTATTTGTCAGTTAGTTACAAGTTAATAGTTTCACTATCGTACGTGAGATGGCGTTTTTTCACTCTATCATTGTATTGTGAGAGCACAAAAAAATGCTTATGATAGGAAAAATAAATATAATGTTTGAAATATATTTCAAACTCAAAATTGATTCAAATTATTGTCAATATTCAATGTCTCTCTTCTTTAGTTAAAAAAGTTAAAAAGTTAAAATGCATCCAACGTTTCTACTCACCGCTAGATGGAATAAGAAGTGTATAATTGAAGGTGCAGATGGCGCTAAGGGTCTTAAAGATAATTGTTTTTTTAGCTTCACGCTGTATCCCGCACACGGCAGGGTAGGCAGAGGGAACTCGGGAACCTAGTGTCAAGACACTCCGTTCCACTTCCGTTCCCCACTTTCTGCCAAATTTGAGGCATTGCGTGTTGAGTGGCGGAACTCAACGCCGCGCTTTGCCTTATTACCAGAGCGAAGAAATGAAACATTAAATGTTTAATTTGAAAATATTAAATAATTCATTTCCTCGACTGGGGATTGTTAAAAGTTGTTAAAAGTAATTGATAATTGTGAAAAGTTAAAAAGTTTTTTGATGTTTAACAATTATTTGAGGCCTGTCGTGGCGCAGCGGCACAAGCGTGTGACTGTAACCGACAGGTTCTGGGTTCGATCCCCGGTCGAGGAAATGAAATTATTTATCATTCTATTTATCTCCGGTCTGTATATAAGATTGTGAGAAGACTACGTTAAGCAAGAGATACTATGAACAACTGAGTTGATATATGGTGATTAAACTTAGTAAGTAGCCATTTTTAAAACTCTTTAGAACTTGCAGTGGAAAAAAGGTTTACAATCAATGGATTAGCTCAAAAACGCTAAAAAAATCTATTCAAAAATAAAAAAAAAACAAGAGGAAATTAAAACAATTGAGACGATAATAAAATTTTCAACGACGCATCGATTCAGTCGAGACGCGTGCTAAGTATGTACTTCTGGTGGTTGCGTCGGCGGCGCGTGTCGAATCACCGGACTTGAGTGGCAATCGAGGCAGGTGCGGGTTCTTTATTGTGTTGCACCCAACGCCCAAGTGCGGAAATGTTTGATATTTTGCAGGTACAGTATAGACTTTTATGTATTTCTAAGTGTACCTAACGGTAGATTGAAACTTTTTAACAAATCCATGTGCTTAGAGTTGTATTCAAATTTAGAACATGCGCTATATTCGACACATGGTAGGGTAAACCGAGGGAACCTGGGAACCTGATGTTAAGACATTCCGTTCTCATCACGTCAGCTTCTCATTCTATTATCACTCAACTTACAAAACTGGTACAACGTATTTAAAGTTATCATTCTCTTTCTAAAATAACAAATGAATACAATAAGTACAACGTATTATCAAACAAAACTTCTCGTAAAAAGTGCGTTATTAATTCGCGTGAACATTCGCCTTTACCTCTGACATCGCCCGTTGCACATTTACACAGACGTCCATTTCACACGCGATCAATACCAATATATTTGACAATACAAAAATATTGCTCAAAATACACCGTACAATGGATTTAATTTGCCATATGTGATTTAGGGTGTAGTTTTCCCGATACTGGCGTGAGTGAGCATCAATGTGCTCAGTGGAAAAACAATAAGGTAGTTCCCACAGCCGCGCCCCGGGCCGCCCTAATAAAGACTCTAAAGCTCCATTAAAATCGTGTTAGCCAATGTTTCTGGGCTAAACGCTGCGGTGTGACCACGAATTTATGTCAGAGAAAGATATTTATTTTGCAGATTTATTGTGTTAATCGTTTTGAAATTACGCAATTTTGTACGTAAACTATTAAAATAATATTGATGCATATATTTTTTTTGAATGTCACCACTCAACATGAAATACTATGCATACAAGAATTTGGCGGAGAGTGGTGAACGGAAGTGTTTTAATGGGAACAGAGTATCTTATCACCAGGTTTTGAAAGTTACGTTTCATTTGCTATACATGGACATAGCGTCAAACTAAAAAAATGATGTGTACGTTAAACATATATTATATTTATATGAAGTCGTTTGGATATTATTATTGCATGATATAACATAAAAAGGGTAAAATTTGTGTTATGTTCATAAATATTTTTTTTAAATTCTTCGTTCGATTTTCGTTTTTTGGTAATGGCTTAGCAAAAAACGAAGTAGTGAACAGAACGGAGTGCCTTAACACTAGGTTTCCAAGTTCCTTCTGCCACCCTGAAATGTTGTGCGGGATACAGTGTGAAGCCGAAAAAAAGTCATCAACTCAAAGTAATTCGAGATGATCGTTACCTAAAATACACCTGTAATTTCTTAATATGTAAAGATATTTTATTCTAGGCCTGTCGTGGCGCAGCGGCACAAGAGTGTGGCTGTAACCGACAGGTTTTAGGTTCGATCCCCACTCGAGGAAATGAAATATTTATTTTTTTCAATTTAAATGTTTAATATTTCATTTCTTCGCTCTGGTAATAAGGCAAAGCGCTGCGTTGAGTTACGCCACTCAACACACAATGCCTCAAATTCGGCGGAAAGCGGGGAACGGAAGTGGAACGGAGTGTTACAACACTAGATTCCCAGGTTCCCTCTGCCTACCCTGCCTCGTGCGGGATACAACGTGAAGCTGAAGAAAAAAAATTTTTTTTCGTGAACCAAAAGTATTTACAAAGAAAATAAGAGCATTCTCATAAAAATCAAAACTCATGGCCACACGAGTTGTGCTCTATTTTTTACTAATTGTTTCGGAAGGAGGCCGGTAGTGCCTCGAGGCGGTGCGGAATGAAACACCACGTTAAGATCTTGTTTGGATTTAGGATCAATCTTTGATGCCTCGAGCGCTGTGTAATTTGGTAGCACGTCAATATTGATACTGTAATATAAAAATATTGTATACATTAACTCAGATCGTCGTGGTACAATAGGGTAGTGTAAAGCTGACAATACGATAGCCTTGGGTCCTATATGTTTTAGTGTTATTTTTTTATCTTCACGCTGTAAGCGGGATACAGCGTGAAGCCCTCTGGAACGGGAAACTAAGTGTTTGGAAAGTTTCTTCGATATCCAGACACTTCCGTTATCAAAGTGTTGAGTTCGAAAATGGAACGGACACCATTGGGTAACGGCTTGCGTCTTTAATAATACAACTTACGGCATTGGGTTCCGATAATGAATATGCGTGCTAAGGTACATAATAAAAATAAACAGTAAAACACACAGACGAAAAAAATTTCAGACATTTATATAATTATATAAACGTCTAAGCAGTAATAGATTCTGTGATCAAGTTAAGGCTGCTGTGGCGCAGGGGCAAGAAGCGTCTGATTGTAAGCGCGGCATTTGTGAGTTCAATTCCCAGTCGGGTGAATGAATTATTTAATATTTTCATGTTTCTCCCGATGTTAACGAGGCAAGGAGTGGCGTTGAATTCCGCAACTCAATATGCAATGCCTTGAATAACTAGAGTGATCGTAATGCTTTAACAACAGGTTCCCGTGTTCCCCTTGCCTACCCAAATATGTAGAACATACGGTGTGAAGCAAAAAAAGTTAATAATGGTTATGGCCGTTAAAACCACGATAACAGTGTACAAGTTTTAAGAGACATCCCACTTTGCAAAGTTAAACATTATCATCACAATCAGCTACTTGAAATATAACGCTTATTAACGATGTAACCGAGGCTTTAGAACTGAAGATGTGAGGGCAGATACTGTGAGTGCTATTGTGTAAATAAATAGGCGACTTAAGAGATTTATAATGTTTAGTTTTTTTTATTTAGTTCACGCTGTATCCCGCACACAGCGGGGTCGATAGAGGGAACTTGGGAACTTAGTATTAAGACCTTCCCAGTTGTCATCGAATCCTGCAGGCATCGCGTGTTTAGTAGCGTAACTCAACGCCGTGCTTAAAACGAAGAAATGAAATGAACGAAGAAATGAAAATGTTAAATATTTAATTTTCCTCGAGTAGGACACGAACACACAACCTGTCGCTTTTACTGTCACACTACTTCGCCTGAACTCATGTTATTTATAACTGGTAAAGTATAATTAATTTAAGAATAATAAAAAAAAACCTATTCATGTAGAAACCACTTTGTATTATGAGTAGCTTATATTATCAATTTAGTCCTGTCGCACAAGCAAGCGTGCTTTCGTTCTGGTAACAAGGTAAAGCGCGGCGTTGAGTTCCACCACTCAACACGCAATACCACAAATGTTGCGGAAACTGAGGAACGGAGTTGGTCTCTAAGTTTCCTGTGCCTACGTGCCTTATAAAGCCAGAATCTAAAAAAGAAAATCAGTTATGATATTACGACAGCATTTTATATACATTGAGGCTATAATTTTAATAGCTCATAATTATTTTTTTGTAACTAATCCTAACGAGAATAAAACGCAACCATAAACGCAGTATTACTTGCGTAACTTAGCTAGCAATAATCGTAACGGAACAATACTCGAAAATCACAATTGAATTAAACAAAAATCGTTCTCTCGCATCAATTGTGAATTCCCACAGTATTAAGAAATCAAGTCACATGTGGACGAGTGGCGATTTGCCTTACAATAGACGGTAAGAGTATGTTCAAGTACAGTGAAGTATTAGTACATGAAGATTAAAGGTATTTGTTAAACATATGATATTGTACGTGTGCGTCTGCGCCACTGAGCCCGCGCTAATTGGTCGTACAGCGTACGTACGTACACGCGGGGTAGATTGTGGGAATGTTGAAAATCAATTTCTTTTCTGTTTTTTTTTATTTGCAAAGGCATTATTTGGATTTGTTGGGTCATTATTTTTAATTTTATAAACTGGATAATCGTTTTTAATTAAGTATAGTTCATTTTGTTGTTGTCTTTTTCTTCTTAGATCTTAGCTTCACGTTGTATCAATCCCGCACATGGCGGGGTAGGCAAAGGGAACCCGGGAACCTACTGTTAAGACACACCATTCCACTTCCGTTCCCCAGTTTCCGCCGAATTTGAGGCATTGCGTGTTGAGTGGCGGAACTCAACGCCGCGTTTTGCCATGTACCAGAGCGAAGAAATGAAAATATTAAATATTTAAATTGAAAATATTAAATATTTCATTTCCTCGATCGGGATCGAGCCCAGAACCTGTCAGTTACAGTCACACGCCTGTACCGCTGCGCCACGACAGGCCTCTTGGCTTGAGGCGGAGTGTCTTAAAACAAAGTTCTCCTCCCTTTTTTTTGATAAAGTATAAACTGTAAAAAAATCATCACACACATAACGAATATTTTGGTAGATTCAAATAGATAGTATTTATTTATCGGACGTCATTGTTGTTTTTTAAATAAATTATAATAAAATAACATAATTGCAAGTTTCAAAATACACTATTATTATTTTGTAGAAAAATAGAATCTCGAGGCCGTCGCCGCGTGCCGCCACGCGCCCGAAACACTACCATACGTTATACAGGCTGCTTAATATTGCAAAACCACAAAATAACATTCATATTATATTAATAATAAAAACAAGCTTTTCGTCAATAAGTGTATGTATTAATTTTATGAATTTTAAAAACTCTTTTTTATAAATGTATTATAATTTTAAAAAAGTCCAAAGATTATGTTTTGTACTAAATAAAAACGTTATTAGTTAATAAACTTTTTATAGTTATTTTTTATATAATAAATATAATGTCAAAAATTTATCTGTTGGCCATTACCCTGTATAATTTGTGGACAAAATGTTGCCAGTTCGAATAATCGCGATGGGGTTGTCAGTGGAATAATTGTGAAAATAATTGGCGCCCCGCGGACAGGCGCGCTAATGTTTTGATAATGATGAGAGCACAGCAGAGGATTACAGCTTTGTTTTCAAATTTGTATATTTTTTTAAGGGGTGAACTTGTTTTATAAATATACACATTTTATTAAGAACACCTAGTTGATCTCGAATACAATGTTTTGTTTGTGAATATTGATTTACTTTACATACATTCTTTGGTTCTGTATTTTATTTAAAGATAATTCCAGTATTTTGTAGTTTTGGTATAGAAAACATAACTATGTATAATTCTTCCACTCTATTTCCTGTGTAGTTTGAATTGTGAAACTACAGATCTGATTTTGATTACCTAACTCGTAAGTTCAAATTTATATGTTATTAAAACATTTTACTAATATTTTGTCCTGCAATCTAAATGCTAAGAAGCATTTAAAGATTGTAAAAACCAGTTAAGTGTGAGTTGGATTCACTGACCCAGGGTTTCCAATTACTTTCAGATATGTAGATATAAAGGAAGTACAACGTACAAATGTTGCAATAGCAACATTTATAAGCAAATTATGAATTTAGGTAAGCAACATATATATATATATATATATATATATATATATATATATATATATATATATATATATATATATATATATATATATATATATATATATATATATATATATATATATATATATATATATATATATATATATATCAACTTCTGTTAAAGCTTTTGCTTGCTACCTGTTGTATTTAGAATTATCACTCTGAATTCTGGGAGATAGATGATTAATCCCCACAATGAACTGTCATTGTAAGTCTTTCAGCAGTGATCAACAGGCGTTAAGTCATAACCTGTACTTGTTTTAAAATACATGTATCGTATTTAAAGATATAAATGTCAATGTGTCTAAGTATATATGAAAGAGAATCTAGTGAAATAATATCTATCTAGATCTACATTACTTATACTTCTAATTTTACAATTATGATGTCACTCACTCACTCAGCTTCACGTTATATCCCGCACGTGGCAGGGTAGGCAGAGGGAACTTGGGAACCTAGCGTTAAGACACTCCGTTGCACTTCCGTTTCCCAGTTTCCGCCGAATTTGAGGCAGTGTCGGTGTCACAACGCCGAGCTTTGTCTTGCTACCAGAGCGACGGAATGAAAATGTTAAGTATTTAATTTAAATATTTCAATTAATGGAGTGGGTATCGATCCCATAACCTGTCTTTTAAAGTCACACGGTTGTGCCGCTACGCCACGACAGGCCTCAACACGATGTTGTCACAAATATAAATAATCTTATATCTAATATGTATATACAAAAGTATAGCAATTAACATTAATTACAAAAACAGCGGGTATACTTCTTATTCCGATTCTTCGTTTTGTATAACGCCTTTAATTTATATTTGATATTGTGGAGTGCCTTCCAAGAAAACAAAATTGAAATGTCAGATTCTGTGACTTCAGAAAAAACGTGCAACAGACGCCAGCCACTTCATACGTCAAAAGATTTACACTTAACCTACATATAGTAAACAATGAAATAAATTTGGTATCTATGTAACGAGACGCAAATAAAGGGTGCGGCATCTGCATGGCAGAGACGATCAATTATAGCCATTGTTGTGAACTGACAATACGATCTTAACACGTCGTCGCTAGATATTCAAGACCCACGCTCGTATAACGATTGGGCTGAATGAATTTGGATCTTAGCTATAAAGAATAAAACACAAATTTGTCTATGTTCTATTTTGACAGGTGCGTTCGGAAACACGGTCAACCTCCCACTGCTTGTCAACAATGCGACAGTTGTCATAAAGGCCATCCACTATTCAGCCTCACGTGTCCCATGTAAGGACTTAATTAAATCGTCTCAAAGAACGTAGGCAGATGATTTATTTAGTATTGAGATATAGGTCTCTGGAGATCTATACGATGTATGGCGAAGGGGAACACAGCGTGCAGCGTGGGAATTATTAAGGTGGAAAATGGTAATAATAACATACAAAATCATAAATGTAAAAAATAAACAATAGGTTAAATTTTTATTTGTTGAAAATAAATAAATATATATTCATTGTATAAAAGAAAAAAATGAGATTACACCTCCGTCACCTCGTCACAATATTTAAATACATAAATATAACCCAAATAATATAAGTTCAAGGAACGAACATTCAAGTAAAGGGTAGAATCTGAGTATTCAGAGTGCTTCTAATCCGCTTTGCCATTTCAAATGGTCCACACAACGCTTAATCCGCCACAGTCGGACCATCAATAGTACAAATGACAAAACTAAAAAAAAAAAACATTTATCGTTATTTCTCAATCCCGACCCCCCGCGGGCAAATCGGATCGAATCGCTAGCGGCGAAGCAAAAAAAAAAAAAAAAAAAAATCACCAAAATGACACGAGGCTATGCATGTGGTGAGTATGAATATCACACAATGTTCTTTTACAATGTTTAGAACCTTTAGTGTTTAACATTTATTTAAAAGTATAATATGCAGATGTTAACAGGTATGTAATAGTATAAAAATACATGTGTTATTTCATTTAATTTATAATAAAATAGAATCATCATTATTAATTCACTTTTATTAGATATCAGATATAATTTTATGGGTTTCTTTTTTTTGACGTGTGAACCTGACTGGGTTCAGACTTATAAATTTAAGGAATCTTGAATTCGCAATGTTTCGAAAGTCGAGACATTGCGTATTGAGTGGCGCAACTGAACGCCGCGGTTTATCTTGTTAGCAGAGCGAAATGATAACAATTTATTCCTACGAGTGACAAAAAGCCCACAAACCAATTTAACGAATCAGAGTAATTAACGTTAACATCAGCGAAATTACGTCAAACGCCACAGATGTATTAAAAAGAAGTTCCCAAAAAATCTTGTTAAGGCAATTTGTGGGGGTTGAATAGGTTAAATTGTTTTGTAAATTGGGAGAAATCGAGTGATGAAAGGGTGGCATGTGGCTCGCCGGCATTAGTTATGGGCTTATTTATGATGTGCACCCGTTTTTATGTTCAAAGCTATTATGAAATTTTATTTGAAAATATTTTTATTTAGCAAAATATATATTTTAGTAGCCTAGTCAAGACAGTTTCACATTTTGCGTGTATTAATCAAATGAAAATATGTGAATTACTATTTTTTTTTTTCATTTTGTTGTATCCAGTATATGGCAAGGGTAGGCGGAAAATCAAACTTGGGAACCTTGTGTTAAGACTCCTCCGTTCTATCAAGCTTATTTAATTATTTGCCGAATTAGCGAATTGCGCTTTAAATTCAACGCTGCATTTTGCCTCGGTACTAGAGTGAAGTGCATAGCAATGATAAATATTTAACTTCCTCGAGTGGAAATCGAACCCAAAACCTCTTGTTCTTGTGTCTACGTTACGACGGTTCTGTAAGTTAAATATTTTCTATAATCTTTGTCCTTCAACAATATCTGCTGTCATTAACTACATCGAGACATACAATATAATAGTATTATATATATTTATTGTTAAACAACACGTGAGCATCAAAAGGCTGGTTCGTGATGCTCGCAAACGAATGCAATTAAAAACTGCGAGTCCGTTACGTGTCTCAGTGCTTGTTGTGGACTTCGTCGGATTGTATTTAAAATTTATTTTATGAATATACATGGTAAAGTGTGCGGTGTTGCTCGTGATTTTTTGTATGTCATAATGTTTTGAACTTTGTGTCATATACATAATTATTCTATGTTTTGGGGATTTCAAGGGAATAACGAGTTACCCGCACGCTGTATGGCTAGCGTAGGCAGAGGGAACTTGGGAATATTTAGTTAAGACAATTTGTTTTTATTATACACTTCGATTTCCTACTTTCCGCAAAATTCTGTTTGTTGAGCGATGGAACTCAACGCAAAGATTTGCTAACTTACTACAGCGAAGAAATGAAAACATTTAATATTTTATTCCTCCGATTGGGGATCGAACCCACAACCGGTCACGTTATACGGAAGTCTCTTAGAACAGGGTGTCTTGACACTAGGTTCCCAGATGCCCTGTGCCTACCCTGCTACTTGCAACTTCAGCCCGAAGCTAATACAATATGGTTACTTCCGGCATCCAATGTATTAAACTTTTAAAGAAGTATTTGGGTGCTCATTTCTACTTTAGAGATTAAATATTCATATATGTTATTACTTTTCACAAACAAGGTGTGATAAGAGAAAGGTGGCGTATATATTATCTTATCACCATCAATGGTCCTTTCAAATTGCATTTGTTGTCATTATCAAATTTAATTTACGACCTAAACTAAATGAAAACGTACGTGCTCTACAAAAAAGTTTCATCACAAACAGCACGCTTTATTACAGCTGCTCTAATGAACAATACATAGCTAATGCCTTTCCTATATATCTTGTAGTAGCAAATGTCAGCGGGAGTCTCTTTGGAAGTATTACAATACACGTACTGAGTAAAGTTGTTATAGATTTTCTATTTACAAAGTCATACTCAATGTGGAGTTGACTACGTGATTTAAATTATTTGTTTTTTTTTTAGCTTAACGTTGTATCCCGCACATGGCAGGGTAGGAGGGAACTTCGGATTTCAGCGGAAAGCGGGGAACAGAACGGAGTGTCTTAACAACAGGTTCCCTAAAGTTCCCTCTGCCTATCATACAATAAATTAGAGACCATCGTGGCGCAGT
Source organism: Eueides isabella (assembly GCA_019049475.1). Lineage (NCBI taxonomy): Eukaryota > Metazoa > Arthropoda > Insecta > Lepidoptera > Nymphalidae > Eueides > Eueides isabella. The sequence goes on from CM032386.1 coordinate 798,229, forward strand.
GGCACAAGCGTGTAATTGTAAACGGTTGTGTGTTCGATGTAGGAATCGAATTTCAATTAAATTTAATATTTTTTGTCTGAACTACTATAATTTAGCAGTCACCATCCTAGAGATACAACAACGAAATGTAGCTTGCTAATAGATTTCAATCTTTCTAGAAAGATCATTAATTATTTCTTTTACCAATTTAGATAGGCAGATTATATATGCAATAGAGGTGATGCCATTAAAGGTATTCTTACAATCTCCTCCCAACGCGGTGGGCGATGTTTCCGTAGAATATCAACATTTTTTCTTCTCTTCTCTCAAATTTAATAATATTACTAATTGAGAATAATTTTACAACCGCCATAGTCAGATTAAAATGGAATCGCTACATAGATAACTTAATTTTTTCATTTACCTGATATATAATTTATATAAAGTTGTATTATTATTATGTACGATATCATATAAATAAATACTATTATCAAAAGTATCCAGGCAGGTCCAGGTGCGCAACGGCAACCTCTTCAACAACTGAAGAGGTGCTCAAATAAATTTAATATTTTTTAAACCTATTGACGACGCAGTGTTGCCATTGCTCGTATGAATGATTGTTGAGCGTTATAATATTTTATACTTCATACATTACGTCGGAAAGTACATAATATTGTAAAGCTTTTATTTTTAGGGTTACATCTCTAAAAAGTAAAAACCCAACCACTTTTCACTTTGTATTCCGCCTGTTAGAACAATTTATCTAATAGTTATATGGAGTTATCATGTTTAATTGAATAAAAATATTCATGTCTAAGGTCCTTTGGCACAGAAAATATGAAGCTTCTAAGCAAACAAAAGATACGAGAATTAGTGCATCGATTTGCTACTTTTTATATGAAATTCGTCACATAATCAATACCTATCGAGTACTCCTTGACTACAGTTATTAAATTAGGCACAAAGTGAAAATTTAAAATATAAATAAGAGAAAAAATCATAGATAAAAAATGTGATAAGTGCATGTGCATATAGAAATTGAATTTGTCAATTTTTATAACTTTTACTTCCCTCTAACCAATATTCATGAAATTCGTACGGAACCTTGGGTAGGTGACTTATTTTATGTTCCTACCGTCAATAAAGAAATCGGAGTAAGTATGTCTGTCTTTTAGCTCGTTACAATCTTTTATTGTAAAATATTGAATTTTATTTCTATTATAGAGTCTTTTTTTTTAATTCTAATTTGGCGCCTTTGTTATTATATTTTATCTGTGGTCTTTGTGTTCGTTTTATATGTTTTCTATGATAGTTATAAGTGTGGTGTAAGTAAGCCGTGCATGAATCATCGGAATGTTTACTACATATTATTTTCATTTAAATGAATTTATTTTATTGCTGCTGTAAGATGTCCCCGCGGCGTAAAAATCCAAAAAATCAAAAAGTATATGATTTGTCTCGGAACAAAAACGTTTAAAGTAACTCCGATTACTGAACATTAAAATTTTCTACCTACCCACAAAGTAAAATATTACTCACTTAGCTTCACGCGGCATGTCACGCCTGACAGCGTAGACAGAGGGAACTTGGGAACCTAGTGTAAAGACACTCCGTTCCGTTCCCGTTCCCCACTTTCCCCTGAGTTTGAGTAAAAGATTTTAAAATAATAATAATTTCCTTACTCTACATAACCTGAAACGTAACATACAATAACAATATATTTATATACAAATACACTTCTAACCGCCATCACAAATTAAACTATAAGAGCACCGTTCGTACAAAGTACGAGTACCCGCCGTGCCGTGAAGGGGTCATATTTATTAACTTAACAAAAGGTTTTGTGATTTTATTGTTTTTTAAAAACGTTGCTCAATTGAGCGTTGATGAGTTTCGCCATGCTTTTAAATATTTTCTATTGTTTGGAATTTACTATAATTAAGTGATGTGGAAATTGCTATACATTTTTAATTCATATTTAATACTAGAGACCCGCTTTGCTCCGCTTGGTTTATTTATTCGATAATTTATTTTAATATATCGATATGATTTGTAATGCACTTATAAGATTTTTTTTAGTTTTACACACTCTACCCCGCACGTGGTAGGGTAGGTAGACGGAACTTTAGGTTAAGACACTTCGTTCAGTTCCTCATTTTTTCTGACAAATTTATTGTTTCCTTTTTATAAGTACGTAAGAGTATATCTCCAATAATATACTTACCCACTATTTAAATATTTTCTGTACCAAATTTTATATGTTGCCGTTTAAAATAATATACATGATACATTAAGTAAATATTTATTAAAATTTCCTTAAAAACGGCTAAACTTAAAAGTTAAATAAAAGATTGAGCCAAAGTTGGCTAAAGAAAACTACATTGAGTACCATGGATGAAATAAGTAAAATGTAAATCTAAGGAAGAAAGACTAGAATAGCGAAATTTAATTAAATAAGTACAAATAAATATAAGCAATAAAATTATAATTACACAGTGGACAAAGCAACGGAGTGTCATAACACTAAGTGTCCAGCTGAAAAAAAAACAAATATATTTAATTTTACTTTTGTTGAACCTTGATATGAATATAAACATTTAGTAATTATAATAATGTCTTTGATTCGCGATCGCGATTGTTACACATTTTAAATGAAACACTTTTGTCTACCCGTGACCACGGACTACTGCAAAGTGTTCGAAACGTCGGATTTCCAAAAAACATGTTTAACAAACAATGTACGCGATTAATCCGGTTAAAAGTTTCATTTAAAATTTAGTAATTACCTGCTTTACAACATAAAATATTGACTCTTCGTTTCTAAGCCCAAATAAAACTTCTCCTACATCAGTGATCAACAGTGGACTAACTATTGTTTTTTAATAGGCTAGTCTATCTCGCACATAGCAGGGTAGGCAGAGGGAACGTGGGAACCTAGTATTAAGACACTCCGTTCCACTTCCACTCCCCACTCCCTACTCGGGCGACTAAATTACCGTTTACCTTCGCTTGGGCCGTGTGTTGAAAATAGCGTCTTGATAATAGGTTCGTTTCTGTCTATTTTCCTAAAGTTATACAGCGTGAAGTTGAAATAACTCAAGAACCCAAGTTACTCTAGTAGTCTCGTAATATTGAACCATACTGATGTCTGAATGTGATTTGACAGTATTTAACAACTCAGTCGTTTCAAAAGCAGTATATATTTGGAGTGGTACAAAACGGGTCGAGTAAGCAAACTGAGTAGCTGCCTCATCTTAAGTAGGCGTTCTTGCTAATGTTGTTGAAATATTGATTAATATTGTATCCATCTTGGCGAGAGGGGTGCGGAAGCGGAAGCCGGTGCTCGTTCATTGTCACTGGAGACCGAGTCGAGTCGAGGGCACTTGGAAAATGATTTTTAGTATCATTTTTTCAAGCTTTTCCCCATATTGTTTAGCGTTTCGAGTTAACCTATACAAAGGTTGTCGAGCTTTTGTAGGTGTGGTAGCTTTTGTTTTTAGATGTAGCACGTGGCACTAAAATATGTATGTACTTGTAGGTACGTACATAACAACATAGTTACGTAACCGCAATTAAAAAGTAATTTAGAACACGTTGTGTAGTTTTTTTTTTAATTTTAGCACAGAAGTTTAACAGCTCAAAGTATCCCAAGGGAACTTGGGAACCTAGTGTGTAGACCCTCCGTTTCCTTTAAGGTAGTTCCGTTACTCACGTTCCGCTATATTTCAGGTGAAAATAATAAAATATCAAGATCATAATCTAACATATGCCGAAATTACAATTGAAAAAATACAAAACGGCGGCACAAATGAAATTCCCATCTAAAAAACATCACAGATTCGTCCAAACAAAAGCTTGTTTCTAGTCACTTCCCATCAATGGTGTTAAACAACATGAAAGTACGTTATTAGTATAGAGATCTAACCGCGTGTAAGGAGACGCCGCGCGCGCTGGGGGTTGACCCGCGACGCCTTGCCAGTGGGGGACTTGTTTGATTGAAACTGACGATCGTAGAACTAAATATTTGGAAAAAATTGTTAAATATTGATTTATAAATATTAAAATATTTCCGAAAGTTGCCAAATTTTTAATGTCACTGTATGGGTAAAAGTGCAATACTTTACAAATATATTCATTATTAACGACCGTTTTTGTATATGTAGATCGGTTCCGATAGCATTTGAAGTATTATTTTTTATATTTATTCTCTATGGTCACTCAACACGCAATGCCCTTAATTCAGCTGAAAGTTGGGAACGGAAGTGTCAAACTGAAAACGGAGTCTGTCAATATTAGGTTCCGAAGCGCCCTCTGCAAACCCTGCCAAGTGCAGAATACAACAAAAATGGTATATATTTTTGCTCTCGTTTGCTAAAATATTAGAGATAATAATAGTATGTGAATACACCTATTGAAAGTTAACGGAGTGAATGCGCGGGCGCACGTCCCTCTGCCATGCTGCTCTGGAGGAGGGTTTGCAACGCCTAAACACAGCAGGGGATGTTGTTCGTATAACAAGCTTTCAGAAGGGTTTGATAATGGTTAGAATGTTTATTTTGGTATCTCAAATAATATGGAAATGTATAAAAGTAATATTATAATTAAAAATCAAGTATCAACAACACCACTGTTCATTCAATTTTCAAGGAAGTTTGACATGTTGGCAGAGCAAGCAACTGAAAATAGTTTATTGCTTGAAGTGGGAATTGAACCCAAGTCCGTTGCGCTTACTTACAGTCATACTATATAGATAATACATATATAGTCTTTTATTTAACTATATTATTTTTTATTTCTTTAAATTTATATTGACATTATTTATATCTATTTTCCACCGCATTTGAGAACTCTACGCCACTCAAGGCAAAGTGTGGTGGCGGCAAATGAAAATATCATTTGAAGAGTAGGTATCGAACCGACAATCTATCCCGTTTACTTCACACGTTCGTGCCACTGCGCCACGGTGCCTCTTATCCATCTTGGATACCCGAAATAATTATTCGTTTTGGCATTTAACAATTCCAAATTTTCACAATATTTTATTAGTTGTTAGTTAAGTTACCAACAAATTGTCCTATGTCTACTAAATAGGTGGATACACAGTCGAGTGTCAGAAGGGTTGGATGTTTCAATTTGGGGTACAAGTGTTTATTTGCACTGATTGCTCTCACGGCTTCATCGCGTCGGGCTTCGGCGAGTCTTGTTTACTTAAGCGTATAGGGAATTATTTATTGTTTTTCTTAGATCGTGTGACTGAGATTATTAGCATTTGTATGAATTTCCTACTTACATTAGTGTGGTGAGTGTTTTAGAAATGCTTTTGTAGTTCAGTTGCTCTTGTATTTGAAGCTGATGGCCGCAGGTTCCAATATTGCTGAGGGGATTTTATAACCAAATATCTTGAGCAATAATCCTCCATGTACAAATATATTAAATTGATTGACTGTTGATAAAAAGAAAAAGAGATATTATGCATAAATAAGAAGAAACCACTAAGGCTCAAATTTGACGGAAATGGGAAACGGAAAGTGTAAGCACTTAGTTACTAAGTTTTTCTGCCCAGTTCAAAAAGTACACGTCTTCTACACTTTTCACTTTTTCAAAAAAAAATACTTTGCCTTATTACCAGAGCGAAAAAATTAAACTTTAAATATTTAAATTGAAAATATTAAATATTTCATTTCCTCGACTGGGGATCGAACCCAGAACCTGTCGGTTACAGTCACACTCTTGTGCCGCTGCGCCACGACAGGCCTCACTACTTATTTAGAAAACATATAAAAAATATTCTTCATCAATATTTGACAATTATCTCTCTTGCCAAACGATAATTTTATTAGCGTATATGAAATTCGATGTAGCTTGATAATACTGAGACGGATTCCAAGAGACGCGGGTTCACATCCCGCTACGTTAAAAATTTTATACGATAAGTATTGTTTTTGCTTACTTCATATGAACCATGAAACAGAAAAACATATTTTTTAAATTGTAGTTACATTCGAAATCCTATTTCCATAGTCCTAACATTGTCCTTAATAAAGAAATGAGATCTTTTTCACTATTCAATCGTAGAAAGTCCAAAAATAATGATCTCATCAGTTACGTTTGATGGCGTCCAAAAATAGTTAGAAGCAAAGAAATCAAACGTCTACTATCCTAATACTTGTATACAATCTGTTTAGTCTACGATGGAGGCGAGTCTTACATAACAACTGTAGCTCGAGTTGCATAAATAAAAAAAAAACGGCCAAGTACGAATTGGATTCATTTGCCGAGGGTTCCGTACCAATTTTTAGGATTGAAGGTACAACAGCAATATAAAAGTTGACAAATTTAAGTAGGTATACGGGCATAACCAATGATGTTGTATTACATTAACTACGAATATAAATGTTGTAGTCTATAACGTAAATAATCATCAGATACTCTTTACTCATTGCAAAAAAAGGGAACATACTTTCAATATACTGTATTTTTCAATACAAATAAATCCTCGAATGAGATTTGAACTTAAAATTATCATATTTTCAGCCAGTCCCATTACACCACAGTGACCTTGAAACAAAGACAATTGCAAATATATATATATATATATATATATATATATATATATATATATATATATATATATATATATATATATATATATATATATATATATATATATATATATATAATATCTTTATGAAGCAGTTGATATATGTATATATGATATTATAGCATCGAGTGTACAATACGACGGGTGTAAAACCGAAACAGTATCGAACGTGCTATAGAACATAATTGCTTCAATCGGCGTTAAAACACGCGCCGTAGTATTTATTTATTTACTTTGTATTTACTGAAACATAGAGAGGGTGGCAAGTTTTTTTAGTTATTTTAGAGGATTTCGTGACACCGAGTGCGTTATAGCTGTTGTTATAGATTTTTGTCATTTGTATATATTTTTACTTGTATAATGATTTTTTTTAGTTTCACGCCGTATAAAATAGGTTATGCAAAAGTAAACCTAGCGTTAGACACTCTGTTCCACTTTCCGTTAGTTAAATAAAATTGGTTAATCGCTGACCTCAACGGTGAGCTTTTTCTTGTAATAGAAAACGAGAAAAAGAAAATATTAAATAATTAATAAAGAATAATCAAAAGAATTAATACGCTACTATGTATATTATCAAAATTATAAAGTACTACTCGAATGGAAACGCATGTGTCTTAGTGAGAGTATCTTAACACTAAGTTAACACTAAGTTAAATATACGAGTATATATGATAACAAAATTTTCAATTGAATAATACCAAAATGATCATCATCGTCATTGTAATTATTTCTCTTTACAAAATGAAAGCAAAGTAAATCATAATTCCTGTATATAGCAATAGTAAGTACAATATTTGTTTGAAACGCCTAAACATAATGTCGACCGCGGCTGAACGTGCCTCTACGTAGAGGGACCACGTTTTTTTAAAATATAGGAAATATGAATAAAAAAAAACCAATTCAACTTTAACAGCTACACGTTGTAAGTACATATAGCAGTGCTTGCAAACCTAGTGCTTAAACTCTCCGTTTAATGCAATCAACGCTGCGTTTCGTCTTATAACTAGAATGAGTAAAGATATGAGAGAGCTCATTTCATTACAGCGAGTGTTAATCAAACCCAAACCCAACGCGTTTTGAATGTAGGCGCCATGATGCCCTCAAACGTCTGTATATTTGTTCTATCACTTTATTTTACTATGATTTTAAAAGTGTTATAGTTGTTACTTTATTAAGATCCAAAAATAGAAATTGTAAGTCCTTGCTTTGGAATAAAACTAATCAAAAACAGTATTCGAATGTTATATGAATTTATTTTTGAAACAAAACAAAATTGTTATCACTCCATTGCGGAACGGAAGTGTGTTGATGAGAACAGAGTGTTTTAACACTTGGCTACCAGTTACACTCCGCCTGGTAGGCAGAGGGTAACTGGTAGCCAAGTGTGTTGTGTACAAAGTAAAGATATAATAAAAAAATCGCAATCATCATTGCAAGTATATTTAAAAATATTTCCATTTTTTCTATCAGCATCACATTCTCACTCAATTATAAATTAAAAATGAAGACCATAGTGCCTTGACAATTATGTTTTATTAACCCACGTCGTTTAATATATTTATATGTGAATATTGGACTATGTCAGCGGATTACCATACTTTGGAGTGTTACCAGAGCGAAGAAATGAAAATATTTAATAATTAGCTTAAGTAGGAATTGAACCACACAATCAAACAAAGACACAGCCTGTCGCAATACATTGCCTCTGCGCCATGTCAGGCTCACTTCGATAATGTAAATATATAAAATATCTCTAACAATTTTTCCTCAATATACATAAAGTAATGGTGTCCGTACATCCAGTGGTTTATTAGCAAAATCTTGCGGAAACACGATCGCGGCGACCCGCGTGCTCGGTGCCTGCCGAGTTGCCGACGCGCTACACTACTGTGTTCTACTAACGCAGCACTTTTGTCTGTTTGTACTTTATATTTTATGTTAACTTGATTCCATGGTACGCTTATTCTCTTAATGCTCTTTAGAGAATATTATTTAAATATATTTATATTTATATAGCTATGGTAATATTAATAAATATTTTTTTTTTGGAGGATAACACATTCACACGTTTTTGATTATGAGCCACAGCGGCCTCAAATATAATGGTTTTTTTTTTGGTACAGATATCTAAACGAATATAAATGTTATAATTCAATATACTTAGCTTCACGCTGTATCCCGCACGAGGCAGGGTAGGCAGAAGGAACCTGGGAACCTAGTGTTAAGACACTCCGTTCCACTTCCGTTCCCTACTTTCCGCCGAATTTGAAGCATTGCGTGTTGAGTGGCGAAACTCAACGCCGCGCTTTGCCTTTTTACCAGAGCGAAGAAATGAAACATTAAATATTTAAATTGAAAATATTTAATATTTCATTTCTTCGAATGGGGATCGAACCCAGAACCTGTCGGTTACAGTCACACGCTTGTGCCGCTGCGCCACGACAGGCCTCATAATTCGCGAGAAATCACGTGATGAGTGGTGAAACACGATTTATATCAAACTATTTTTACTTCTTTCAAATGTTGATCCACATTTAGGTACGAAATTTACTTATTTTGGAATACGCATAAAAATTCGAACTTAGCCGGATTTGAAGCTGCGTCTCTTGGAATCCGTCTTAGCGCTCTGACCATCTGAGCCATACGTTCTTGTCAAGCAATATCGTATTACGTGTTAGCATCTCTGTAAGGATATTTTTTATTTAAATTTCCATTATCCAAAGATATTTGCTTAGAATAATCGTTTGGCAAGATAGAATGTTATTTAATAAATAAATGTTATAATTTTATTGTCAATTTTATGGCTGCTAAGGGAAATAAATAAAAATAATGAATCCAGTTGAATCTCAATTACAACCGTTTCATTTCCATTCTTACGTTATGCCACTGCGCTACGATAGTTCAACGAAGCTTAATCATAATTAAAAAATTACAATTTTATTCTTATATTAAAAATCTACACGACTGTCCGTTCATTGACGTCAACTATCAAAATAGAAGTTAACTTTTATATAAATAACATAAAACATAGACACTGTGATATAAGAGATCTAAATGATACATACATTTATATATATATATATATATATATATATATATATATATATATATATATATATATATATATATATATATATATATATATATATATATATATATATATATATATATATCTATACAATACGTATGAACTGTCTGTATATTGTATGCAAACAGTATAAAACAACGGTTCGCACCGAAGGCACGTAGAAAGGCGTGTCGGAGAGTGGGCGGGGCGCATATCTATATTTATATGATGATATTTAACAGCTGAAGTGTTCTATACATGTAGTATAGGAAATTTCAATTGTTAAATGTAATTTTTTTCATAATAATTTAGTTTTTTTATATATTTAGCGAGTGTGTATAAATACTAAGCTAGTAGTCGAATGCCAACACTTTGTTCCGCATTAAATCAAAATTCGGGTCTTGGGTTAAAATAATTCATATTCTTAGCGCAGTTGAAATACTATACGTTCACTTTAAGTATTTTTAAAGTGATAATCCACACTTAGGAAAGAAAATATTAAATTTAAAAAGCGTAGAAAATGTTTAACCTGCTACGTTTCACATTTTTGTACGCTTTTTAAATTTGTTAGCGTAATACGTTTATGTTTTAAAATGCAATTATGTATTACTATCAGAATTCGGCAGAAACTGGATAACGGAAGTGTTTTAACACTAGCCTCTCTCTGCCTGCCCTGCTTTGTGCGGGATACAGCGTGAAGTAAAAAAAAAAAAAATAATAATTCATGATTACATTTTTAAAAGCAATAATCAACTTTTAAATCCTTAAATATAAAATAATAACTATAGATAATATAAATATATTTTTATGATAAAATTAATGTTTATCTGTAGGTAGGTATTATTTTATAAAATATGTCAAGTTATTTAATAAAATCAATCGTAGGTGTTTGTTTGCTTAAAATAAGCTCTGTCTTCAAAAAAATATTAAATAATACATAAGATATTATCAATTAAAAAAAAACCATTAAACATTATAATATCTAAAAACGTTTTATTTGAAGTTATTATACCTACTCGTTAAACCATTAGAATATTTACACCATTAAAAATAATTAATGAGAACAGTTACGAAAGTAAGCGTTTTTTTTTAAATATATTGTACTAAATAATTGAATTATTTATTAGGGCAAGCTGACAAATTGAAGTAACAATTTATGACATATGCAATGTTGGGATACACGATTAATGTTCATTCACCGTACATAAAGCGCCGCCATTAAACCAGTCATACTAAATAAACTCCGAAACAACGCGTGTAACATTCAAAAACAATATTTACAGGCCATGATAAATCGAGTTATGCTCTAATGTAACCCTAACCCAACCCTATGCTTAACACTTACGTTAAAAAACTTTACAATAACTAAAAAAGATGGTGTTTTTCAAAAATAACGTCTACGGTCTAGATGATAAAGCTTCATGGTGCTGCAGGGATAATTTAGTTGATTCGCACGTATCGAATAGGAGGGATTCCTTCGTTAGGGCGGAGACGGAGGCGGGGCCTGGCCACCGGTCGCGCAGGCAGCACAGTTCGCAGCGAGCGGCTCGCGATGCCGCACAGCTATGAGTCCTCCGAGTTTTGCAATACGAGATCTGCTGCCCGAGGCCTCCTCCCGCTCGCCCTCGCCCTCCGACACCGAGCTCGACGTGACCGGCACCGAGACCCCACCGCCTGGGTCCTCCCAAGCCCCAGATGAAAAGAAAAATGAGAAACCAGCCTACAGCTACAACGCACTGATAATGATGGCCATAAGGAGTAGCCCTGAAAAAAGATTAACTCTGAACGGTATTTACGAGTACATTATGAAAAATTTTCCATATTACAAAGAAAATAAACAGGGCTGGCAAAACTCGATACGGCATAATTTGAGCTTGAACAAGTGTTTTGTAAAAGTGCCGAGACATTACGATGATCCGGGGAAAGGGAATTACTGGATGCTGGACCCGTCCTCCGATGATGTGTTCATTGGCGGCACCACAGGCAAGTTGAGGCGGCGATCCACTGCGGCGTCACGATCTCGCCTCGCAGCTTTTAAACGTGGTGCTATATTACACCCCATGTTCGGTAATCCCTACGCTTCGTTAGTAGGGCTGTATCCACCTTTACTATCCGTATATGGGAGATATGCTCTTCCTAGTCCACTGCTGAGGCTTCCGCCGCCACCCCCTAATCCTTACCACCAGCTGTATAGGAGGATCCATGGCCTGTCACCGCCGGTGAGCCCGCCCGACCCCGAACCCGACTCTATGATGAAGCACAGTTGATCTTACTGTCCCCCGGTCTCCCCCGGAAACCGCACTGAAGAGTGAAGACCAGTGATGAACTGTGGAAGTGTCAGACTGTGATAGACAGACGCGAGTGTGTATTATAATTGTCTGTTTCTGTAAAAAGTGGTACCGCTATTTATTTATTTAAGTAAGAATCTATTTAACGAATTAAATATAATAAATATTAAGAGGCTAAATTTTAAGTATAATGCAATAAAAGTAATTTGAAAAAATAAATGTAAGGCTTTTGTTTAATCTCCTTTTAGTTTTTTTTAACTATGCGAAGTCAAAATGACGTCATAGTGCAGTTTACACATATATTACTGATTATAGTGATAGTTACAGGTTCAATTCAATGTGATTAACCATTCCTTTTCTGATTAATTCTGATTAATTATTTGATCTGATTTTGACCTGATTAATCGTTAGCTTATGATTATGCATTTGACAGCGTGTGGCACTTGGGAATGCAAAAAAAAACGAACAGAGTTAACTAAGGTATCACTATATTTTGCTTTTTTTATGTTGTGAATTAAAAGATACTCTCTCTCAGTTTCACACTGTATCCCGCACGAGGCTGGGTAGGCAGAGGGAACCCGGGAACTTAGTGTTAAGACAGTCCGTTCGACTTCCGTTCCCCAATTTCCACCGAATTTGCGTGTTGAGTGGCGGAACTCAACGCCGCGTTGTGCCTTGTAATGAAAATGCGAAGAAATGAAAACATTAAATATTTAAATTGAAAATATTACACATTTCATTTGATCGAGTGGGGACCACACGCTTGTGCCGCTGCGTCACGACAGGCCTTAAACTAAAAGATACATACTTATAAAACAATAAAATAATTGTGTTGTTTCTAAATCCTAATCAAATAATTATTATTTACCTCGTGGGATTGTTAAATGTGAATTTGATTAAATATTGAATTCATTAAATTTCAAGTAGCGTTTAGCACTTTTCCCTACATGGCTGGGAAGTGACTCAGAAGGCCAAGATATCTTTTTCGCCATAATCTGTCAAATTTCCATGACATTAGAAGTAGAGTGGTGGAACCCAGCGTCGCCTTTTGTCTACTCGAAGCAAAATGAAAATAATTAGGTATATTGAACAATTCAATTGTATTTATAATGTAAATAAATAATACCAAGTAATGTAATTATTTATTTATATTATAAAATATTTACAGCCTGTCGTGGCGCAGCGGCACAAGCGTGTGACTGTAACCGACAGGTTCTGGGTTCGATTCCCAGTCGAGAAATGAAATATTTTATTTAATATTTTCAATTTAAATATTTAATGTTTCATTTTTTTCTCTGTGGTAATAAGGCAAAGCGCGGCGTTGAGTTCCGCCACTCAACACGCAATGCCTCAAATTCAGCGGAAAGTGGGGAACGTAAATGGAACGGAGTGTCTTAATACTAGGTTCCCAGGTTCCCTCTGTCTACCCTGCCTCGTGCGGGATACAGCGTGAAGCTAGGTTAGGTTAAAATATTTACATTATATTAAGGATACGTGTCGAGGAACAAAAAATAAAACTTGTCAAGTGCGAGTTGGACCCAATCATCGAGGGTTCCGTACCATTTGTGTGTTAACGGAAAGTCCAACTTGTAAAAGTTGAGAAACTTAAACTTATTCACGTGCCTATACAATCATTTTGTAGGAAATAAACTATAACTATAAGTTTGTAATAGTTATTATTTTTATTTTTTATGTTAATTGTTCTATATATGTGGTACAAGTTGTCACTTTTTGCAAATCTTTTGTTTTTTTTTGTATCATAACTACTGACATCATGCCAAATTTTATATAAAATGAGACAAAAAAACTTTTGACCGCGTATGTTTAGCGAGCTAGCTTGATGTCCCAAAGGGATAGGAAGGACAATTAGTATTTGATATAAATTTTTTCTTTATACCTCCATGTGATCTTATGACGGACGGAGAGAATTACCTTGTAAGGGTGGTTTTTTTTTTCTTTTAGAGGTACGGATCTTTAAAGTGTACTATTTTAATTGTCGTTTGATATCTTGATAATTAATTTATGTTCACAAATCTCTTGTATTTTGACGCCAAAAAGAATAATGACTACAGTATTAATTATTGCTTAGCACTTTTTTACTTAACGCTGTACGAAACAGTTAAATAAAAATAAAATGTTTTTCCGAAATGTTAACAAGATTATAACAGCAAAACATTGAATTGATTTTCATTGTATACTAGTTACAATACTCTGTTCATAAATCATATTAAACTTATTTCCATTTTCTCGTTTCGGAAGACAAAGCGCGACGCTAACCTCCGCCACTTTATACGTATTGTCCCGAAAACAAAAAATTGGTAATGAAGTGTATTTATTAACATTTTAGTTTTCTCTGGCTATTCTAACAATGAGCATGTGGGAAAACCATTTTTTTTTTATTTTCCAGTTTTTTTTAATTTTCCCAACCTGATCACACGCGTTTCTCTTCGATAACGGTAATCTAATTGGGGACTCGTTAAAAGAAACCTCTCAAATACAATATCAGTAAATGTATTACGTTTTTTTTTTACAAAAATTCACAGTTTTAATTAATATTCAAAATATATATATATATAGGTATAATTTGACGAGAAATCAATAAAAACGACTGTATTTCTCTTCTCATAGGTATGTAAGAGTATTTATGTCGTAAATCATAATTTTAATTGCTTGTTAGTGGGTGAGATTTTTGATTGTTACATAGATAGCTTTTTTTTTGTTTAAGTCTCACCTGGAATCTGAGAACATGGTGTGTAGACACTCCGTTCTCATTAAGCTACTTATTTCCTTATTTCCTATTATTGAGTAAGAAGAAAATATTTTGTTTTTACAAAGTAAGATCGCAAGTACTTATAAGAAATATTCTGAGAGGGCCTAGAGTTGAGACCCTCTGCTTCGTTTTCTGTCCAGTGTATCAACCTAACGCGATATCTAAAACTTCTTTAAAATTATATTAATAACAGAAAAGGCGTGTGAAGAGTTTTTACTACGTGGAAAAAAAAATACTTAGCTAGCTTCTTGCGGCGCTGTCTCTTATTTCGATAGTTTCGCTAGCTTACACTTGTATGGACTATAAGCATACATGTTTGTGTCACATTCAAAGTTAGATTAGAAGTTGATATTTTATTAATTTCTGAATAATAATTCCAAGGCACAAGGTTCTCATATTTTGTAAATATATATAGATTTTGCTTGCAAAAACGGTTATTCAAGGTTATATCGTGATTGTGGCTTTTTTGAGGCTAGTAGGTATTTTTTTCCCGTTCCGAGGATGGGATACAATGATATCGGCCGTATAACGCCACCATTTTAAAATATTATATGAACATTTCTTTACGATTTTAATATAAACAATTTTTTACAGTTATCTTTATTTTGCTGTTTTAGCAAGACAAGAGCAGCGTTGAGTTCCGCCTCAAAATGGAGAAGGAAGTATATTATCACTAAATTCCCTTTGCCTATTCCAAAAAGCAACTGTATTCAATAAAGTAGATTGTTACCAATAGATACGTTGTATCGCAGCTGCTACAGCTTCCGGCGACGCGCTATCACCACAATTGTTTATAAGTGGGATAAAAATCTCTATAATACCATACTTCACTCATTTTCAACCTTTTCATTCTTAGTTAAGTAATTATATTTAGATATGTTCATATGTACTCGTATATATATTTTAATTTCTGCTTTTTTAGCTTCGAGGGTTGAGGATTATAACACATCATTCTTCACTTTCTGTTCAAACGTTGTACGTAGTCCGCTTCGTTTTGTCAGTGTTGATAGTTAAAGAAGCAGTTTTAAGCTGTTTTCTATATAAAAATTCAAGAGCCGACAAGAAACTCAACAGTTGATCTTTTCAATATTGAATGAGGTTACAATTTGATTGTTTAAGTTTAATACAATGGTGACTATCCTGCATGACATTCAAATGACCTTAATTAAATACAATTTTATCATTCAAATATTCTTGGACAGTGTAGTGTGCTTTCTTAATTTACATTGCTTTAACATTTACTTTAAACTTCTTCAGTGTAGGCAGAGATAACATCTTGTTAAGATATTTCTTTCCCAAGTTTCCGCCCAATATTTAAATGTTCATTGTCTAGATATCAGTTGTAAATGTTCATTGTCTAGATATCATTGAGGCCTGTCGTGGCGCAGCGGCACAAGCGTGTGACTGTAACCGATGGGTTGTGGGTTCGATCCCCACTCGAGGAAATGAAACATTTAATATTTTCAATTTAAATATTTAATGTTTTCATTTCTTCGCTCTGGTAAAAGGCAAAACGCGGCGTTGAGTTCCGCCACTCAACACGCTATGCCTCAAATTCGGCGGAAAGTGGGGAACGGGAGTGGAACGGAGTGTCTTAACATTAGGTTCCCAAGTTCCCTCTGCCTACCCTGCCATGTGCGTGATACAGCGTGAAGCTGAGGGAGTGAGTGAGTCTAGATATCAGAGCATGGAAAGGAAATTCACTCCTCCGTGTGAGAATTGAAATCATACATATTGTTTTTACTTTATTTCACTGGTCTAACACTACAAAGGGAGGCGTTGTGTCTTCCCACAAAGTTAGTTTGTTTCACGGGGCACTGGGCGACGGTGATCACTCACCATCACGTGACCCGTACGCCCGTTTGCCTTGTCTTCTCCATAAAAAAAAAGGTTAGGTTAGGTTAGTCTCTTTACGATAGGCTACCTGTGTATGACTCTTCTTAGTCATTTAGTC
Source organism: Eueides isabella (assembly GCA_019049475.1). Classification (NCBI taxonomy): domain Eukaryota; kingdom Metazoa; phylum Arthropoda; class Insecta; order Lepidoptera; family Nymphalidae; genus Eueides; species Eueides isabella. Next base: position 814,888 of record CM032386.1, read on the forward strand.
ATCAATCATCTTAGTCATGACTTTTCTTAGTCATCTATTTCATTCATTCATTTATATTCAGCTTCGCGCTGTATCCCAGCACGATAGGGCAGGCAGAGGGAACTTAAAAACCTAGTGTTAAGACACTCCGTTCCACTTTCCGCCGAATTTAAAGCATTGCGTGTTAAGTGGCGGAACTCAAAGCCGCGCTTTGCCTTGTTACCAGAGTAAAGAATTAAAACATTAAATATATAATGTAAAAAAATATGAAATATTTCATCTCTTCGAGTGATTCTAACTCAAAAATGTTATTTAAATGTTAAAATACCTTTATAAGCGAAAGTGCCTGTTAAAAAGTTCGCAAAGCTAATATTTGACCCGGATTCAGTTAAAAAAAATAGTTAATAACACCCGAACTGCTTCCGAGCGATGGACGATTAATGGCAATCCAATCAAAACAGACGGTTCAATCAAATGACTTTGACTTGATTGGGAAGATTTTTTTTAATAAATATTATATCTACATGTTGTAGCTGTTCATTAAAACTTTCTCACATTGCTGATGAGACAAACTACAGCGTTGAGTTCCGCCACTGAAATCCTAATATGTCAAAAGTTTTGAGGTTGGAAATAAGGAATAGATTTCAGAAATCCTTCTTACGCTTGGTATAATATATGTGCTTTAAGCTTAAAAAAAATAAAAGCGTGCGACTGTCTCGTGGAGGTTGTGAGTTCAAATTCCACTCGAGGAAATTAATTAAATTAAAAAAAAAATATATATATATATATATATATATATATATATATATATATATATATATATATATATATATATATATATATATATATATATATATATATATATATATATATATATATATATATATATATATATATATATATATATATATATATATATATATATATATAGAGAGTAGTAGGGGGAAGTTGGGAACCTAGTGTTAAGACACTCCGTTCCGTTCTCCACTTTCTACCGGATTTTGTGGCGAAACTTCGGGCGGCACAATGCTTTTTTATCAGAGCGAAAACTAAGTAAATATAAAATATTTCATACCTGAGTGTCCTAATACAAGTTTTTATGTAATATATGTATATGTCCTGTTACATGCGGGAGATATGTAACAAAAATAATTTTAATCCTTTTACTACAAGATAACCCAAAAAGAAAAAAAACGACAAATTATTTTAATTACGAGAAGCTTCCGATTGCCCATACCTTACTGATCCAATCAAAACACTTTCGCGATAGCTCAATCAATACGAGTATCTTGATTGACTTCTAAAAGCATTCACATTCATTTGATTATTAATTACTAATAATAACAAGTAACACGTAGAAGTGTGACGAATTTGTATATGGCTTCATTTATTGGCAGTGGAGTTTATGGTCCTTGTACACTATATAGCAATATCTTAAGGTTGTTCGTGTATATTTTTGATTACGTATAAAGATTTTTAAGTTAAGTATTTGAACCCGCGCTTGTTAAATATTGACCCTTGTATGTATCATCCGTGTGAATTATCTTGTATCTTATGATATAACTAGCTTTTAACCGTGGCTTCTTCTGCGTGGTTCAATTAGAAAAAAATAAAAAATATTTTTTTCTCTTATTAAATTATTTTTTATACGTTTTTAAAATAAATATATTTTTTTATTGTGGATGAACACTTTAAGAACACTGATTGAGAATGAAAACTACGATCATTACCTTTTACCATATATATATTATAATAAAATAAAAAAAAAACCACCATCTATGACCTGATCGAAATGAGTTATATTCGTAACAAGACCAAGAGCGGCGTTAACACTGGCAATTCTCTGACTTTATATATATGTAATTATTACTAAACGGAAAGTGAAAAACGGAGCACAGTTTTGAGCTTAACACGCAATGTCCCGAAAACTTAAAGGAACCCGGGAAACATATGATTTAAAACCAGGTGCCTTCTGCCTACTTTACAAAAAAAAATATGCAAGGTAAAAAAGTTTAAGTACGTAATGGCCTAACCATTGTGACGCGGTGAAAGAATCGTCTACGTGATCGTTGTGTGTTCGATTCTCGTTCTGTGAATTAACAATGCGGGATTGAGCGTGAAGATAAAAAATATATTTTATTATTTCGAATAAACGGGACGGAGTGTTTTAACACTAGGTATCAAGTTTCCTCTGCCTACACTGCAATGTGCGGGATACAGCGTGAAGCTGAGATATACTGAATAAATATATATTTTTAAATAAACAAAAAAAATATATAGCATCTTAGACATGTTTCTGTAGAAATCACCTTTATTTTTATTATATTTTTTCATACATTGCGAAGCTTTTATGATATACGACCAGCGGTACCTTTGAATCGCGATTAATTCAAATCGTCCTTTTGATAGACACGCGGAAGATTATAAAAACACTCACATAATAACTGTGCGATTACTTTTTAATTTCTATCAGAAAATCGTTAACAAACAGCTATAAATAAAAATATTGAAAGTCGAGATCTTTAATTAAGTAATTGAAAAAAAAAAAAAAAACTCGCGGTGAAATATTTATTTTCTATTAATTTGTGTATAACTTGTTGTTGAATTAACATTTAAATTAAACATTTTAGAAACTTCGTTAGTAGTCATATTGTGAAACTAGCTGTATTAACTGTTGCTAACGTGTTCATACTTTTTTGTAACTCTACACCGCACATAGTAGGGTACACAGAAGGAACTTGGGAACCTTATGGTAACCTTTCGTTGCGTTTGCCACTTTCCGCCGAATTTGAGGTGTTGCATGCTGAGTGGTGTGCGTGTCATTAGGTCAATGAAATTGAAATGTTTCCACGAGTTCGGATCCAACCCACAATCGTCGTGTTTGCAGTCAAGCTCTTCTGCCACTGCGCCATGACAGGCCCGCTGTTTATTATAGGACGGGCTGGTCGTAGCGCAGGGTCAAAAGAAGGAAATGAAATATTTTATATTTTCAATTAAATATTAAATATTTCACTTCTTCGCTCTGGTAACAATTCGAAACGCGGTGGTCAGTTTCGCCACACAAAACACAATGCCTCAAAATCGGCGGAAAGTAGTGAACAGAAGTGGAACGGAGTGTCTTAACACTGGTTGGTTTTCACCTTCTCTTTTAAAAGAGGCTGTATGTCTTTTACTTTCTACCAAATTAACTAGAAACTTATCGTATAAAGGGTTATGTTAAAAAACTCGAGAACTGGTAAACATCGTATTACCAGAATACTATCTAATAAAGTCGGATAAAATGATATTTATATACAATAATTACAACCCCTAAAAACACTACTTCATATGTTAAGATGGTTTTCATCATAAATATAACTAAGAACCTCCGCGATCAACTTTATTTTTACTATGGAGCTATGGTGCCACAGATATACATACAGACAGATCGAAGTAATAATTACCTTAAGTAATTACTACTTACACCTATATAAACCCATAACTATTTTTGCGTTGGGAGCAAAATCAATTTACTTATGGCTTCTAGACAAACATCAAAGTAATAGTCATAACTCTTGTCAACACCAACAGGTGCTTTATATTATAATTTAACAAATGTATGCAGCTATTCGGCCAATATTGATACAACTCACTTGGCAGATCTGAGAGACGAAAATTAAACGGTACAGTGCCAACAAAAACAACGTAACTTGAGACTGGAATAAGCCGCGTAAGCCCGACCGTTTCTCATTCGACAGAAAACATCTTGCGCGCTAGAAATATTGTGAAAAGCTGCGCGCGCGCATCTCACTGTAAATTACTAAGCTTCGGACAGTTTTAATTTTAATAGGTGTTTGTTGGGAAAGTTAGATTAGCTAATTTTATTGTCAATAGGTATATACTACATATTTCGTTTAAATGTATGTAGTATATATCTATAGCTTTTTTTTTAGAGATTTTCAATAAAACCATACTAATTATTGTGGTTGGAACATTCTACATATTCCTTTATTATTTTTTATTTGTTATATTGTCAATAGTGGCTACTTACTAGGCAGGGTAGGCAGAGGGAACTTGGGAACCTTGTGATAAGACGTTCCGTTCTCTACTTTCCGCCGAAATTGATGCTGCTCTACTCTAATCAGCTTCACGCTGTACCCGCACATGGCAGGCTAGGCAGAGGGAACTTGTGAACCTAGTGTTAGGACACTCCGTTCCACTTTCATTCCCCACTTTCCGTCGAATTTTGAGGCATAGCGTGTTGAGTGGCGGAACTCAACGCCGCGTTTTGCGCGAATTTAGTTTATAGTTCGTTTTCTTTTTTATTTAACAATAAATTGTATTTATTAATTACAGCAGTTTTTGTGAATCTTAATTTATATTTTTTTTTTTCATTGTTTCGTATGTTCCTTTTAATGAAATCTGCTAAAATGAAAACAGATCCAGGTAGATTTGAACTTGTAACCATTGAGTTCAGTAAGACACAGTTACATCCCGCTAACGGCAGGGTCGATAGAGGGAACTTGGAAACCTAATGTTAAGACACTCCATTCCGTTTTCCATTTTACACCGAATTTGAGGCATTATGAAAAAATAAAATATTTCATTTATAAATATAATTTTTTTCAATTTTACGAGTCGGGATTGAACCCATAACCGCGTCACACGCTTTTGCTCCTGCGCCACAACAGTCCTCAATACATACTTACTAAACGAAAACACATACACATATTCAAATTACAGTGTATTTAAAAAAAAAACCATTCCAACACTCACATAGGGGCGCCACTAGACAGCTATAAACAACGTTAATCCGCATCACACCGCGACGGGACAAGCTTTTCGATTTCTTGTAAATAATTGTAAATCTACGTCAAAACCTAACGACAAATACATATGTTAGAGGATTATTGAGATTAACCCGTTTCACTTTGTTTTACGATACTTCAGCCAACTTCCCGAGTAATCCCGTTAAATATGGCGCATCGATTGCTTTAAATACGGATTTCGTTTGTGTTTTTGTTTTTGTTTGGTGCGTGTTTGGGTGTTTTCTAAGAATAGAAGAGTAGATGAGGTGAAGTAGTGTTTTGGTGTTCATTTTACGAGAATAGGTTGGGAACGTAGTTCCCTATGAACTTTGAAACTTTGTTCCCATAAATACACTTCCGGTCTACGTTTTTGCCCACTTTAGGCATTTACGTGTTGAGTGGCGGAATTCAACGTCGCTTGTTGCCTTTGTACCAGGAAGAAATGAATATATTGTATATTTTATTTCATCGAGCGGGAATCGAATCTACTAGTACAACTGAGACCACAGGCGCACAAATGTACGTTTGTAGCCCCGTGCCACGACTTGAGATCATGCATTAGGAATGAAGATTTTAATTTGTGCCTTTGCGAAATGGGAATTAGTACTTTATACACTACACTTAATTTCTGTTAGCTTCACGCTGTATCCCGCACATGACAGTGTAGCCAGAGGGAACTTGGTAACCTAGTGTTATGACACTCCGTTCTCATTAAAATACTTAAATTTTATACTTAAATAAAGCAAGTAAAGTTTAATCCATTAATGAAAAAGCAACGTCACAGGTAAATACTAGGTAGAATACGAAACTGTCATAATATATTCTATTCTATACAAGGTTTGAGCGTACAATACGATTACGATATATGAATGAAATCAGTACAATTAATCCTTTCGGACGTAAATCTAGCAAAAAAGAGATTATAAGTCGCAAAATGGTCACTGTTCCGATTATTTATTTATATATACATATATAATACCATATTGTAATTTTTGTTTGTACACATTTAGTTTATTCATAATATACGCTTATTGACTCACGTCCCTTCAACTGTCCTTTGAAACGGATGTTTAGAAAGGAATTCTCTATGAAAGTTGCTTTTGCTAATTATTATTGGTATTGTAAGGAGATTTCGATGTTGGGCGACGGGTGTCGTCGTATTTATATTTTTCGACGCTCATTATAGATTATTTCTTGGTGCTGTGATCTTATTTTTGTAAGCTTTTACAAAAATTAGTGTCATTTATTATTATGGAGATTAGCGTATTGTGATTTTCGTCGTTGCTTGAACTTTAATATGGAATTCGTCGTAGCGGACAGTGGAGTTCTTTGTTGGAATGACGATATTAAAAGAAATTATATTATAACAGGTACATTGGAGACTGTACTATTGTCTTGTAGTAGAATAATCGATTATTTAGTTAGTAGGTAGGTAAGTTTACGTTCAAATCCAGTACATTAAATTTGTGTCAAAAAGCTTATCGAACTCACAACCTATGCATGGATTGAGTCATATTTTATAATATTATAATTGTTATTATATGAGCTTTACGCTGTATTTCCCAAGTAAAGGTCAGGATAAGCAAATATATTTTGGCTAGTGTTGACATTCCTTTTTATTATAAATTCGAGACATTGCGTGTTGAGACCTTAGACGGAGTTCAACGCTGTAACGCTAACCTACGTTATTTTACGAGACCAAAAAAAACGAAAACAATTCAATCCCACGAGCTGGGATCGAACTTATAACCGGACGATATATCCCAGTAGGCCATAATTGACATAATTACAAAATGAGAAGATAAAGAAAATGAATAAGACAAGACCTTAAATATAATTGTTATACATTCATCCATTTAGCTATTCGTTAATGAAAGTAATGTAGTTACCGAGCACGCGGTGTTTACTAAACACATCCAAGCTTTATGAACTCTTCGCCGCCTTCAGATGTTTCATAACATTTTAGCTTCTGAGAATACTATTGATTGTTTAGAACACGCAAATTGGGAGGTCTTGTTTATCAAATGTAATTTTCAGGTGAATTTCTGTTTGTAGTACTGAGACCATAGTACTGTGCAAGTACCTATATATACATATATATTACTTCTGTACTGTTCGAACTGATCCGAAAGCTTGGACGGTGTAGAATCCTTGAGCGTACGTTGAGTCGGATGTCTCAGTGGAATACTAAAGAGCTTTTTTTTTGAATTTCTTAGTCTATCTTTATCTTTGATATTCATTACAAATGATGAAAAAAATCATCAATTTACCGCAGTATACAATGTATATAATCAGTGGGGGTGAGATTTGCAAAAACTAATCGTGGAAGTGTTTACTATAACTTTTTAACTGTGATTACGAAATTAAAAGCATAAATTGCTTATAGCATATTTAGCAAATGATAGTATAAAAGTAAATAAATATTTTTCTCTTAGTTTCGATAACGAACTCATAACTATCGTTACGTTACAACGTCCGTAATCACGAATGACTTTTTATTTCTGTATCACAACGATCGAGTTAGCGACCAGAAATTTCACTCCTTTCAAAAATTTTATATCTGCATATATAATAATATTCTAAAATCACGGCGTTATGTTCCGCTACTCAATACGCAATATCTCCAGCAACAGAAAGTGCGGAACTGAGTGTTAAGACACGTTCCTGCCTACCCCACTATGCATTGGTTAGAGCGTAATGTTGAAAAACAACCAGTAGCCATTGCCTAGGCATTGAGCAAAATGCAATTCCTAACCAAACCTATTTTAGTTTTTTCCTGAAAGCCACGTTTCAACATAACGCGTGTTCAATGTAACTAACAAGAGTCGGCACATCAAAGGTTATTCAGTGAGATCAAAGGGGTTACCGCCGCCGTTTATCGATCAGTTGACTTTCTTCTAAATAATTTGTAATAATATTATCTATTGGTTAATATCTCTTTTGTTGTGCACGCTGTATTGCCTAAGTACTGTGGTGTACTGTTAACTACGAATTATATATTGATTTTTTTTTATATTTTAATGTAGATTTAGTCAAAATTTCTTGTCGTTTTAATTATATAGAACGGAGATCCGTAAATAATTTTAGATATTAATCGTTTTCTAGAACTGGAAATGAACCTTTGACCATGTGCAATTGTTAAAAAGTCCCGTCGGTTAATTTTTGTGCACTGTGCGTGAAACACCATGAAGCTAAAAATAAAATATATAAAATTATCTAATTTTATATATTTTTACATGAAACCAAAAAGAAAAAGAAGTGGCGGAATTCTACGTCCCAGCCCGATCGACGACAGCAAGCTGAGGTTCGAGTCCCTTGTCGCAGTCGACAGTTACTCTCAAGCAGCAGTAAAGGCCAATAATGACATAGGAAAATCCTCAAAATCGAAAACAAAAACCGCCACAGTTTGTCTTTTTATCAGTGTGGTGCAATTAAATAATTCACCACGCGGGCATTGAACCCGCACCATACTATGTAATCCGATTTAAAGTATCAGTATTTCTCTGCCAACAAAAATATTTGATGGCAAATAAAAGAAAGTTACACAACACTGTAAGTAATACCTTAATGACGCGTGAGCAATATATTTTCATTATCTCGATTTCGCTTTTACAATATCTCTTACTTCCGCAAGACTTACTTCGAGATGCGCAAGATTGTTTGCCGTAATTATTACATTGTTTGGCATCGAATTACTTATTTTGGTGTCTTTTTTACGTAATACTTAGAGAACAATTGTATGTAATAGGATATTTTCTAAGCAAAAGTATTCAGGTAATGCAGAATGGCGCGTGTGTACGCTTGGTGTGTTTTTATTCTCCTACGCAAAAAGAGGGGGTTATGTGTTTGTTCTGTATGTCAGTCTGTGGCACCGTAGCTTTTGAATTAGATGAACCAATTTGAATGCGATTTTTTTTATCAAAAGCTTTGGAAAGCTATGGTTTATGTTATGTCTTCTCAAAAAGGAAAAATGAAATAGTAATTTTATACATCGAGAATTTTGTATATTTGTATATTGTTTTTAGGCATATAATAAATTTGTGAAGAAATCTTTACACAAGCTACATATTAAAGACGTTTTCCACTGACTGACTCATATATTATTTGTACGTTTGCGTTTTCGTTAAAGATATATTAAAAAGGTAATAAATAACAAAGTATTTTAAATCATAATCCATAATTTTGTCTTATACGCGGAGAAGGCTGCGAGCGATTACTTGTCACTTACAAATTATTTAATTTTTACATATTTACTGTTTTTAAACAGAAATAATTTAGTAATGGAACATTATTTTCTCATTTTTATCAGTTAATTAGCATCAAATAATCAATATTATTCATAAAATGTTAATTTACCTACATTGAAAGTAAAACATGTTTAGAAATGTAAATAAAATTGAACTCTTCGACCGTCTAGCACGTTAGTCACCATTTTAAACGAATGTTCTTATGCTATATTAAAATTGTTATATATCTTACGACTGCTCATAATTTTATTATTTTTTATTAAATTTATTTCCTATCCTTTTCCTGGTTATGCCACGACACGTAGGATAGCTAAGGTATTTATATACACATATTGTTAATTCAAAGGAACTTTAACATCATAGTGTGGGTAGCGTCTCATCATCTGCGTTATTAAATTATATTGTGACCCCTGCGACGAGGTTAACTCCCCTAATTGGTCCTCTAGTCGCTCGATTGTTACCACAATAATGGGCAAGCAATTTACTATTCAAGACTTCAATTCGTATTGAGGTCATATCAAAATACTTATTAAATTTTGCGTTAGAACTGAGATAGATTTAGACTTCCAAAAGTTATGCCTAGATTTTAGGCAACTTAGGCAACTTATAATTGTATGTAATTAATTTTAGCTTTTTTTTAGGATAAAGAAAGGATAGGCAGAGGGACAGCCTCATCTTGCAAAATAACATTGAATTCGATTCATAAAAAAATGCAAGTAAAAAATATTAGATTACCAAGTTCATTCGTTATTTATGAAAACGAAAATAATAATTTATGTATAATTTATGTATGTACTTCAACGATTTTTCAATATTTTAAAGAATATTTATTGTAACCCTAATCACCACCATTGAATTATTCTCCACCTGCAAGAGATGATTCAATCATCAATCGTATTGATATTTTGCGTAGCTCTTGAGACAATAGAATTAAGCTGAACAATTGTAAAGTGATTTATAGATATATAGATATATAGATATATAGATGTATAGATATATAGATATATAGATATATAGATATATAGATATATAGATATATAGATATAGATATATAGATATATAATATTTATAGATATTTATAGTTCAATACTTGTTTAGATGGAGCTGCAAAAGAGGCCGTCGGTGAAGATAATAAGTGGTACAATGACAGTCTTTAATCGCGGTTCGATCTTTACTCGAGGGAATATATATCTAATTCTTCCATTTATATATTCTGGTACATGAAGCTTGGCGATAAGTAAGGAACGGAGTATCTATCACGTCACCATTGCCTGCATTTCTAAATGCGAAAAGCGTAAAATTTTAAAATTAAAACGGTCAAGTGCGAGTCGGACTCATCCAAAGAGAACTCCGCACCAGTTTCAGATTAACCGGGAGAACAACTTATAAAAAGTTACGTATTAAACTTTCCGGCCATTTGCACTTATTTTGTATGAAATGAGCTAAAAGTATAGGTTTGTGTTGGGCAGTTTTATAAGAAATATATTTATTTTTTCTTTTTGGATTGTTTTTCTTTTATTTATATTTTGTATTCTCATTTCGTGGTCAATTTTATAACTGTATCTCCACAGGACGATAGGTAGGTACCTTCTAGGTTCTGATTATGAAATTAAACTACAAAATGAAATGAAATTACATTAAATTTATGGAATGAAATAAAATTTATGAAATAAAATAAAATTTATGAAATAAAATAAAATTAAATTTATGAAATGAAATTTATGAAATGAAATTTATGAAATGAAATTTATGAAATGAAATGAAATTTGAATGATTTGAATGATGAAGATAAAAAATGATGCACAGATCTGGTATCTTTTAATTGCATTGACTAAGAAGTTTAATTTTGTCTGCACTTCAAGGCACCATTGACCCGAATATTTTATATTAATTTCAATTCACGCCATCTTAAGATAAATGTATAGATGGACCAATTCAGTCTTATAAGAGATATTCCGCTTTTATCTTTTGATGTACGAAGCGAAACGTTATCATGTTTTTTTTTTTATCGAAATCCGAAAAATATGAGTCACGTTCCGTTTCCTTGTCTATTTAACTGGATATTATCTAAATAGTGTTTACTTTTTAATTCCAAGTTCTAATGAATCCGGACATTCACCCCTTCATTTGTGTCGGTCAGTTAATGCATATGCGTCGGCCAGTCATGCAGTTGTCGGCCAATAATTGGGTGATTTTAAAGCACTCAGAGCGATTAGTTCGCACCATCGCACCCTCTGATGCTGTAATTTTTTGTCAGGGGTTGCCAACCTGGCGGTGTTATAGTAAAGAACAAGTAAAATGTGGAACAAAAAAATCTTTAATCGGGGAAAATGAAATATTTAAATTTATATTTAATATTTTCATTTTGTTTGTTGCTTTAGTAATTAAGCAAAACGCGGCGTTGACCATCGTCACTTAATACACGATGCCTGGAATTCAGCTAAAAGTGAGAACACAATACATTTTTAAGTATTTCATATTTAGAAGATAGCAGTGGTAGAGTTTCACCAGCACTAAGTCTAAGAAGGCAGTGAATGTAGCATACGCCAAAAACATACCTAAATATTACATATAGTTTTTTTTTAGCTTCTCGCTGTATCCCGCACGTGGCAGGCAAAGGGTACCTGGTAGTCTAGCGTTAAAACTCTCTGTTCCCTTTAAAAGACGTCCGGTTGAATTTAGGGCATTGCCTGTTGAATGGCGAAACTCAACGCCGTGTTTAAAACATTTACTTTTTTAAGTATAATAATTATTTTCGTCTACGAAACAGTTGAGCAGAGCTGGCCTGACCAGCACCCGCATGATATGCAATTATTATAACTTGTCTACGACTCGCTAACTATTTAGCTGTATAGACTGTGGAGCGACAAACTAACTTGTTAATAGAAATAAGTAAAATCACTCATTTCCCTTTTATTTTATTTATGCATTTTTATTGTTGCAACAACATTTACTTTTATTTATAGTTTAGCTTCATGTTAGAACACTGTGTTCGCTTTAAAACACTTCCATTCTCCACTTTTCGTTGAATTCTGGAGCCGTTAGGATTGAGAGGCGAATCTCTACGCCGCACTTTTGCTTAGTTACCAGACCAAAATAAAAAAAATAAAAAATATCCCCCTCGATTGGGAATGGAAGCCGCAGCCATCGTATTTACAATCGCACTCTGTTCCCCTGCACCATGAAGGCTTCAATTTATTTTCAATATTAATATTTTTATTGCAATCCCTTATAACGGGAACGGACTATAAAATTTATGACTCCGTATAATTAGGGAGACTGATGTTAGTAATTTATTAATGTAGATCGCTATAGGTTTTGAATAGTTTTGATTGCTCAGCGAGTTACTTGAACATTTCAGCAAAATTGTAAATCCCACTTTCCGCCAGAATTTAATGGCGTGCGTGGCGGAAATCAACAAAAACTTAAATTGTCTAATTTTTAAATTTATTTTGTAATCTTAGTCTTATAACTTTTTGATCCCGGGTCACCGCCAACGAACCCGACGCCTTGACGACTGATCTATGAGACGTCAATTAATAACAATCAATTTAATACACATTACGGACGATATAAATCAACATTTAAACTCGACTCGGCTTCTTGAGATTTATTTTATTTAATTATTTTATTTAAGTAACAAGATATAAGTTTTATAATAGAGACAGATGTACAGGTGCATGTACTGATAGCTATGGTTGTATCTAGAAGAAATTTCAACAAATTTAAATGTTAAGGGTAAGCTTTCCTGCGTGAGAAGATATCAATCTTTGAATAAAATAGCACAAATTAATTATGTTCTTCTGGTAAGACGATATAGCGGTACCCAATCATATACTTACTATCTTTACTAATTAATTTTGTAGCACTGAAGAGTTCTTATTTTTTTTACTTTTCATAGACAAAAAGCTGCGTTGAATCTTGCTTTTCAACACACAATGCCTCAATTTGGACAGTGGAGGACGGAATTAACTTAATAGGAGAGTGTTCTAACACTGGGTGTATAGGCTCCCTCTGCCTACCTTGCGGTATGGGATACATATCAATATATTAAAGCTTAAAATAATGTTTCAATATGACCAGTGCCAGTGACAAGCGAGAGAAGAAGATAAACTTTATTTCAAGTTCGGACTTTTTTGTTGGGATGAATCAACAAGCAAGTGAAACTTAGAAGGAAGTTCCTTACACGTTATAGAAAATATTGAATACCCAACACCACATTTTGTTCAATTCAATGGAGAAAAAAATAAATAGAGTCCGTAAGGCACGATTAACTCTTGTATAATTGATATTAATTTTAAATTGATCCTAGATGTCTTCAATTAAATCACAAGAGTATCTAAATCAATTCTGAAGCAGTTTCTCAGGGCTGAGTAAGTACTTCTATTACTTGAATGTATGTATGTTGTTAATACAATTACTATGAAAGGAGCAGTCAATTGCCGTACAAAGCAGCATTGTGTGACGGACAGACTGACGGCCAATACACCCGTATAAGTGCTACAAAAGATTTTATTGCGCTAATATTGTCAATATTTGGGAAACATATCAAAATTATATCGAGGCCTGTCGTGGCACTGGGACACAATCGTACTGTACTGACTGTAAACGTGGCAGGTTGTGAGTTCTATGTTCACTTGAGGAAATTTTATATTTAATATTTAAATTTTTTTGCTCTGATATTAAGGCCAGGAGCGGCGTTAGGTTTTGTTTAGTATTAGGTATATAAATATTTTTGGAAATCCGACATTTCGAACACGGATAGACTCTACCCATGATCTCATTAAATGTATAATAATCGGGAAGATGAAATCTTAAGTCTTAGTACCAATATTTAATATATTTGTTCGTTGGTAAAGTTAGTAAAAACAAAGGGGCCAGACTTTATAAAACTATTTAATATGATATCACTTATTTTACCACAAAAATATCACAAAATATAATGTTTATTTATATAATTTTCATTGATAACAGCCAAAATATGAATCATACAAATGTCCTCCAGGCGCTGGAGGGTGCGGGCGTTTATAAAGTGTAATAGAATAATTTGTATTTATAGTTGGCCCTCGCCCTCTGGTCGTCTCCCTCCCGCATTCCTGCTTTACGTGAATCTGGAAAGTACGGCTACGTTATTAGACCATTACATTATAGTAAAGCTGTATTCAAATTGTAGTTCATTTGGTTTTACGTTTTATCCCGCATATGGCAGGATAGGCCCTCTACCTATCCTTTTTAAGTTTGGTATGAGTGGCGGAACTCAACGCCGCGCTTGGCCTTAAGCAAAGAAATTATATTTCATTTGAAAATATTAAATATTTCACTTCTTCGAGGGGGATCGAACTCACAACCTGTCATTTATCAGACATTTTGTGCCCATGCGTTACGGCAGACATCCGCACTTCACACGTTTTCGTGTTTAAATAGATTTATATAAGTTTCTGTTTGTTCGGTTGTTACTTTGGTTGTGTTTTTGTTTGTAATACTTAAATCTTTTGCAATATAATATAATAACCATAGGAAAAGGACTGTGGGACTGAGGAAACGAAATATTTAATATATTTTTAATTAAATATTTAATTTCTGCAATTCTTTGCTCTTGTACAAGGGAAAAAACGCGGCGTTGAGTTCCGCCACTCAGCTTACAATACCGAGCAGAAAAGTGGAGAAGGATGTGTCTGAAAACTATGTTCCCTAGTCACCTTTCAATGAATATAAATTTATATTATATAATATAAAATATGTATAATGTTGTACAAAATTAGTATCACAAAACCATTAATCGTGAACACGCCCTTATACAGTAAAATTATAACAATAATAGACGAAAAAGCTTGAATTGTATGGAATTGGTACAAATGAACGCGGGCACAAATCCAGTTTTGTAATAGTTTCTATCATATTGAGTGATTCCAAACATGCGGGATGTTTGTCTTCATCTCATGTCTTTCTGACATAATTGTAGTAATTGTGTATTCACTTTAATAACTTGGAATTTCTTTGCATTATGTTTATGTTATTGTACTAGCGAGTAGCGATCATTACGCGGCTTCGCCCGCTTGAATTACGCTATGTTATTTACTAATCTCAATTACTTTCTTGTTCTAATGATATTATCACTTTTAAGATAATATTTATAGCTTGAAAAATTAAATTTAAGCTAAATGAATAAAACATTAGAGAAATTTTGTCGAACTTAATATTTTAAATTGACGTAACTTTTATATTTATGAATTGATTTCATTAAAACAATTAAATGTTGAAGAAAGTTTTCCAAAATGTATAATTAAGGAAATAACATAAATAATTTGAGGACAGGTAATTATTCCCCGATTGGGCTTCGAATTGACGAACAACGTGCACATTCGCACTTTGTGTTACTCCTCCACAGCGGTCTCAATGTTGCCTAAACCTTTATTTTAATTTTATTGTTTTTTTTAATATACATTTTTTCAAAAAAGGATATTGACAATTACTTACACAACTTTTTTTCTTCAAATTGATTTTGTTGTTATATGATTTGTGTTTTTTTTATGTCAAAAAGTTCCTTTTGGAAAGTTTTGAGTAAATATAAAAGATGTTTGTACTTGTATTTGAAAGTCACATAATACCAAAAAGCAAATAGTTCATCGAAAACAACTTTGAAACTACTAAAGTTACACTTTATTCCATAAATATTTACTAAATATTTAAATTTACGTCCTGTATAATGGTGGTGAACTGAGTTCCTTAACACTAGGTTCCCAGGTTCCCTCTACTTAACTAACCATGTACGAGATACAACGTGGAAATAAAAAAAAATGAATATTCAATATCAAATAAATATGCAATACAAATTTAAAGAAAATTAAAATTGAGATAGAGTATGCTTATATTAAATTCTTTTTGTTTACGACATGCTATAGCTAAAACAAACAAACAAACACAAGTACAAAACTCTATCAAGTACTCAAGAGGTCTCAACCAATCGCTCTAATTGCATTAAGCAGGATGTCAGCAAGGCGACACCGGAAGACCACCGGCCAAGCTTACGTAATGCATAAGAGTAAGTAACTGCATTGTAACTATTAAATTACAAGGAAAAATATTGGTACATATTGGACAATAGACATTCTTTATTTGAGCTCACTAAGTAAAATACTTTGGTTGAATAAACTTGTTGTGATGGAGTAGTGAGATAGCTGAAAAGTCAATAGTTGTGGTTTCAATCATTATAGTGGGATTTATTATATTAGCATTCGTACTGTACTGTTCGTTGTCCGCAACTGGAGAATCTGCTGTTAAGAAATACTATTTTATTCTCCATTTTCGCCGAATTTAAGGCATTTAGTGTTAAAAAATTAAAATATTAAATATTTCAATTCTTCGAGAGGGGATCGAACCCACATTCTGTATCGGTTACAGTCGCATACTTATGCCACTGCGCTACGACAGGGCTCAGAGGATAGGTTGATATAATAATTGTTTTAATATAGATGGATCATCTCAGACTACCTGTAACCATGGAGTACTACAAAGTATCTCAAGAACGGAAAGAGGGTAACAGAGTGTCGCACTGCTGCAATTACACCTTTTACACTGCCATGCGTGAAATAGCTTAAAGATGGTAAATTAGTATAGCAAGAAGCTTTTAAATAAGCAGCAGAATTGACTCATTCGATTCCCGGATCGGTCACACTACCGCTAACGCTGACCGCGTAATGTTTACGCCTCGCGCCTGCTACCACTCACCGTTTTGACAGGTCACACGGACACACGTACAAACAATATGTTGTAAGGTTATAGAAACCATAAATCAATTTATAACTTTAATGGAAAGTCGTAGAGTTGATTTTAATTTGACTTAACATTGGATTTTAAGCTGTTTTCTTGTGATGTCATATAATAATTCTATAATCACACAAAGGCGTAAAAGACTATGAGATTTAAAGAATTTTAATCTTTAATTCACTTAAAATTAGGTTTATTTTAAGATATTTAATATGTTTAACCTATGTATATCACGCCGAGCTCACAGTAATATAAGTGAGAAGCGCGTGATCCAAAGATCAAAGGCGTTTTCATCAATCCGATGTGCTGTGGAGCGAAGACGAATCGTTTTGATAGTTAATTAACTTTTCTTATAAGTTCTCGATATAAAATGTATGGTAATTAATTTATAAGCCCTCTGTGATAGACGTTTCGAGTTAAATATTTGAAATTGCCATATGAGAAGGCGGTTCTTGTATGTATTTGTGATTTGATCAGAAATTGTAGTTGTTAATGATATAATTATTAAATTGAATGTTCTGGTGTGGTGATGAATTCCGCTACTTGACATGAAAAAATCATCATCAAAAAAGTATCAAAAATTTATTGAGTTTGATCACAACTCGGCGAAATAAAATGCTTAAAATTTTCATATCTTAGCTCTGGCAACAAGTCAAAGTCTAATATTCAGCGGAAAGGTGGAGACAGATGTCTTTAGGGGAACGGAGGTTCCCAGGTTTCTATGGTCCTGGGCCTACCTAAATAATATTAAACTATTTAAATAATACTTAATTTTTTTTTCCCTAATATGTTATAGAAAAATAAAAAAAATATTAACTTTCCAGTGAATAATAAATATTCAATTTAACAAAAGAATTCAACTGTAAGTAAATAACAAAAATCCTTAAAACTGAAAAGCGTCAAGATTCGGCGCGTGCGCATGTATCGGGTCTCTTTGATGCGGCCGCTGTTTACATGCTTTACGCGTCTGTGTTTTCTATTAAACATATCCACTCAGCTTGTTCTAGCAGCCAATTGGCCAATATACCAATATTGTAGGAAATTTGACTCCTTCGTAGTGCATTCGGACAGCCAGTGAGGCACTGCACTTACATGGTTGTAGGTTCAGTTAAAAGCAGTGAAAATCTTATCATAAATTATTTATTGATTAAAGTGCAAAATTAAAATACTAACCTTGTGGAAACTGGTCAGCAAAATATTTTAACACTAGATGTTCTTTGCCTTTCCAGCTCTGCTGAAAAAAATACTTCAGTGATAGTAAGCTTCCAACTTAACGTTTGACCAGGAATTGCTTTTTAATGTAAAAAAAATAAAATATTGACTTCACTACTTATTATCTATTATATTCTATTTATTTATTTATTCTTTTTGAATAAAATTTGCACTGCTGCTATTCTTCTGCACTGAAGTCTGCTTTTCTTTTTTTATCTAAAAGGTTGTCTGTTAGAGATTGCTTGAAGTATATGGCCGCCTTTGCATTCGTTTTTTTCTGAATTTTACCGGTTTTTTTTTCTTTTTATCGATTGTTAATCGTGTACAATAAAGACAAATAAATGAAAAAAAACTTCGTAGAAAGTAAAAGGTTTTTATACTCGGTATTACTTTACTTTATTGGATAGGCAGGCTGAATCTGAAATGCAGGCTCTACTGAAAAAGGTGTAAATCTACAGAAAAAAATCATTAGTGATATTGAGCTTCTAGTTGAACTTCTGGCCAGGAATTGGTTTTCAATACAAAATCGTCCATGCGTTGGTTACCAACCTTGGTTGTTGCTACATTCGTTCGGTGTGGCCCAATGAACGATATTGTATGTAAACATGGAGCTGTGGGTTTAACAGTTGTTTGGTCTAAGTAAGAATAGCTAGAGAGTATCAAGAGAAACTAATTATATATATATATATATATATATATATATATATATATATATATATATATATATATATATATATATATATATATATATATATATATATATATATATATATATATATATATATATATATATATATAAAACTTCAAATTGTGATTTTTTAAAATCAAATTCACTTTTACAACCTCAAATATCATCATAAGTATTACCTACTTATTTTTACGTAACGTGCGACTGTAAACATGAGAAGTTGGTGCGAGTTCGATCTCCAATTAAAACTGACGCAAAAAGACAATTAATTATCTCCGTTTAACAACAAAAAAAAAATATTTTCCAAATAATATATAACGCTAAACGACTGTAAATTGACGACTGTACGCGTCGGCGTACTCCACTTTGAAGTGCTATTGGAATATTTAGGTAGTGTTTGTTTATTTTCATATTTGCGGTGGCCCCGAACTTATACACTGCCAGCTCACGCTCATCTTTATAATTCACCACGATGCTATCAAAATTTTGTAGATTGAGTAATCACACACACAACATTGTCTGGTCCCATTTTTATATAGTTTTTACTTTTACTTGGAGTTATTATAGCTTCATTTGGAGATACATATTTGTATAAATTAGAGAAACAGTGATGGACCTGATATTTTTACTATATTTAAAGTATTATTCCATACTAATGAAACAACTTTTTAAAGTTTTAAACGTATAAAAGTTTGAAAGAAGCGAGATTTCAACCTGTGCCTCAAAAAAACGGCCAACAATAAAAATAAGTTGCAACAAACGTATACAATTTTCGACGTTCTCGCTTGATGAGAACGTATGGCTTAGTTGGTCAGAGCGCTTGGAGTTTTTCAAGAGTCTCAGGTTCTATAGATATCCATGATCTAAATATGAAAGTTATCTTAGGAAACCTTACGTTAATGTTTATAATTTTATTCAAAACAGCTCTTTTTCGCGATTATGTTAATATAATGGTTGTGGCTTCACTTTATGGAAACCATACGTGTGTATGGAAATGTAAGCCTTATAAAACATTTAATGACACTTCAAGGTATCGAGCTTATTATAAAATAAGTATTTATTTATATAGCTCCATAATTATATCTAATGTGAACGAGGTCTGTCTTGGTGTAGAGGCGACTACGCAACTGATAAGGCATGAGATTCCCATAATTTCCTTGCTTTAGTAACGAGGCAAAGCGCGGCGTTGAGCTTCGTTTTCCGTAACACAAGCGAATTAATAGATTTTAATAATACCATATCTACAATTAAAATTTACAATGTAAAAAAATATATTTAATCGTTTGTCCGGTTCAAATGGGGTCCAGGTACGAACCCGGCTAAGTGTCG
Source organism: Eueides isabella (assembly GCA_019049475.1). Taxonomy (NCBI): domain Eukaryota; kingdom Metazoa; phylum Arthropoda; class Insecta; order Lepidoptera; family Nymphalidae; genus Eueides; species Eueides isabella. The sequence continues at coordinate 834,897 of CM032386.1, forward strand.
CTTACATTAATGAACCGATAGCTTATCTAAAGTCGCCGGATGTTCCCGTCGGGCGCAATCGCTCTCCCCGCGTTAAGTCCAAGATTGATTTGCTTTTTGTGAAGGTATTATGGAAAACAACATGAGACAACATACACTATTGCATAATAGACGTTATGACTGAAAGTTTGTATATATTTAAACAAATTTAAAGATTTTTTAGAATCCCGCACATGGCAGGGTAGGCAGAGGGAACTCGGGAACCTATTGTTAAGACACTCCGTTCTACTTCCGTTCCCCACTTTCAGCCTAATTTCAGGCATTGCATGTTGAGTGGCGGAATATTTTAATTGAAAATATTCAATATTCCATTTCCTTGAGTACGGATCGAACCCACAACCTGTCGATTACAGTCACACGCTTGTGCCGCTGCGCCACTACAGGCCACAAAGTTCTATAAATAGCATTAAAAAAATCATTATAGCATATTAAAAACATTACGTCAATACGTAACGTTCTATAGACATAGTCAACCTAGTGCGATATGTAAGGCTAATTAATTATTACAACTAAGTAGCAATTCTTTTCATCTTCACGTTTTTACGCGTTTGAGATCGATCGATCGAAGAGAATCTGTATATCTATTTCCGGTACAATGCCGGTACATCATCTGAACGACATTTCCGAATTGCGCCACCACGCCGTAACATAACAGACAGCACATACAGTACAAAGTAGTTAAAAGTTTAAGGCAATATTAAAAGGAATATTGGAGAAAAATACTTTGATCCACGATAAATCAATATTTGATTAAATGAGTAACGCTGCGCGCGTCCGCCGCCCGGCCGCCGGCCTCTTTGATGGCACTCGTAGGAAACATTCATCACCGAGAACATATTCGCCTGTATTGACGGATTTACGACTAATGTGCACTGGAAAATTATACCACAACATCGAGATTTTATTTTAATATGTAAACAGCGCTAGATTTTACGTAACGTTTTTATGTATGTACATACATACATATGTACTCGGGTATATCTTTCTTCTGTTTAATTCATAAAGCAGGATAGGGTAGACCTCTGGCTTGCCTGCTTACGAGTAGTGTAAAGGTACTCCGTTCCTCACTATTAACTGATTTTTGAAGACTTGGTGCGCTAATTGGTGGAACTCAATGCCACATTTAAGATATAAATTATTCATTCATTTCAAAGAACTGATAATATAAAACAATTCATTTCAATATTTTTACTATGTTTTTAAAGTGTTATTCCACACTTAGGACAGAAATAATAGATTTTTAAATTTAAGTTTAGTATAATTCATTTCAGTCTCATAGCACTCTATATAGCACTCTACACTTTATGATTAACCATAGCTTGAACTTAAAAAATATTCCCGAGTCTGTTGAAAATATTCCCTTGTACAATAATAATTTACAAATCCTTGGCTCTGAATAAAATTTAAGTATAAGGACACATTTTTTAACCTTGTAAGATTTAATTGAAGTAGGCAGGCTCTTTTAACAAATAACGTACAGTATTTTATATAACATATTTAGTAGAGCTCTTACAAAGTAACCGTAGGTAAATTCTCACTCAGAAAAATATTGATATTCATTTTTATCAATAAAAAAGACGTAACATGCGTAATTTTCCTTATTAGCTTCACGCAGAAAAAATAGTGTTAAGACTCTCCGTTAATTACTCATAGATCAATTTTGGGATATTCTGTTGAGTGGCACAACTCAGCGCTCAACTTTATGCCTCAAAAGAGAAGAAGAATCGAACCCTGAACTCAGAAGCTGGATGACGAGTAAAAATAAAAAAAATACTATTAGAGAGTGGTAAAAGAAAATAAATATAATACATTACTATAGACCGTAAAGCTCTTCAGGGCCGCCTGGGAGTAAGCGGAAATGTGTGTTTAGAGGCAGGTGTAATGAAATTGTTAAAGGAAGTGCTATCTGTTTATCCGCCGTTTGATCCATTGCTGGTTCAAACGAGCTTTTTACTTTATGACTCAAGTATAGCTTTCAGGGAAGTTTATTTGGTGTGCTTTATCTTCGCATTTTTGTATAAACATAAATATAATAGATAATAATAAATAATGTATAGGTTCTCATTCTGGTTAGTTTCAAAAGTGTCTTCTCGTTGGCGTTTTTTGTATAAAACATATTATATATAATATTTAATGTAGTAATTTATTCATAGATCAGTTGAAGTTTTTTTCTCATGGCAGGGTATGAAGGAGAAACTTAGAGCTAAAAAATTCTGTTTCCCCATTTTCAGTTTAATTTCGAGTGTCATATTGTGTGTTCAATGGCGGGACTTAACGCCGCTCTCTGTTGAGTTCCGCCACTTAACACGCAATGCCACAAATTGGGCGGAAAGTGGGGAAAGGAAGTGGAACGGAGTGTCTTAACACTAGGTTTTCGGGTTCCTGAGAGGCTGGGAGAGAGAGAGAGTAATATTATATCTTTCATTTACATGTTTACAAGGAAATCGTATTAACAACTTGTCGCTTCTACAGTCGCACACTTGTGCCACTGTACCACGACAGGATTAATATATACAACTTATTATCTATATATCTAACATTGAAGTCCACTATCTATACTTTTATTAAAAAAATCCTTTTATGAGTTGATATTACATTTTGCGTGGAAAACTATATTACGTTTATCATCTCAATGAGTACATGGCAAAACGCGGCGTTGAGTTCCGCCACTCAACACGCTATGCCTCTAAATTCGGCGAAAAGAGGCAAACAGAAGTGGAACGGAGTGTCTTAACACTAGGTTCCCAAGTTCATTCTGCCTACTCTGCCATGTGCGGGATACAGCGTGAAGCTGAGAGAGAGAGTCTCAATGAGACGTATCTGCAGCCAGAGTTGAAGCCAAATCCAACATACTATAAACTAAGATAATTTTCACTATTTATAATATAATCACGAGGCGATGTAGATTGATTAAAACATCTGACTACCCTCGTCATACGTTTATCGTACTTTTTTTGTGGATCCGTAGTGCACCGACGCGGAAGTGACAGGGCGACTGACTTCATATTGTGATATGAATTTTTTAGATCATAATAATAATAAATACGAGATACGATGCCACTCAGATGAACGACGAATGTGTGTCTAATTTTTTAAATAGATAAAATATCTCAACCTGCGAACGGAATAGACAAATTTGAAGGGGTATATAAGCCATAACGAAGTTGCTATGGCTTCATGCTTTAGATCAGGATTTTTGATTTTTCAAGGAATGATCCTGGGAAACCTTTGATTTTAGCCAGTGGAGGAGTAGCACCGTGAGGTCTACCGTCTAGGCCATCTCTAATACCCTCTAAAAAGTAGGTAAATAAATCTCGGGACTTTAAAAAAAAAAAAAATAAAAGAGATCTCTCTAGATACGAAAATTAATATTTAAGAAAGGCCTCTTTGTTTGTACTTTGTTTTATTACAGCAAAGTCTGAACTCAATATCACAATATAAGTCTATAAGATATATCTGGGTCTGTCGTACGTGAGAGGCACAAGCCTGTGCGACTGCAAGCACAACCGATTGTGAGTTCAATTCCCACTCGAGGAAATGAAATATTTTCAATTTATCCCATAAAAATTATCTCGCTCTGAGAATAAAAAAAGACGTGCTCAGTGGGTTGGGCACGTCAAGTGAATGAGTGATGAAACAATGGCAAAAAAGATTTACGAGGAAGGTCACGTAAAAATCATGAGAGCTTCCCCTGGGGCATGTATCAAGAGGGTTGATGACAGTAGACGAAAGAGGTATGTCGAGATCGAAGCGTTTTGCGCTTCGATCTCTCTAGCTATACCACTAGGGATACAACGTGAAACTATGAAGGAAATTGATACGGAAGGGTAAATGTTACGCCTTAACTCTCCCCAATGATCCCAAGTTCTCTCTGCCTATCCTGATATGTGCAGAAACAGCGTGAGGCCACAAAAAAAAATTAAATTCAATACAATAATATGTCTAGCCCTTATTCATTGACCTTAATATAGCTTTAATTTTAAACAATAATAAATAGGCTATTATTACAAACGATGGTGCGATAACAAGAGGAAGTGTTTTTTGGGAACCTTACACAAATATTTGAGCGTGATGGATCGCCCACCGCTAATCAGCTGACGTGGTATTTAATGTTAATTTCCTTTGAGAATGCGAGCTATTTGTATTGTAATGTATGTGGTAAATAGAATGGAACAGAGTATTGAAATTTTGTATTATAGCAGCATTTAAGTACTTACTTGCTTGTCTTGACCGGTACGGTATTCCAGAGGCGCGGGTTCAAATCCTGCTTCGTTCAAAATTTTTATACGCTTTTTAAATTTAAGTTTAGTATTTTCTGTCCTAAGTGTGGAATAACACTTTAAAACATAGTCAGATTAGATTAATATACGTTTTAATAGTGCCTAATATATATATATTGTAAGGCGGGTAAAAAAACAATAATCAAGTTACTTACTTAATAGTATAATATAGTTTTAATACTAATAAAAATAACATTCAGTTTGTCAGTTGGCAGCGACGCGATACGTCAAGATAACCATCTCCACTATACTATGATCGATTTAAACACCAATATCTGAGTTTAAACGATGCATTCAAAATATTGAAAATGAGACCGTTATATTATTTTTTTATTAAAAAGTTGTTTTTATAATGTTTTTGATAAATATTGAAACACATGCTTACTTTATGTATTCGATGAACACCGTCTCCGTACACTAGAAATGTGGCTCGATAGACAAATTAATGCAATTGTGTAAGTACGAATTCTGATTAGAAATCACTTTAATTACCCAAGTGGGAAAATTAATTATTTATTTGGTATTTTTATGGCGTTGAGTTCCGTTATTAAACATTGCCTTCAAAATTCGACGGAAGTTCCCTCTGCCTATCCGGTTATGCGAAAACAATAACCGAATATTTGACTCAAAACTATGTCTCTACTCACTAACTCAGCTTCACGCTGTACCCCGCATATGGCAGGGAACTTGAGAACCTAGTGTTAAGACACTCTGTTTCACTTTCGTTCCCCACTTTCCGCCGAATTTTGAGGCATAGCGTGTTGAGTGACGGAACTCAACGCCGCGTTTTGTTTGCACCAGAGCGAGGAAATGAAAACATTAAATATTTAAATTGAAAACATTAAATATTTCATTTCCTCGAGTGGGGATCGAACCCACAACCCATCGGTTACAGTCACACATGTCAATTTCCACATAAATATGAATACGACGATAACTAACAGTTGTCATGAATATTATTTATAACTCTAACATTCATTACGAGACAACACATTTTCATGTGCTATAATAAATGTCAGTGGCCTCACTTCATAAATAAATAGAAAATCTTTTGTTCCAGTACTTAGCATCTTGTCGCGTTACAACAATACGTCTTGGTGTATTGTGTTTTGTAAAATATGACCAGTTTTAACTCTCAATTCCAAGACGGCAGCCAAAAATTATGAAAACAAAATGTTTTGTAAGCGATTTTGAAATTTCTGCTCTATGTAGTAAGATGTGATTTGACCGTTCAATAGAAGAGTAGCCTTATTTAAATGTTAGATAATTACAACAAGTAGACGCAGTGTGAGCTAATGGAAAAAAAATAATGTACATATATAGTTGAAAATTACGTTATTTAGAGCATTTTTTTTAAAATTATATGTTAAAGCAATACCTAGGCGTGAGCTTCGGACTTTCGTGGCGTTCGAGACAAGTTGCGGATACGCTCCCTACTCGATGAAATTAAATATTCATTGTCATTTCTTCGCTCTGAAAACAGCACGGCGTTGAGTTTCGCCGTTTAACACGCAATGACTCTAATTAGGCGGAAACTGAGAAACGAAAATATTTTAATAGGAACACCGTTACTTCACTATTTTAAAATCTCTATTATGAGTAAATATGTCACCAGAGCGAGAGAATTTGTATTAGTATGTAAATATACAACAAGCTTTAACCCACAGCTTTGCCCCGTAATCAAGTTAAATAATCCAAAGTTGTATCTATATGAAGAATTAAATATGTTTATGTCCGAGAAGTAGCTCTGACTGCATCTGCTTTACATGCAGTACACGCAGGCGTACATCAATACGATTAACGTAATTTAATGCCTTCCACAATACCTTGATTATTTGAGACATAAAGAATCTGAGGTTCCTGATATTAACGCTATCAGTTAAGCAACTTCTTCAGTTGTATAATATTAGCATAAAATAAGTCATATGGTTTCAAAGCAGAGTAGGCAGAGGAAACTGGAAATCCGTTAATAAGGTTCTCCATTCATTCGTATCGAACCACTTTTGTTCTCCACTTTCCACAGAATTCTGGAAGCATTGCATATCGAGTCTCGAAACTCAATACTTCGCTTTGTCTCGTCTCCAGAACGAAGAAAATGAAAATATTAAATATTGTGATCGAATTGAACCCACAACCTGTCGTCGTTACAGTCGCATATGCTCTTGCGCTACCACTGGCCTTCATCATTAACACAAACAAATATTCCTAGCACAAGTACCGTACAAATAAATTCAAATAATATTTGTCTTCTTTCTTCCACGCCGTTCGAGACTAGCCGTATTAACATTCAAATCAGTAGCTGCGCTCACTTATTTCGGATTCCTCCCAACAATGGCCAGACAAAGGTCAGTTGGAGCAACAGTAAATCTTACGGCGACGATCTGGTTGGTATCTACAACGGCCAGCATAGAGGATATGTCAAAATTAGTGTATTAGTACGCTCGTCGTGTTAGCGTCTTTGTTGTTTAATTTTTTTTTGTTTGCTCGTTACTTAGTTAATATTTTATGTGTTGAAATTGTTTTTTATGAATTATGTTTATTTAAAAGTGGTCCAGTTATTGTCTACTTTGTAATTTTATATGATGGCTTCGGCAGAGGGGCTTATTGTTAAGATTCTCCACTTTCCATCCAGTTTTCGTGACATTGCGTTTTGGGTGACGGAACTTAACGCCGCAACGCAACTTTAAATATATACCGAAAGTATGAAATGAAAATAATTTAATCTTCTGAATAGAAATATGTTCTAGCTGTGCCGCTGTTAGCTTAATATGTGAAAATCTATCTGAAGTCAGAAATTATATTGACTTTCTATTGTTCTAATCTTGGAGAAACAAACATTTCAATTTAGGTTGTCATACTGTACTAATATCTTTGTATAATAATCTTACAAATTATCTGTATCTATCTTTTTGTATGCTAGCGACCCGCCCGCGGTTTCGCGGTTTCGTATTACGTAACATTATGACTTATTGAATAAAATTTGAGATAAATGCATAAAAATATATAAGATGTTTTTTTTTATTGACTAACCAATTATAATTGTGAAAACTACATTTAAATCTTTATAGCCGTTGCTGATATTAACTAACTAACTATGGGTATCAAATGAAATGACTTGATTTTGCAGAATACTTGAAGAAAACATCTGAGAAGCTTGATTTTTAATATATTTTAACTATTATCATTGTCCTGCTGTACGTTTTCAAAAACGGGTTGTCTTAATTCTATGATTTTCTCTGTCTAAATGTAAAAAAAAATATGTTTCTATAACTATTTTTTTTATTAAAAAAATGTTGTTGTTATAATTCTTTATGAAACAAATCAGTTTAAAACCTAAATCATTACAATTAACATATCTTCTAACACGTACGTATTGTACACTAACTTTTGGTTAAGAATTTTCAGCTTTTGAATGATTCATGACATAACTTTGGTCTGGCGTTGTCCAACGACCGCGCTACTTAGCCCGCGTCATTTGTTACTATAAATACTCACTTTCATTTTTATGTCGGACTATGTGAAAACAAGCGAGGCCGTTTGAATGTTTAAGTGGTATGGGATGTGTGAGCTGCGGTTTTTGAAGTAGTTAGTTCAGTAGTTGTTTTGTTTGGGAACGTTTTTAATGAATTTTGTAATGGATGTCGTTTTTTTTTTTCAGCTTTGCATTCTGTAATGTAGATATAAAAGCAGAGGGGACATGGGTTCCCCGTTTTCTGTATTTTTTTGAGATATTGCGCGTTAAGTGGAGGAATTCAATGCCAGAGTTTGCTTCACTACCAGAGCTATGAAATTACTCTAATCTACTAAGCTTCACGCTGTATCCCGCATGAGGCAGGGTAGAGTGGCGAGGTGTTGAGTGGCGGAACTCCACGCCGCGCTTAGCCTTATTACCAGAGCGAATAAATGAAACATTAAATATTTAAATTGAAAATATTAAATATTTCATTTCCTCGACTGGGGATCGAACCCAGAACCTGTCGGTTACAGTCACACTCTTGTGCCGCTACGCCACGACAGGCTACGAAATTAAACTGTTAAAATTTTAATTTCGTTAACTTCTTGTCTTCTTCTCGTCTTGTATAATAAATGTTCGATATATTTTCATCTTTATTATAGTTTAAGTCCTACAAAAATACAATAAATGCATTAATTTACTTGTAGTCTCACATGTATTTTTAAAATCAATTATTTCCCCCAAAATGATCTCGAACATACGACCACCGCATTAACATTCAAATAATGTACCATTCAAGCACACAAACACACGTACACATTTATTATTTCGCATCCAGGTTTCATGTTAACTATATATAAATAAAGAGTTGACCCCACGCGGCGCCTCATTACAGTAGATACATGATAGTGCGAACTGGTAATCGCTTGACACTCGATTCAAATAAATTATTTCGGTCATTAACATTTTTAATTAACAATGTTTTGATGATCGTATGTCGTTATGTAGTTTTTAATGTTTTTGTATGTGCAGGTTTATTAATTGTACAAGTTATGGTTTGTGGGAGTGATTGCAGGTTCGATTCTCGCTCGACGGTATAAATACATTGAGTTCTCCGTGATTATGCAGCGTTGAATTACGCTTTTCAATACCAAATTACTTGAAAATTTGTAAATAGTGGGCGACAGCGTGCTATAACTATAAGTAAGTGCGTTTACTTCCATTCCGTACTCTGCTCTACGCGAAATAAAAATCAATCAAGAAAATTAAAAATAACAAAAAGAAATCCCGATCCGTTTTGAAATAAGTGTCAATTAAAATTTGATAGTTTCATACTTTACTCCAGTAGTTAATTACTGCCTTTTTTATTACCGATATTGATATGTCGTTTCAGTTTTCATTGTCTTTTACAAATTGTTAGAGTTCTTTAATTATGATGTGAATCGAGAAATTTAGTTTCTTGTTAGCTGAAAATTAAGTTAACTATTATAATGGTTGTAGATCGTGCATTTATCGTGGAAGTAAATACGCTATATTAAACGCATTTAGTTCCCCTCTTTCCGTTGGATTTGAGGTATTGCGTGTTGAGTGGCGGCTATTTTTTTTTTCTCAAATGGAGATTGAACCCAGAACCTGTCGCCTTAACAGTCGCACGCTTGTGCCACTGCGCCACGACAGGCCTCTTGTATTTTTATAAATTGTGAATATAAAGAACTCGAGAGCACAATGCGATTAGAGCACAGACAATGAAGTCGAATTGTAGACAATTGATTATTCACTTTTAAATCTTTTGTAAGTTGTATGAAAAATGTTCGCCTCCGTTCACGCTACCGTTGAAAATGCTGATTTAGATGTTCTTGTTTTTTTTTTTTTCACCACAGGCAATTTCTCTTCCGAACTTCTTAATAAGGCCGTCATGGCACAGCGATACAGCGTCGGCGTCGATGGTTCTACGTTCGGCTCCCGCTCAGGGGAATATGAACGGAGTTTCTTATTATTAGGTTCCCTTCGTACTTTTCTATATGCGAAATACGTTGTGAAGCTAATAAGCTTTTAATAGATAGCAAAATTAAGTTATTGTGTAATGTACTGATTTGTGGTTTGTTGTGGTTGAAATAGTTTTAATCTCTCATCTCAGCTTCACGCTGTATCCCGCACTAGGCAGGGTAGGCAGAGGGAACGAAAGTGAAACCTAGTGTTATGACACTCCGTTCCACTTCCGTTCCCCACTTTCCGCCGAATTTGAGGCATTGCGTGTTGAGTGGCGGAACTCAACGCCGCGCTTTGCCTTATTACCAGAGCGAAGAAATGAAACATTAAATATTTAAATTGAAAATATTAAATATTTCATTTCCTCAACTGGGGATCGAACCCAGAACCTGTCGGTTACAGTCATACTCTTGTGCCGCTGCGCCACGACAGGCCTCATAGTTTTAATATTGTATATAATTAAACATAAATGCATTTCCTTTTTTTGTGGTGTTGAGTTCCACACGCCTTTCAACACGCAATGCCTCATAATTTGGCGGGAATTTTGATGTTTTTTAACACTAGGTTCTCAAGCTTCCTCTGCCTACCCAGCCATGTGCGGGGTACAGCACTGAAGCTGCACATATTATTTTTTGCTAATAAATTTAAAATAATTATAAATTGTAATTGGACATATTCTCATATAATCCAAATAATGAAAAGCTCATTTCCAATATGTACGTAGACATCGATGTTCTCCGTTGTTCGGCTTCACGTTTTTGCCACATATAGCAGGGAAAATCAAGTATCAAGAATCAATTATCAATAAACGCCGCTTTCCGTCCGGGTTCATGCTTGCGACGTATCATATTGAACATTGAATCGATTGACGGTGGTCAATGGTTCACTTTGTCCTATCAGTCTAGTTTAGCTAACTAGTTTAGTTTTTATTTTTTTTAACAAGAAGCTGACGTTGTTTAAAACATTAATTGTATATACATATAGTATATACAACTGATCATACTGAAAGGCTAATTTGACATGCACAAATCAGTATAAATACTACATAAATCATTATTTGATCGTATAACTTAATTAAAGAAATATAATAAAAATATAGTTATATTCAATTACAAAAAAAAAAACCATAAAACGCGATATTAATTTTATTTTGAAAAAAAAAAAAAAAACAATTTATTTATTTTATCAGGTTTGTTGAAAAATATCTAAACTTGCTTCATTAACTATATAAAATATTTTATTAATTGGAATGTTGTGTTGAACGGAGTATTCTATTTAAAGGAGATTCCTTGCCTAGATTACTCCTGAAAAACGGTCTCTAAAAGTACATTTATTATATAGTTATATTGGCTTCAAGAATTGCGTCTCGGTATTGTTAACTTCGTTCTATTTAACAAATTTGTGCTACCAATTCCCTCGTTTATAACTATGTGTAGAAATCAAAGATCAAGTAAGTCTTTACGATTAGATAAGAAAGGATATACAATGTATTGTGAGCTAATTCTTTCTTATATGACGTTTTGTAACTGATAATGATTTGAGAAATGACAATAATTACCCCGAGCGATAATCAAACTCGCGACCATCACATTTATAGAACGCTGCTCTATTCTAAATGAAGTCCTTATAACACATTTTTTTGCCAAAAACAAACATTCCCAATTATCCATGCCCTAGACGCTGCTTGGGTGTGCACGTTTTGTCGATTTTCACGCGCTAATACACTATTGTGTGCATTTTGTTGATTTCCGTGAGCGTCACACTCTATTGTGCGTGCTTCTGTGCGTTCCTACTGTTTCATTATAATCTTACTAATACGCGTGGAGATTTTAAATTTAGGCAAAGTAAAGTCATCATGGATTTCTATTGTTTAATTATGGCTGAATTTTATATTGTTCTAAAGCACAGTGTGAGCTCGAATGTGTTAGGATTGCAGTAGTCCTGTGAGGTTGTAGAGAATTGTTGCTGTTTTCTTTTGTTGTTGACAGATATTTTATGTTATCTAAAACTTTAGTTATTGATTTTTTTCATTTTCTTATTTTACAACATACAAGAAACATATAATTATTCTTTATCTAGTCATCTGCTGAGTGTTCTAATAACATTATCACTTTTTTGAACAAAGTACATTAAAAACTAAAAAACAATTTTGTGAAAATGAATATTTTAAATTGACATAACTTTTTTTTTTACTTACCGATTGAAATATAACAAACATATAAAATTGAGGGAGTTGTCAAAATGCACAGATAAATGAATAAAAAAAACACTATTTAGGGCCTTATTACATTTCTATAAGTTTTTTTTAAATATATATGTTTCATGTACAGACAGTGTTTAATTACTGAATAGAACCTATAAATAATCATCCCACAATTTAAATGAAACACTTTTAACCGGATTAATCGCGTATATTGATTTTTATACATGATTTTGGAAACCTGACGTTTCGAACACTTTACAGTAGTCCGTGGCCACGGGTAGACTCAAAAAAACATGTATAAAAATCAATATACTCGATTAATCCGGTTAAAAGTGTTTCATTTAAAATGTGTAACAATCGCGAAAATCAAAGACATCCCACAATTATTTGATCTCAAGACCATTTAATTCTGAGATAATTAACATATAAAAGCCGTAATGCCGTAGTGACAGCGACTGTAATGTGGAAGTTCCGCGTTCGATTCTCGCTCAGAGGAATACAATATAAGCATTTGGCTTTAATTGCTCTCTGAATACCCTGCAGTGAGTTTGAGTGTCTTAACGCTAGGATTTCTGGTTCCCTCTGCCTACAATGCTATATGCGGGATACAGCGTGTTTCACATAGTCGTCGACTATTAACGAGAAAATCCGCGACTATTGACTCTATTAATCACGATTATACTTATTATAATTCAACGAAAATTAGTTGTTATTTAGACGTCTTGGCACAGGGTGGCGGGGTCTATCCCTGTGTGTGTATATGTAATGATCGTGGATTTAGTCCACATTCGGAGCTTAGTTTATGTTTAAGTGATTCCCGCTTTAATATATGAACCGTAGCGTTGAATCCCAACACTCAATATACAATCTCTCGAAATCATAATCGACAGTCGGAAACTGCACACCTTATAAACACGTAAAGCTCTAAATAAAATATAAACAAAAAAGTTTTCAAATATTTTTACTATGTTTTAAAGTGTTATTCCACACTTAGGACAGAAAATACTAAACTTAAATTTAAAAAGCGTATAAAAATTTTGAACGAAGCAGGATTTGAACCCGCGCCTCTGGAATACCGTTCCAGCGCTCTGACCAACTAAGCATCCGTTCCAGCGTTCTGGAACGGTATTCCAGAGGCGCGGGTTCAAATCCTGCTTCGTTCAAAATTTTTATACGCTTTTTAAATTTAAGTTTAGTAAGTTTTCAAATATTCCGTCATTGAAAGAATAAAAGAATTAAAACGTTTATTTGAAAAATACTCTCAATTATACTTAAGATACCAGGTAAGGTCCAAAAATAAGAAATTATCAGCAGTAAGACAGAGTGAGGCAAAACTCGATTCCAATTACACACAGTATCTTTGTCCGTAAGATTTATGTGACCCCCCGCGACTTGGCTAATAACGTGAACAACTTTTATGCAACACTACCGTTTGGTTTCCGGCGTTATATTGTTGTTTTCGAAGAAACCAGCAGTTTGAAAAAAATCAGTCTTCTATTCTAGGATTGATTTTCTTGGCAAGCTGCGTTAGAAGATCGTACAAAGGGTTTAGGGCAATGTTTTGCTATGTTATAATAGATTGAGTTTACTGGTAATATTGACTGCTTCAACCTTTATTGATACTTACCAAAATATATATATATATAATATATGGGTAATGTATGTGTACGTACCGATAGTTATGAAAGCGGCGGAGTCGAGTCAATTCATTCCTGAATTTCCATGATGACCATAAAGTCAATCTAATAATGTCTTTGATTTTCGCGATTAAGCTGGTTAAAAGTGTTTCATTTAAAAAATCAATCTATTTTTGAAGAATATTCATATTCATTTTTAGCTTCACGCGGTATCCAGTAGGACAACGGGAACTTGTGATCTTATAGCACTACCTTCCGATCCCCACTTTCCGATTGAGACGCTTGAGACATTGCGTGTTTAGTGGCGTAACTCAACGCTGCGCTTTACCTTATTACCAGAGTAAGGAAATGAAATAATTAAATATTTCATTTCCTCGAGTGAGAATCGAAAACATGTCGCGTTTTCAGTCGCGCTTGTGCCCCTGCGCCACCACAGGCCTCATGATTGATATATTTTGATATTTTCATAATAAAATATATATTATTTTATTGATATATTTCAATAAAGCTATTCTGTATTTCATGAAATTAAGCCCTATTTTGTAATGGTATAATTTTTAATAACGAGTACATAACGACAAAAACAAATTAAAATGATTTACACCGTTATGATATGTATGGATTGTTGGATGTTTAATAAAGAATTTCTCCGTATAAATAGTCTGTATTAAAAAAATATATTTAATGATATAATTAAAATATGTAACTTACTTTTCAAATGTATACAAAGTATATAATTTTCTTAAAATAAACTAGATTTATCTATAACTTAAGCATTTGTTTCACGATACGATGTAACATTATGGTTGTATAAGGCTTCTTACGGCTGATTAATAGCAACCGATGAACGGAAGCCAAAATACTGGACAAAGTCAACATTGTACCCCGGAGTACCCCATTAGATAATTAGCTGACGTCTTTGTCGGTGTTTCCCAGAATACCCTCACATGTAGAGCGCGAGAATACACTGTCCATTCGATATGCATAGAGCGAGGTCTTTAGGAAAAAATCCCGCCGATACTCAGCTATTGATCCTAAAGCGAATCACGGACAAAAATAATAAAAACATCACAGTCAAAATATATGTTGGTTTTCAATGAAAAAATTGTAAAGGACACGATGACTGTACGTCGACTTTGTGACGCGCCGCAACCCACCGAGCCATGGTCCACGACCCGCCATTACAGACTTTAATCACATGGGGTGTAGATATATACTAGAAAAAGAGCTTTTTAAAGCTCGTACGGGGCGTGGCTCGTCTCGAATGGAAACATTTGCCAATATTATAGTGAAAGGACTGAGCAGATGAAATAATTTATTTCCTGATGTCGCTTTGTAGCCATAACTCTGGCGTATTGTTCGTTTTTTGCGTCGGCCGCTTTGCTACCCCGTGTGGCTTCGACATCTCCATTTAGACCCTTGATAAAGAGCGCCGACGTATACGTTACTCAATGAAAATTGAACCTTATACTGATGTAAAAGAATTGAAAGTAGACTCACGTACTTATGACCTTACCGTATGTTTGTCTGTTGACGTGTTTAGTAGATGTGTGTTGACGACAAAGGCATTAGAGTGTTAGTTAGCGATACCGTGGTTTTGTGCAAGCTGGCCGGCGACTGTTGACTTTTGATTCACGTTAAATAAATCTTCGGACGTAAGCAGATTATGTAAAATGGCTTTCGGCTTTTTACATTGTGCTCGTGTACGGCCTCTTTCATTATGAGTTCTAAACGTGAAGGTATTCTGTCGTTAGTATTTAAGTAAATATTGAATTAGAGCTCTCTGTTACTATGTGTTAATGTGATTACTGCGTTTGATGTATGTATTTATGGCCTGTAATGATAGCAGACGATTGTCCTTGATTTAAATGGCTTGGTCGATATAGTTATATAAAACATTATAGTTTATAAAACGTTATTATCTGCATTATATAGCATTATAATTTTTATTGTTTACTGTATGGGTCAGAAAATTAGGGCAGCTTAAATAATTTGTTTGATATTATGCTTATATAGGCACTTAGCATCATGCTGTATACCACACATGGCAGGGTGGGCAGAGGAAATTTGGCAACTCGGTGTTAAGTCACTCCGATCCGTTCTCCGCTTTCTGCCGAATTTGAGGTATTGGGTGTTAAGTGGTGGAACTCAACATCGCACTTTGCCCCGTTATCAGAACGAGGAAATCTAAAATATAACTTTCTCATACTTGAGCGGAAATTACAACTCTGACTGACCTTGCGTATTATATATCGTATAGATTATTTATTTTTTAAATAAAACACATTATTATTTAGTTTGCAAAAAAGTTTTTTGGTTCGTCCACAAACTATAAAGAGGGCTGCTAATACTTTGATGTACATTAAAACGCTTAGTAATGAGTCCCTCAGGGAGTTCTTTTATGCTAGAGATGGTGATAATTTTCGATCCCATGAGACAAATATTGTACTTATTGTTTCTTGCTACCGGTTGTTGGGCGAAAATACGATGATAAGTGATTTTTGGTGACAACTTTAAATGTTTTCAGACACATTTTTGTCTTAAAATAATCCCAAAATGATTTATTTGATTAATGTTCAATTGTATATAATACTTTAGCTGTTTTAAGCTTATTACTAACTCACTCAGCTCCACGCTGTATCCTGCACATGGCAGGGTAGGTAGAGGAAACTTGGGAACCTGGTGTTAGGACAATCTGTTCCACTACCGTTCCCCACTTTCTGCCAACGAGACATTGCGTGTTGAGTGGCGGAATTCAACGCCGCGTTTAAAATTTATTATACTAAGATATTTCTAGTAAAGAAATTGAACTTATTCTAATATTAGCGACCCTCCCATGGGTTCACCCGCTTGAATTACACTATTTTATTACCTAATCGCAAATTTTGTAGCAACTTTGTCAAGCTAATAAAAAGTTTTTAATTTAATTATTAAGAGATTTATATAAGACAAACATTAATTATTCAGAAAACGGATTACTATGAGGTGAGCTGTTTTAGAGATTAGCGCGAACAAACGCACAGACAAACAGAATAAAATAAAAAATCATTATTTTGTAATAATAATAAGTTATTTTTAAATATATGTTCCATGTATACAGACAAAGATCAGTTACATATTTATTATGAGTATAGATGTGAATCTGTAACTACGGCAAATTTAAGTTCTTTCTTTTTTGTGTGACATTAAGTTGAGTCAGTATATATAGATATTTTTTACTGTTTTAAACATGCATGCATTATATATTAAAAATAGAAGTAAAGCAAAAAATATTTTTAAGCATAACTTTTTTTAGCGTCTTCCTGTTTCTCGCACATTGCAGAGTAGACAAGGACATCCTGAGAACTTAGTATTAAGGCACTCCGTTCCCGTGAAGTGTCATAATGGGAACAGTGCAGTTACTTCTCCTCATTTTTAATTAAAAGGTCATTGCGTGTTGTCTAGAGCTAGGAAACGTAAATGTTAAATATTTTATCTTCCTCTAACAGAAATCTACTCCACAACAAACTGGCCTGCACTATACTTATTATATACATTATTATATATGTTTTCAATATATTATTATTGCAAATACAAGCATGTGTTTCACATTAAGAAACGAACGAACTATGCTAGAATAATATTTTTTCCCCTCTTTCTTTCAAACCGCAACCAGACCATATCGAATTGACATTTTAACTAATAATGAGTGTTAAGTAATTCTTTACCACAATTTCTATTAAAACACGCCACCCGCTGTCCCTTAACTGCCAGTTACACTTCATCACTTGAAAAAGAAGCACTAAGCAGTCATTTATTTTGTCTAAAGAATGTATAAAAATCACTAATGTTTTATACGACCGTGGCTAACCGGCCCAGGGCCCTAATATGAACAATCAGCTAATTTATTGTTTTACGACAGTCGTATAACATTAACGTTTTGCCAAAGAAACTCATGATGTTTGAAATGGATGTGCAATAAAACCATCATGGTTATACCGGTTCTATACGGACACTGTTGAAAAGATTTGGCACGCTTTGCCGTAGCTTTTGTGCGGTAGTGTACTGTACTTACTAGGTGATACCGACGTTACACAAAAGGTGGATTAAATTTTAGTTTGATCAACACATTTGTAGATGGATGTGGCGTGCAATCGTTCAAATTGCTGTCAATTTTTTATTTTGTGTTGTTTGTGTATAGTGTTATAGTATCGGTATTTGCGTATGAGTTTTGTGATTTTAAATAACGGTTTTTATATATAATTTGGGGAAAAACCGTTGGTTGCGTGTATTTAAAGGTTGTAGTATTGACTATTGTGCGTCAAATGATGATTACTTACAAATAAATGCTTCTATAAAACATCATAATAATATTGTATAATCAAATTTTCTTATCTATATATATCTTAAACACAAAAAATATATCCTTGTGTTTAAGAAATCAATATGTTTTTCTGTGAATACACAACACTTCCTAATACCTGATATATTGAGAAAATATCATTTTTTTAAAGCATATTTTTCAGGACCAAAACTAACTGTAGTCAGTCTAATTTTTGAATAGGGACTTTCGAAACTTTTACAGTATTTAACCTTACTTACAAACAAACCAAATGACACTCAATGTGCAATGCCTTGAAAATTAGGCGTGGGGATCTTTTTTTAAGATTTGGTTTTCCATACCTAGGGTAGGTAGGCTTCTATGATCGAGATGCAGTGTGAAGCTTTCTTTCTTTCTTTCTTAGCTTCACGCTGTATCCTGCACGAGGCAGGGTAGACAGAGGGAACCTGGGAACCTAGTGTTAAGACACTCCGTTCCACTTCCGTTCCCAACTTGAACACACAGTGTGAAACTGCTTATAAATATTCCAAAAAACAATTGATACTTGAGTTTTACATACGTATCATCCTAACCACCTAACAACATAATTCGCAAGATAGCTGGAAAGCGTTATTAAAAACTAATCCCGCTCATGGGCTAGGTAGCCAGAGGTAATTTCAGAACGTAGTGTTAAGAATCAGTCAGAGTCTTGTTTGTGCGAGTGCGCCACGTTAATTATTGCAATTTTAAAGGCATATCCTTTAAAATTGCAATAATTAATTTGTATTTTCTACCATATGAAGTAAAAAGAAATCAATATGTGTATAACGTTTTTTACACTTTAAATAGTATAACTAGCCTCGCGGGACGCTGTAGAGTCCAACAGGGCCAACAGCATACTGCTCATTTGAAGATAGACGAGCGAGTACATAACGACAAATAACGGATTTGGCAGATTCACACTTAAACCGACAATATGTATAAATACATACATATAATACAGTAAAAAATATAAAAACACCCAAAAATAATAAAAAAAATGGTGCAAATTACGATATTTTCCGCAAATTTCGTAAAGAAACAAAAACTGCAACGAGCGTCGCTCTCGGTAACGCAGATGTATTCATCATTGACATCGGTTACGCCGACGTTTACCACAACTATTGCAATAAACACGTCCGAATGATAAATGTTAATATTTTATGACCCTCAATATCATCATGTCTTCATTTTGCCAAATATTTCATCAAAATACTATCTAATATCGACTTTACTTTGTTTGTATAAGTTTGTTTTCGCCTTGCACGGGAAGTGAAGCCGTTACAAGCTACGTGGGGTACAAATTGCATTGACGCAGTTCAATCGTACGTAGCAAATTGTCGATATGCATCGTCATTAGGGTTTTTGTTGAGGCCCGGCGGTGTTCACCTTTTTGAACGAAGTCGAGTGTACTTTTAGGTTTAGTTAGAAATGGAGATTTCGTTTTTTGGAGGATTAACTCTTGTGTTTAATGTTGTGCTTATAGCTTTGTGTTTTTTGTTGTATTTTTTTTTTAGTTTCACGCTGTACACGCTGCACATGGCAGAGTAGGTAGAGGGAACTTGTGAACCTAGTGTTAAGACACTCCGTGTTGCTCTCCACTTTCCATCGAATTTTACGCATTGTGTCTTGAGTGGCGGAACTCAACGCCCTGCTTTATCTTATTACGAGTACCAGAGCGACACGAAGAAAATATTAAATATTTCATTTCTTCCAATGAGGATTGAATCCACACGTTCTTGTGCCCCTGCGCCACGACAGACCTCCAAGTGTATTTTAAAACTCCGTTACAATCTTTTTTAATCACTCTGTATGAATTAGTATATGACAAAACTTGGCTTCGCCCATGTTTGACGCTTGGACTTATTATTAAATTCTTAACTTTTTTACATAAAATATAGCCTATGTTTTATTCTAATATAATATATATGCTGTATTATTGAAAAGTTTCATCTAAATTCATTCAGTAGTATTTGTTGGATATTATAGTATTTGTTGGATCGATATTACTATTAAATATATGTATGTATGTATGTATGTATGTATGTATGTATGTCTGTAATAGTGCTGTGAATAGCTTACGTTTGGAGGTGCGGAGGTGCGGTATATATACTTGCATATTTCGATTATATATATATATATATATATATATATATATATATATATATATATATATATATATATATATATATATATATATATATATATATATATATATATATATATATATATATATATATATATATATATATATATATATTATATATATATATATATATATATATATATATATATATATATATATGTGTGTGTTGTGTGTGTGTGTGTGTGTGTGTGTGTGTATATGTATTTTGAACATGCCTAGCAACAAACAACTCTTTGATAAATTGAATAAAACATTACGATTGTTACATTATCTTCTATAACAATAACATTACTTAGGTAATTTGAAACCAATCGAGATTTTGATCAAATGTGAATCTCATATTCCCACATGTCCCGTGAACTTCAAACACTATCTACAGTTAGTATTAAAAATAAGACTCTAATACTTTCAAAATAAAGCTTAAATTCAAATAACACATTAATATTCAAAAGAATCAACCTTAAATGTAGTATAAAGCTTTTAAACCATTTTACAAGTACCCTTGCATTAAACTTTCTTACAAAGCTTTAAAGTTTATTTTCCAACAAATAACTGGCATATTTAAGTTTGTTTCAAATAAAGAGGAGTACAAAAGGCGAATCGTCAAAGCGGACAGAGTCGGCTAATATTGATAGATAATATTATTATTTGTTACAATAATACTACAGTGATGTTTATTAGACATATGCAGTTGGTCCTTACAGGGCCTATGAGGCTGGCACAGTTATTGGGGTTGTATAAATTTTAACTATTTGTAAATAAAATGTAAATTAGGATATTATATTGCTCGTGTCACAAATACATTTAGATTTCTGGGCAATGGTCTTTGAGGACTGTTTTGACTCAGTAGCGCATCGTTTGACTAAGAGCAATGGTTGTTAGTTCGATTTCTAGTCGGGGAAATTAATTACTCTAATTCCCTTGTTGCGGTTCGCTATGTCTAGTTCAGATAGCTCTCATATTGACTACGTTATTATAAAATGTATAACTTTATTTTATAATATCTATATAACTTAAGCCTATGCAATATTTTAGAATGATCTAAAAGTGGTTTTAGAAAAACTACTTTACGCTTACTTGTAGTTTTTGATATAAGGAAAAGTAAGCGTAATCATTTTGACAGTATTCACTTAATCACTTTGTAAGATTTTTTTGTCAGCTTTACCTTCCCTCCATCCCACATCCCACGTGGCAGGGTAGGCAGAGGGAACATGGTGACATAGTGTTCAGACCAACCGTTCCGTTCTTCATTTTCCGTAAAATTTCATTAATTGCGTGTTGAATAACGAAATTGGACACCGCGCTTTGCTTAGTTCTCCGAGCGAAGATATGAAAATATTAAATATACTCTAACCTACAACCTGTCGCGCGTGTGCCCCTGTGTTGCGACAGGCCTCATCTAATGTTTTGTTTAATTTGATTAATGAAATGTTACAATTCTTGAGGCTTATCGTGGCGCAGCGGCAAAAGCGTGTGACTGTAACCGACAGGTTCTGGGTTCGATCCCCAGTCGAGGAAATGAAATATTTTATATTTTCTCTCTCTCTCTCTCAGCTTCACGCTGTATCCCGCACTAGGCAGGGTAGGCAGAGGGAACGGAAGTGAAACCTAGTGTTATGACACTCCGTTCCACTTCCGTTCCCCACTTTATATTTTCAATTTAAATATTTAATGTTTCATTTCTTCGCTCGGTAATAAGGCAAAGCGCGGCGTTGAGTTCCGCCACTCAACGCGCATTGCCTCAAATTCAGCGGAAGTGGAACGGAGTGTCTTAACACTAGGTTCCTGGGTTCCCTCTGTCTACCTTACCTCGTGCGGGATACAACGTGAAGCTTAAAAAAAATAAAAAAATAAAAAATACAATTAGTTCTGCCATGCTGCGTGTTGTGTACTCCTTCGTATACTAATGTAGCACTGGCTCGACAACTAACGATGTGCGCAGGCGACACGTCCGCTCTCGCCGGTGGCTAGCGTAGTAATGACGTCGCACGCCCCGCCACACCATAAGCACGAGACAGTGTATAGCTATTACTATAGTTATAGCTTAAACAAACACTACATCCCTTTCTTATCAAACTTTTAATATAAATTAGAATGTGTACATATTTCAATCATATTCAAATTTAACAAACATGAACTGAATTATGGTTTAATTCAGTTTTATTGGTTTCCATTATTTTCATGATGTCCAGTTTCATCTTCTTGATCTTTGTCTACCGCTGTCCATTGCCCTTCTATTCTTTTTAAATGTAAGATATTTCTTCGTAGGCTTTGTCCAGTTTCTTCGTTTCTGATTGTTATGTCTCCCTTATTTGTCTTTTCTACGATGTGGGGTGTTGGGTTATAATTTAAAGAAAGCTTATTTGTCTTGTTAATTTCCTTCACATACACTTTGTCTCCTTCATTTAAATTTGAATCTCGCGCACATCGCCTCTTATCTCCGTAATCCTTTCCTTTTTGCTTTTGTTCTCTGTCCTTGTCTCTTATTTCAGTATCATCCACCTTGTTACTTATGTCTTGAATTGTTGGAATTTTATCTCTGTTTAATCTTCTAAAGAATAATTCTGTTGGTGTTTTTCCCGTCACAGAATGTGGTGACGAGTTATACATCATCAGGTATTCATTTAAACACTCGTGTAAGTCTTTTTTCTCGAGTTTACCAATCTTTAAACGTTTCAATATGTCTCGATTTTGTCTCTCTACTTCGCCATTTTGCTGAGGCCAGTAGGGAATAGTATTAAACAGAAGTATGTTACAATCCTCGCAGAATGTTTTAAACTCTTCACTAACGAACTGTCGCCCGTTATCGGCTGTAATTGATGAGGGATAGCCCAAACGGCTAAATACTTCTTTTAAAAATCTGATTATAACAGCGCTTGTAATTATTTTCGTAATTTTAACCTCTTTGTAACGGCTGTAATAATCTACTATCACTAATATGTAATCACCACTTGGCAATGGACCAAGTAAATCTATGGCAATATCCACCCAAGGTGCTTCCGGCAGCTCACGACGTTTCATGGGTACAGGCGGATTTGGCAATCCAACCAATGTACATCCTTTACAACTCTTTACTAAGGTCTCGGCATCTTTATCTATTCTTGGCCACCATACTTTGCTTCTCAAACGACCTTTCATCGCGACAATCCCTGGGTGCCCCTCATGAGCTGCATCTAAAACATTCTTTCGGAGCCTAGATGGTATGACCAACTTGTTACCTCTTAAAAGTACGTTGTCAAAAAAACAAAGTTCATTTTCAAATATTTTAAATCCTTTTATGCTATCGTCCCATTTATTACTGTAAATACCCTTTTTTACTTTCAGTATTTCTGGATCTTCTTCATAGTGCAATTTAATCTCAGCCATAGAAACTGCTCGAGGTCTTGCATTCTCCATAATTTGCTGGACATGTTCGTCACTTTTGACCGTTTGATAATTTGCATATTTACACAACCGCGACAACGGATCCGCTATATTAGACTTACCAGGCTTATATATGATATTATAACGATAAGCCTGAAGTCTTAATACCCATCGCTCAATTCTAGCGCATGGTTTTGATTTCGCTCCGAACAAAACTTCCAAAGGTTTATGGTCTGTGATAAGGTCAAACACTTTACCAAATAGAAACACACTAAAGTGTTCTATAGCCCAAACTAAGGCAAGAGCCTCTGTTTCAGTTTGGCTACACTTTCGTTCACAGTCTGATAACGTACGATTCCCATATGCAATAATTCTAGGGCCCTTGTCATCAATTTGTACTGATACTGTGCCTAGCACTACTGGGCTAGCGTCAGCTATAACTTGAGTTTTGTTATTTACATCATAATAACCCAGTGTTTGAATTTTCGTCAACCTGTCTTTTAATGAAGAAAAAGCATGATCTTGTTCAGCTGTCCAAAACTCTTCTATGTTTGTATTTTTACCGAACTTCCGTCTCAATATCTGCTTCAAGGGCTCTGTCATCGTAGCCATATTCGGTATCCACTTGTTGATATAATTGACGAGGCCTAAAAAGCTTTGTAGCTCCTCTATGGTTTTTGGAACCCTAAAATGGGCTACACTATCTATATACTTAATTAATGGCCTGACACCCTGGGGAGTCAGCTCATGTCCCAGAAAATTAACTTTTTTGACTTTATATAAGCATTTGTCTTTATTAAGAAGAACATTATTTTCCTTGAGAACTTGTAATTCTTGTTTAAGACGAAAATCATGTTCTTGCTCTGTTTGGCCATAGATGAGGATATCATCGATAAAATTTGTAGCTCCATCACATTTCAGGAGCATTTTCTCTAGTATTTTTTGAAATAACTCAGGTGCACAAGTGATACCGAACATAAGGCGCTTATATCTGTAAAGACCTTTGGAACTAATAAAAGTTGTGATGTGCCTTGAGTCTACATGCAGTTCCACTTGATGGAATGCGTTTTTAATATCCAGTTTGGTAAAGCATTTGGATTTTCTAAGTCTTGGCAAAAGGTGTTCCATCGAAGGTAATGGATGGTTCTTACGCATAATGGCCATATTGGCACGTCTCATATCTATACATAGACGTAATTCTCCATTATCTTTTAATATGGGTACTATTGGAGATATCCATTTTGATGGTTTATGGACTTCTTCTATTATGTCACTTTCTAATAGTTCCTTGATTTTCACTTCAATCTTTTCTTCAATTGGTATAGGTATACGCCGATATGGCTGAGAAACAGGCTTCTGCGAATCGTCTATAGGAATATGCACCAAAACATTTTTAAATTTTGGGAACGGTTCATTATTAATATGGTTGATGTCAACACCTAGTCTTAGGACACCTAGATTTATGGCGCTATCTTTCCCTAATAAGTTTCTAGACCCATTCGCGATAGCATATAGCAGTGCGCACACTGCTCGGTTATTCACTTTAATTGTTATCTCAAATGACCTTAAAATTTTTAACGGT
Source organism: Eueides isabella (assembly GCA_019049475.1). Lineage (NCBI taxonomy): Eukaryota > Metazoa > Arthropoda > Insecta > Lepidoptera > Nymphalidae > Eueides > Eueides isabella. The sequence continues at coordinate 859,929 of CM032386.1, forward strand.
GTTTTACTGCCGTATGCCAAAAGCATTTTTCCAGGTTTTTTATTGAGGCTTGTACATATCACTCCTTCCACTTTTGACATTTTCCATATTTGATCTGTTATTAGATTAAACTTTGATCCAGAGTCAATCAATATCTTTGTTTTCGTACCGCCGACATCACAATCTATATTCGCATCATTGTTAATATTAAAAACGTAATCAACTTCTTCATCTGTAACATTATTAACTTCTCTCCGTTTCTTCCAATATTTCGATAGTCTTTCCTCTTTTTGCATATTATTTTCCTCTATTTTTCTCTTTCTTTGTTGTTGTGATTTGCAATATTGTCGAAAGTGACCCAATTTCCCGCAAAAATGACAAGTTTTTCCGATTGCCGGGCAATTCTTATCATTCGAGGCGTGCTTAGAATTACCACACCTACCGCACCCTTTATCCGAATTAGTTTTGTAATTTTTGGTTTCAAATTTTGAAATATTTTTATTCCTAGTGGTAGAAAGAATAGCATTAAGGTCATGGTTCTTATTCTGTTGCCCATACTCTTCTAATTGTCTACTAACCACTTCTAACGTGTTAGCTTCCGTAATTATCTTATCTAACGTTATACTATCCCCAATTGTCAAAATCTTTTTCCTTAAATCCGTCGATAAACATTTCTCTGTAACTTGGTCTATCAAATGTTCTTCAGGTTTATCAAATTGGCATTTCTCCGCTTGATTCCTTAACCTAACAACGAACTTTTCAAACTTTTCCCCATCTTCCTGTCTGATTAGGCGGAAAACGTGCCTTTCATAAACCTTGCTCTGTTTAGGTGTAAAATAATCATTTAGTTTCTGTATCGCTATTTCAAAAACATTGTTATCATTTGTCGGTTCTACATTAGCCCCAGGTAAGTTACAAAATATATCTTGCAGGTTCGATCCACCAAGCAATAGTAGTGTCGCCCTTTTCTTTACTGGTGTCGTAATGTCCGTTGCTTCTAAGTAAATGTTTAGGGAACGTTTCCATTTTGCCCATCGCTGTCCTAAAGAAGCATTGTCGCCTTCTAAATCAAGTCTTTCTAATGATGGTAAGTTGCTAGACATCGTGGTGGGTGTGTTGGGACGACCTGAAATTGAAAGTAATTTTCCCCAATTAGCGGGGACACCTTCGGTTGTAGGCTCTGTAAGTACTTACTTTGTACAATTTGTTTCCAATCCAATGGAGGTACATTTGTACCAAGCGTTTCCAATTTAATGGGGGTACATTTGTACCAAGCGTTTCCAATTTAATGGGGGTACATTTATACCAAATGTTACCAATTTAATGGGGGTACATTTGTACCAAGTGTTTCCAATTTAATGGGGGTACGTTTGTACCATATGTTTCCAATCTAATGGGGGTACATTTGTACCAAGTATTTCCAATTTATTGGGGCATTTAATGCCAATACCAAATTAAATAGGATCAATCAGAGTAACTTTCAGTACCCACTTACACATAAAATAGCAATAGACCTTTTACTAAATAATTAGCAAATATTATATTTTACTTATTACCTATGTATGATTCGCTAGCTTGTTGATAGTCAGAAGTAATCTATGCAAAGTAGCTATAAAATAAACATAGCTACTAGCCATATATATGTACACATACACACACACACATACACACATATATTTATACATATACAAGTATATATAATAATTTAAAATAATATTAATTTGATGTCATCCAAACGTAAATAAATAGTTTTAATCTGCTTTAACTCTATTCATGAAATTCTTGTAAACTTATGAATTTTTAAAAATCCTACCGACATAAATAATACTTCGTTCTCTTTAATTTATTACTATTATTCCTTTATGTGTAAGTAGATATCTGACTGACTGTCCTATTCTGAACGAACGCATTTAAATATATAATAATTCATTCAGCTAAAATTGCTATCGATATCACCTATAGTGACCTCAATTACTATCTTTTTTTTTTTTTAAATAAAATCTGACTGACCTTTATCCTCGTCGCCACTTGTTGTGTACTCCTTCGTATACTAATGTAGCACTGGCTCGACAACTAACGATGTGCGCAGGCGACACGTCCGCTCTCGCCGGTGGCTAGCGTAGTAATGACGTCGCACGCCCCGCCACACCATAAGCACGAGACAGTGTATAGCTATTACTATAGTTATAGCTTACACAAACACTACAACCATAATATGATATTAACTACATAAGCTATGTAGTTTGAACGGGATTCGAAAAAGACACTTTTGACAGCTTTCAATATAAATTTATATCAATTTTAAAATAATACAAAAAAATATTATTTTTAATTTCAACCTACATTTAATTGGTAGTTGTTACACACTGTTTAAAATAAACATTCGATTTTCCTAAGCTTCCCCAGTACAGACAATAAAAGCTCGGTTATATTGAAAGCTGTGTTATTTTAGATGCAGCTTCATCTATAGCCCACCCTGGAGCTAATCTCAACTAAAACACGGGATTAGACATGCACTTTTCAAAACAAGCGGCGGCTCAAAGAGCTTTTGCTTCTTCTGAATAGAGCTTTTAAACATTTCTTAGTGATTTGCAAATTAACGTTTTGTTTAGGCGTATTATGCATTTTTTATATTTCACTTTGTATTAGGAGTATTTTGCGGGGTTGAATAATAAATTTCACTAGAACAAACTTTTATCGACCAAATATTTTATGTTCATACAAGTTTTTATTTATATATTGAATGGAATAACATAAAAACTAAATGTTAAGATGATATTTCTTATATTTATGTATCTACGTACTGTGATTAGTTACGAATTTATAAAGATGATAGATATTCAAGGCCGTCGTGGCGCAGTGGCATAGGCACGTTCAACTGTAATGTGATGGTTATGGGTTCCTTACCCATTGCTGAGTGAGTGTTTTTTTTAATTCCTAACAGCAACACGTACGGAGTTCAGTTCCGCCATTGATCCCGCAATGATTCTATGATAGGCGGAATTTGAGGTATTTTGAACGTAGTAAAATCGAAAAGCTACAAAAAGAATTAAATTTTCTTAACAATATTTTAAACATTTTAAAGACCACAAGCGGGTTAAAACAACTTCACATATTAAAGGACTACTATCTTACGCAACAGCTGCCCTTAAGTGAAATAGAAAAAAAACGTTTAAAACAGCCATTTTAGGTAAAAACACCAATTATCTAGTAGAGATAACGTATAAACATTGAATCTGGGAACTTTTGGCGCCACGTCTTGGTATCGCTAAAAAATAGACGCCACCCACCTTATTAACGTATAGGACGAAGGGTCCCGTACATGTTTATATGAGTATTTTTTATGGACACCTTATATTTCGATTAATTTATCTCTTAGAAATTAAATTAGGGTAAAATTTTATTTAATATTTTGAAAAAAAAAACAAAGAATCAAACTACTAATATGTCCTCAATTTTAGCGATTGTCACATATTTTAAATGAAACAATTTTAACCGAATAAATCGAGTAAATATCGATATTTATACATTTTTTGAAACCCGACGTTTCGAATACTTAATATTATATAGATAAATATATCTACTATAAAGAAATAAAAAACAAAAAAACAAATACTTTATTTCGGCAAAATGCTTGTCGTGTAGCTCTCACGTTTGATTCAGTTTTTATATAATTTAGAGCACTCAAATCGGGCCATTTGTTTAGGAGATACGGTGCTACAGACATAAACACAGACAGGAAAACTTATAATCAAATTTCAATAGTAATTTAAGTTGTAAATGACTACACATAATATAATTTTTATTATTAGATACAAAATTAAACATATATAAATTAAATCAAAATAATATCAAAGGATACGTTGTTTTAAGTGATATATCCCAGACAATCTGTACACCCGTTGCAAAAAGATATGTGTTATAAACTTAACTTGTCTATCTCTGTGGTGCGGAAGCTCCTAAATGAATGGACCAAATTGAGTGTGGTTTTTTTAATCAAAAGTTTTGTTTATCGCGGTAGTTCTTAGGTATCTTTTATGCAAATAAGATTAGCAGTTTCAGACGTACAAGGTTTTTTTTATTGTTGCATATAAAACATTAAAAAAATATACATAAAATACAGGAAAGAGAATTTTATTATATTATCTACAAAACTAGTAAAATGGACCATATAATATGAGAAAGAAGCAATATTAACTGAAAAAGAGAAAATGTTCTCAACTGTTCTTTTATTGAATTTTTTAAATAGTGCTGAACGAATTGCTACAAAATTAACGGATGATATAACCTCTAGAGATACCTTATGCAATTTTTAAATAAGATGAAAATCAGCAATAAAAACCAATTTTAGGCAGAAAAAATATACATACAAAAAAATTAAGAACCATTACCAAGCTAAATGTAACACGGCAGTTTTCAAATCCGCCCAACGGTCTCTAAAGTTCAACATCTACATTGTAAAAAGCTCTGACACATAGCAAAACGTCTGACCCGGCACAAAGGAGCCGCAGCTAGCTGGGTGGTATTCCTCGCCATAACCACTTTGTGAGTATCGCCAATAAATCAGGCGTAATTGCGAGATAACACGTGGTCGTTCTGTCAACAGACATTTGACCCTGCCATTTGAACTGTCAGTGCCTTGTTAGTGAAAAATCGGAATTGTGTAAAAAGAAATTGAAATTTGCTGTTTTTTCAGCCTTTTCCTTTTATCACGACGATAAGTAAGGAGGACCAAGCATAAAGAGTTGTCAGTTTAAACATGAACCGCTAAAATTTCTCTTTCTTTTTTAGTTTTTCTCAGATTGATTATGTGAGGTACAGAGTGTATAAAAAAACTAACCGGCACAAGGCAGGGTAGGCAGAGGAAACTTAGGAACGACCAGTTAAAATATTTCATTCCCATTAAATTATTCGTTCCTATAAATATATTTCCGTTTCTCTCTTTTGGTCTTTTTCTCGAGGCATTGCGTGTTAAGAAATGAAACCAGAGGAATCAAACCTTCGAACGATTACAATCACACGTTTTTTTACTTCTGTGCCACGACAGGCCTCAAATTATATATATATATATATATATATATATATATATATATATATATATATATATATATATATATATATATATATATATGATTGTAGTTCATTATTTATTTATATGTATTAAAATATGTTATTTATAAAGTTATCTTAGTTAAAAAAAAAATTAAAACAATCTTATGACCATTGTTGCTCAAACATTCATAAAAGTCTACGACTTAGATATTTTTAGAGGCTTTTTTTAGAGAAACCCAGATTTCTCTCTTTTAATTGCTAAGTGCGCGAAGTTAACAAAAACAACTATTTAGAGTAACATTTTGAAATATACTCGTAACACGTGCTTATTTTTCATAATTTGTCACATTTCTAGTTAATGGATTGTCTTTGATGTGGACCTCCCATTATGGAATGCTGCGCCATATTTTCTGTTAAGGAATCTACTTTAGGTGTTAATTAAGAGATATATTTAACGCTTTTTTTTAAAATACATACTTGGAAATTAACTTTCTAAAATTATGCCTATTTTTGTATCCATTTTTTTGACTACCCCTGAGCCTACCACTACTACTTGTATAGACAAAGTATTATGGAAAAAGCGAGACGTTTTCCTTGGCATTCACGTATCTCAAATTGTAAGGTAACATCGTTCAAAGACACACTTACACACTTGTCCAAGACCAGAGCAACAATATATGTTTTAATTTGTATATGACATATATATATATACCCCGCTAGAGATACATCGTGAAGCTAAGTAACTTATTTAAATATGATATAACTTACAGAAATTTTGCCTGTGCTTTTGCATACACAAAGGTTAAGCACGTTGATCGTAGAACTTTCAAACTCTCGGACTCTCGACAGAGGCCTGTCGTAGCGCAGCGGCACAAGCATGAGACTGTAACCGACAGGTTGTGGGTTCCCCACTCGGGGAAATGAAATATTTAATATTTTCGATTTAAATAAATTTTATTTCTTCGCTCTGGAACAAGGCAAAACGTGGCATTGACACTTCCGCCACTCACATGCAATGCCTCAAATCCGGCGAAAAGTGGAGAACGGAAGTGGAACGGAGTGTCTTAACACTAGGTTCCCAAGTTCCCTGTGCCTACCCTGCCATGTGCAGGGTGTAGCGTGAAGCTGAGTTTTAATTTAATTAATAATTATAATTAACTATTTGTCGCGCACTTCCCTACATAATGTAGAAATTTACTAAATTTTTACCATGCTATGTGCAGAGTAGGCAGAGCAAACCTGGCACCCTATTGTTAAGACACTCCGTTTCCTCATTTTTGGTCAAACTCTTGAGACATTACCTGGTGAGTGGCGGAACTTAACGCCGCTTTGCTTCATTTACCAGAGAAAGGAAATAAACATATCAAATATTTTATTTTCTTACGGAATTATATTCAGAACACTGTCGTCTACAGTCACACGCTTGTGCCCCTACGCCACAAGCGTCTGGCCTCAACTAAGTTATAACCAAAAAAGTATATTCTTGATTTACATATTTTAATTAAGTTATTTTCTCATAATTATGTTAGACACTCTACTGGTTAAAGTGGTATAGAACTAATTGGCATGTAAATATGCATAGCATATGCATCATGCATGCTCGGTTAGGTCGACAAATGGCTGCTGTCTGCTTGCGCCCGCGTCGTCCTCGTTAATATGAAAAATTATTTTGAACTCACTGGTCGTGTGATTTAGAAAAACTACCAATATACTTGTTGTGGTGCAAGGCCTGCTGTAGTGCAGCGGTACATGAGTGTCACTGTAAACGATAGGTTGTGAGTTCGATTTCGATCCACTCGAGGAAATGTTTTCATTTCTTCTGTTCTCTGGTAACAAGGCAAAGTAAGGCGTTGAGTTCCACCACTCAACACGCAATGCCTCAATTTCGACAGATAGTGGTGAATGGGAGTGGAACAGAGTGTCTTAACACTAGGTTCCCAAGTTCCCCCTGCCTACCCCGCTGTAGTAAAGAGTAAACCAATTAAAGAATTAAATAGTATTTCTAATTAATTCTTTAATTGGCTTTCTTTTCTTGCTTGGGATTTTCGTGAATTTTATATAAATCCTCCTCTCTCCTCTCTCCTCTCCTAGGCTTCTTTACTACAATTATTGTACATTGTTACATAATAAGGATAAAATTGTTGATTTGTAAGAAATTCATAGGTGATCTTTTACTATGTAAAAGATTTATTGAAAGTAATGTTTTGTAAAGATTAATGAAAAAAATTTCTCATAAAAATAACTTCTATAAAGAAGATATATTTTAAAAGGACTAGTAATTAAATATCAATGATACGTTAAGCTATATGTGATACTTTTGATCTCAAATCTTTTGATGAGCTTTCGATAATCATAATTTATGCTTGTGTTTGGAACGTTTTTGTCTATTTTTTTCTGCTTTACACTGTATATCTCATTTGACAAGGTAGGCAGAGGGAACTTGGGAACCTAATGTTAATACACTGCGTTTTGCTCCATAGTTTGAGCCAAATTTAAGGCTTTAACAGGCATCAGGCCGAAATTGCGTGCTAAAAGGGTCTAGCTTTAACTTTAAGTTGATGTTTTCTATTTAAATTAAAAATTTTCGCTTTAATACCTTATCGTAAGCGGTATATAACTCATTAGCGGTATGTCAAATACATTAAACTTTTACACAATTTTCAATCTTAACACTAACATTTAAGGTTTAAAATAGCAATTTTATAATTTTCAAGAAAAATGCAGCCACCGAAGTACGGCGCGGTGGATCTGAGATTCCCGATGCATATTTTGCATACTTCTGCTTATAAATATTAAGATGACAGACACCGCTAATTGAGTGACATACTTGTGACGTGTGCGGTTCTTTTTGTACTTCCACGGTGGTTTCACGTCTTAACACCTAATTATCGAATATGGGGTAACGTTTGGGAATATATTTTTGGAAAGTTATGTTCTTAATTAAGAATATGTTAATGTTTTCACAGAGAATTGGTTTCTTTATGTTATCGTGTTTGATGGTATGGCATCATAGTATTTTTCTGCTAGTGTGCCCTACTGGTATTGAAAATTTCTTTTCACTTATTAAAGAAGAGCAGAGGACTCAATAATATATTGTAAGATTTATCTATCTATATATATCGGGAAAAAGGAAATAATTTTAGGCAACAAACATATTATTAAAAACCATTTAAGGAATAATTTTGGTCTTAAGTCTAAAAAAATTTAAAATATTTTATTTCATAAAATTGAGGCCAATTGAAAATGAAGGGAGGTGCAAGGGTACAACAATGCGACTGTAAACGCAACACGTAGTAGGTTCGAAACTGAAAAATATAATATTTTTATTTATCCTCTCTGGAAGCAAGACAAAGCGCGGCGTTAAATACCGCCATTTAATGCGTAATTTCTCAAATTTAGCAGAAAAATAAGTTCCCAACTTCCCTTAGCTTACCCTATTATATATATACAACTTGAAAACGTAAAAATGAAACAAATATTTAATTTCATACAAATATTCCATACATTCGGTTCTCTTTGACAAAGTTATCCCGTTGACAGGAGTCAGTTTGTGATGAAGACATATAATTAAGGAGATCTTAGCACGCGGGTGTCCCGATGACCAATTAGTAACGGATCGTATAGACGCCCGCGCCGACGGGGGGTTACGTTGTGCTGTGGTACAAATTCAAATATTTTTATTCTAAAAAGGGGTTACATTCTTTGAATTTGATTTGTTTATATGATATTATTTATAAGTGGATTGGAGGATTTCATTATCAAGTTTCATTTTCAAGTTTAGTAGATTGCCGCTTTAGTTAAAACAGCTAATGTTTATGTATTTTGTCTTAAAGAAAAATGTTTTCGGAAGATTTTCCTTTAAATACTTTTAAAATAGCACTACTTCTATACACCGACTTTTATGTGATTCTCAAATCTTCACTGTCATATTTCAATTATAAAGAATCTGTTAAGTAAATAACATATTTACTAAATAACTGGTATATTACACACTTATAATAATGACTAAGCTTAATATATAAGATTTTATTTTTTGAGGCCTATCGTGGCGCAGCGGCACAAGAGTGTAACTGTAACCGACAGGTTCTGGGTTCGATTCCCAGTCGAGGAAATGAAATATTTAATATTTTCAATTTGAATATTTAATGTTTCATTTCTTCGCTCTGGTAATAAGGCAAAGCGCGGCGTTGAGTTCCGCCACTCAACACGCAATGCCTCAAATTTCGGCGGAAGTGGAACGGAGTGTCATAACACTAGGTTTCACTTCCTTTCCCTCTGCCTACCCTGCCTAGTGCGGGATACAGCGTGAAGCTGAAAAAAAAAATATTTGTGCTAACAATACTGGTAATATACGTTTTTCTCTTTTAAAACTTGTACCAGACTACACTCATCTTCAAAGCATTTAGCCAACAAATCCCTTTTTGCGAGCAGCAGAGAGTGAAATCTCGTGTAATAGACTATTCGCGTCGACGAAACGCATAGTCTACGCCAGTAATTCTCAAATATTGTCGATCTACATCTCAGTCCTCATTTCATTTAATTGCGGCAAACTTTGACCAGAAACGAACGATTTGTGGTTACGCTACACGCTTGAAACCTGGTGTTAAAACACTCCGTTCCTACATGCACATTAGTGAAGATTTGAAAATAGCAAAATATTTCCCACTCAACACCTGTGGCATTTGCAGTCATACGGCTACAGGCCTCATATATACATCATATACATGCCTCATACATACACGCGGACATATAAATAATAATCATGTAAAAGTATGTAATCGTTTGGAAATGCATCTATTATTTTTTATTTATTATGCAAATATTTTCTTTTATTTTTTTTTATTTAAAGTTACGGATATAGTGAGGCACAGGTTGAGAGCCTCTGGCCTACGCACTTCTGAAGCGCGCTACACTACACTGTTTCTTATTTTCGTATTTGCTTCAGAGCTTTTCGTAGTGACCATTTTTTAAAGATTTTCCTTTCAATTGTTTCGTTTGTTTGTCGTAAATATGGCGTTAAGCTTTCAAAGTGCAAAATATTTTTTTAAATTATGTTTTGTATTATGTATTTTTTATAAAAAAAATGAACTTTTTGACTTATAATTAGTTTATAAATCTAAAGATTTTTGTGTAAATATTTGTTTCTATTTTATGAATTGTTCTTTCTTTTTCCATTCAGAGTAAATCTAGATTTTAAGTTCTTGATCTGTTTGTCTGTGCCTTGCAGTTTTTATGTTACATTTTTGTATCTTTCCACATTTAGTGTTTATTTTATTCAAATTGATTAACAAATAAAGACGTTAAGTCTTGTATGAATTAGTTTGAAAAAATTACAACATTTTTTTTTCATTCGGTTGAATTTTTTATTTTCAATGTATATATAAATATTGTCTTAAAAGTGATAACTCAAATATTTTCTTAATCTCAACTATATGTGTGAATGTAAATAAAATAGTGTAATGTAATGTAATCTAGCAGCAGTAAACAAAGACAGCCATCAAACTGTGATACCACAGTTTGATGGCTGTCTTTGTTTACCATCATACAACTCGAACATGTCAAACATTAATATGATTTAATCGTTATTTTTTATTATTATTATATTATTATGAAACAAGCAAAAATTAAATAAAATTAAACAAATTAAGATACTCGTACATATTAAATTATCGTTTTAAAAACTCCGGCGTGCCATATGGTAGGAACAGTGTGGGGTGCTTAATGTTGAATAGTGGTGGACTGAATTTTCTCTATATTTTTGTTATCAGCATAACAAAAATAAAGTATATAATATATAAGTCCTTCTCAAAAAATTTTACATTTTTAACAAAAAATCTTGAACTTTCTGGTTGAAATCGTCAGCGTATTTCATATGGATGTCATGCTTGCCATCGGGGTATAAGAAATATCTGAAATTATAAGAATACAAAATAAAAACCCTCTGAGAAAACGGGGCGGTGGAGAACACTATACGTAGTTACTTTTGTTTTAAAGGAGAACTTTATCAAGGGTGTGCTTAGTCTGGATCAAAGAAAATATATTCAGCCTTCACTTTGAAAATTATCAGCTCTTTTCTAGTGGTTTGTTTATATTTTAAATTTAGGTTTTGGCTTTTTAATATTAATTATTATAACTTGAGGTATAATAATGGGAGACTTTTGGCGATATAATTTAATTTTCAGTTCTAAGTGACTATTTCAAAGGACCATAGTTTTTTTAACTGGGGACTTTTATATAATATGATACATTTTTTTCGAATCCACATTTAAAAATAACACATACTTAGAATTCTTGATATGGTGGCATAACAATGGGAAATGCATTGGATGGACCAGTCTATCTTTCTGTCCGTACAATATGTATGTAGGGCATGTAATATTTTTCAGTTGATTGCTACATATATCGGGTTCCATCTCTATGATACTCATCATAGTGTCAACATATTTTTTCCAAAAACGTTTGAATCCTTGCTCTCCGTATGTTTCGATCATAGCTTGTTTAAGTTGATCGCCCCATGTTGAAATTTCCTTTATTTCTGAAAAAAAAAAAAGAAATTATAATTACTGACTTAGATACTGGGGAACGAAAGTGGAACGGAGTGGCTCCACACATATATATATATATATATATATATATATATATATATATATATATATATATATATATATATATATATATATATATAAAAGATAGAAGATAATTACCAGATAAGTCGTTAACCGTAATATTGCACATAATACAACTCAATCATATAATTAAAACGCCATTTATAAATACATAGGTAAGTGAGTGACGGTGTGTAATATATTCAACGTTCATTATTGATTTTGTTCAACTGGTATAATTCACGGAGTAAGCACAGTCAGTCTGTTTATTAAAAACTAAAGGAGTAATAGATGAAAAAATATATACAAATAGTGATGATTTATGCTGAGTTAATGATGGTTTCAGTCAATGATTCTAAGGCCTCAATTAATTCTTAGGATTATTAAAAGATTTAATTATCTTAAGAATAAAGTGAGACCTGTGGTGGCGCTGTGGCACAAATGTGTGACTGTAAACAGCAGGTTATGGGTTCGATCCCACTCGAGAAATTTTCTCGAGTGGGGAACGAACCCATAACCTGATTGAAATGACAAAATATTAAATATTTTCTATTTAAATATTTAATGTCTACATTTCTTCGCTCTGGTAAAAAGGCAAAGCGCTGCGTTGAGTTCCGCCACTCAACACGCAATGCCTCAACATCGGCGGGAAGTGGGAAACGGAACGGAGTGTCTAAACACTAGGCTCCCAAGTTCTCCCTGCCTACACTGCCACGTGCAGGATACAGCGTGAAGCTGAGTTAATAATAAAAGTAAAAAGTGTGAAATACAGTTATTTTTAACAAAATAAAGATCAAAGTTTGTTCCTCTAGTAAATTAATGATTATTAATACTTACATACATAATTTCTTTATTAAGTCAATCGTTGATTTCCGCCACTCAACATGCAATGCCTCAAATTCGGCGGAAAGTGGAGAACGGAAGTGGAACGGAGTGTCTTAACACTAGGTTCCCAAGTTCCCTCTGCCCACCCTGCCGTGTGTGGGATACAGCGTAAAGCTGAGTGAGTATTAAGGCAATAATTTTACTATACTGTGTAAGTGAAAAACCAATAAATATAAATAGGACCACCTCTATAGCTGGCGATGTCGTTTTGGTGTAAAAAGGAACTAGTGCACCAAACGACTAATTTGTTCACTTTATCCGGATGTTGAGCTGCGAGTAGCATACTGGACCCGCCGCCTGCGCTCCACCCCATAACCGAATACTTAGCTATATTTAAGTACTAGAAAAAAAATAAATGTATTGAAAATTAAAATGGCCTTTAATGAATTGCAGTGCCGAAACTCAACACTGAAATCTATACATGTAATAAAATTATAACAATCTCTATTTTTTTATTATAGATATTAAAGAAAAACTAAGATCTTCATAAAGCCAATAGAAGCTAAAAATATGATTTTTTTTTATCTGTCTCTCTGTTTGTTGCGTTATATATTGTGTAATCTATATTTATTTATCGCAACTGGTTATGAGTTCGTTTCCCACTCGAGGGAAAGAAATATTTAAAATTTAATTTCCTCGCTCTGGTAACGAGGCAAAATTCAGCTTTGAGTTCCGCCACTCTTCACGTAATCCTTACATTCAAAAAGTGGGGAAGTGTCTTTACGGGAACGGAGTGTCTAACACTAAGTTCCCAAGTTCCCCCTTCCTCTACTCTAGTCAGGAACTATCGAAATCGAAACTACGATGACAGTAGCTATTTTCAGCATAACATTATACGTACCTGAGGCCTGTCGTGGCGCAGCAGCACAAGAGTGTGACTGTAACTGACAGGTTCTGGGTTCGATCCCCAGTCGAGGAAATGAAATATTTAATATTTTCAATTTAAATATTTAATGTTTCACTTCTTCGCTCTGGAAATAAGGCAAAAGCGCGGCGTTGAGTTCCGCCACTCAACACGCAAAAGCCTCAAATTCGGCGGAAAGTGGGGAACGGAAGTGGAACGGAGTTTCTTTACACTAGGTTCCTGGGTTCCCTCTGCCTACCCTGCCTCGAGCGGGATACAGCGTGAAGCTAAAAAAAAAAAACATTATACGTACCTGCATAAGTTCATAAGCAGTATCGGCGTCCCTTTGGTAGATATCTTTCGTCATTATCCTTTCTGGAGGAACACTCTTGCCAAAACCTTGAGGGTCAAATATTATGAGTGTAAACTTTTCTTTATCAAAACCCTTTATCTGATACTGATAGTGCGACCTAATCGTACCTAAGGCGCCTGGTATCATCACCACATTGTGCGAACCACGACCGACCGTCGTGTAATTTATATTGAATTGTCCTAATTTTACTTGCTGTTCCTAAAATTGACAATCTAAGATCAGTTTCTAGATTTTCAATGAAAGCTTTAATAAATATTCTGAAACCTTTTGAAGCTTCTTTCCTTTGATCCTTAAAAAATAAATCATTTAATAGTCGTACTCGCGATATACCTAAAATTAGTTTGATACTTAAAATATTGTTGGTATGGGTTTAAATAATGTATATTTATATAATTAATTGAACAAAATATAATATATTAAATTGGCATAACTATTTTATTCATTTCATTTCATTTCTTTAATTATGGCGTTTCGAGCGTGCCAATTGAGCACAATTCACTTCGCCAATGTCACGTTGTATGGAAGACTCACGAGAGGAATTGATTAGTACAAAAAAGATAACTATTTTATCTATCAATCTATTTAAATAGAAAACTATTTTATCTATCAATCTATTTAAATAGAAAAGTCAGTAAATGTTGTCGGAAGGCTTACATTTAAGACTGGTAACCCGTTCCAGAGATTAGCGCATACAAACGTCTAGAAAAACACAGACAAACAAACTAACAGTCAAAATTTAAAATCACTATTTTGGGCACCTTCACGTTAATAAATGTTAAGACTTTTTTAAATATATTTTCTATGTATAAACAGTGATCATATAGTGATTTATTACTCACTCACTCACTTAGCTGTACCCCGTACTTGGCAGGGTAGGGAGAGGGAACTTGGGAACCTAGTACTAAGACACTCCGTTCCACTTCCGTTCTCCACTTTCCACTGAATGTAAGCCATTGCGCGTTGAGTAGCGGAACTCAACGCCGCGTTTTGCCTTTGCCGCTACCAGAGCGAAGCAATTAAAACGTTAAATGTTTAAATAGACAATATTATATATCTCATTTCCTCGAGTGGGGATCGAACCCACAACCTGTCGGTTACAACCACACGCTTGTGCCGATGAGCCACGACAGACCTCAAATTGACGATTTATTATAAGTATAGATAAGTATTGTTATTTGTCTCCGGTACCTTTAAGGCGTCGAGAGCAGTGGCGGTTGTTGTTTTGACAATCCTACGTAAAGAAAATCTCATTATGAACTGTTATGTCTATCTGAAAATAAATTAAAAGGAACATATATTAGTTAAAATGCTTTGTACGTAAAAGTTGTATAATTTGTGATTTTAAAGATTGAGGACAATCATTCTTTTAAGATATTTCTGCACGTGTATTTTGCTTAGTAAGCAAAGCAATAAAAGTTATATACCATAAAAAGATACGTTTTATACGTAACTTTTTTGAAGCGTGCGATTATGCGATAAATGTTATGGTTATTTTCTACCTTCAGAATTTGAAGCATTGCGTGTGTAGTGGCGGAACTCAACGCCGCGCTTTGTCTTGTGACCAGAGCAAAGAAATGAAAATATTAAACATTTTATTTCCTTAAGTGAGAATTGAACCCACAACCTGTCGGACCTGTGCCATTAACAGGCATTAATTAACGTATTTTATTGTAAAAATAATTATTTTGTACTTACGTAACTACTTGGCATGGGCGGATGGCATATATTACTTAACTTGATATGAACAAAATATTGACTATTTATATAAATTTCAAATTAAATATTTTTTTGCCTGGAAAGTATATAGTAAGTAACGCCCGTCCGTACTCGACGAGTCAATCACTGTAACTTTACAACACGGCCAATATAATAGACTTAAATATTTATATTATTTATACTATATAATAATAAAATGTGTCTGTACATCTATTATAGCGAAAAATAACTAATTGTATAATTCTTTTTAATTGCTGCTCGCCCGTTTGTCTGTTTCTAAATGAAGAATACATAATATTATTTTGATTTTCATTTTCTTCGTCGTCCCCATTTTCTATAAATATAATTTCGATGTCCAGATTCCGTCCAATTCTTAAGGCATTATGTGTTGAGTCACGTAACTTAACGCTGCTACTCTTATTTTTACCAAAGCGCTGAAATGAAAATATTAAAAATATTACTCACCCTGGTGTCATTCGAATCCAAAACCGTCGTTTACACACGTTTGTGCCACTGAGCCACGATAGCAAATTTCAATAATAATGGTTAATTAAGGCCACTAGTCTATATAAAATTCTTATGTTCTTAACTAGGTGACGGACAAATAGAAAACAAATTAAAATTAATAACAAACATTATTAATAAATTAAAATTAAAATTTGATATGAAAATTTCCTCAAGAAATATAAAGGAACGCTAAGAACGACATTACTATTATTTTTTTATTATTTTCAATTTGCATCTGGATCTTACGGGTAATTTTGTAGCTAGGGCAAGTAAAGTTTAGGTAAGTACTATATTACATATTAATTATATTATATATTAACTATTTAATGATAATGATAATAGAAAATGGGAACTCGCTAGTTTTGGGCCCTCTCAAAGGCTGCATGCACTTGACACTGTCTCCGTATGGGGTGAAAAGAACCTAGTTCACTTCAACCCGCAGAAGATCACCACTTTTCAAGAAGACTCACCTTAAAGCCGTGCCCAGCATCAGTATATTTGGCCTCAGCGTTTCGAGCGACTGCCAGTATCGTGATCATTTGGAGAGTACGGCCAATTGGGCCTCTAAGAAACTGAGGGTCAGTTCAGCATTACATTTATATTGGATCTTTTATATATTTGGTACGTAGAATAGCGCGCCGTAGTGGCATTTGTCAAATTCAAATTCAAATAATTAAGTGTTTAGTTACTGCTCCAGACCTGAGAAGACCTGGTCGTAGAATCTTAGTGGGACATGCCTTTTTTATCTAAGTAGTACAATTATAAAACATTATTATCAACATATTTGATTTCATTTTGAAAATTTTGTACGAGCTTTAAGTAAGACAAAAGTTACTTTATTTATTACTTGATGGCTGTTTTATTATGAAACAAGTTAACCGTAAAATTTTAAACGGTATATGGCACTATAATAATGTAGTATAAAATATAATTGTTATGTTTACATAAGTCTTATATTAATAACATTTTAAGTCAATTACTTTCATTTTTTTTTAGTTTCACGCTGTATCCCGCACATGGAAGCGAATGCAGAGAGACTTGGGAACTTAGTGTTTAGACGCTCCGTTCCGTTCCCCAATTTCAGCCGAATCAGATATTGAGAGTTAATGGTGGAACTCAACGCCGCGCTCTGCCTTGTACCAGAGCAAAGAAATCTAAATATAAATATGTAATTGAGTGGCGCAACTTAACACTGCATTGTGCTTCGTATTGGTAACGAGGCACAATCCAGCGTTAAGTTCAGCCTCGAGTAGGAATCAAACTCACAAACTGTGCGATTACAGTCATACATTTATGCCTCTGCACCACTATAGGCTTCCATTATATAAAATTTACGTATGCACTACATACTTGAATAGGCACATACGACTAATTATTAGTAAAGATACTTTTAGAGCATCGTTTAAATCTCAAGTCAAGGGTAGGTGTCAATGCTAAGGGAGTATAATTGGCGCGATGGGGCTCAGCTGCTCGAGCCTATTAAAATAACTTTGAGTGTGAAAACCCTGCTGTTACAAGGTGGATTTTTTTTTATTGAAAGGAAAATACTGTACCTACTTTTAATATTTTTTTATATTAACATACGGTTGTGTAGGAATGAATACAGAATGGTTTTAGCTTCACGCACGTAACAGGGTAAACGGAGGGAACATAGGAACCTTAAGACACTCTATTCCCATTAGAACACAAGCGTGCCCCACTCTGGTTGAGTGTGCAAATTCAATACGCAGATTTTCAATTAAAATTAAGTAAAACAATAAAGTAACAAAATTAGCTTATCTGAAACTAATTAGTTATTCGTTATTCGATATCTGTGAACAAAAAGCCGTTTGATCGGCGTTACAAAGGAAGCAGTTAAACAAATGATATATATATCAATTAGTAGATATGTGTCACAACTAATATTAAACACGTGTGTCCGTCCGTACACATGGTCGTACTTTAACCTCGGCCATGCGTGACGCTGTTTAGAGTTTGGTGTTCACGTTACAAAAACTATCCTTTAGCTGAAAAATCGTAAATATTGAGCGTTTGAGTAAAAAAAAATTGAAATTGTGACCGCCCACGAATAGTGTTTGTCACACGTCTTTTTCATAATGTTTCATTTTATACATAGAAAACTTTAGTATGGTATTTTTAATGGTTTGAAGCACTTGTCGTTTTAGGTGGGCATAGTTCTATATTAATTTACCTAGTGGAACTTAGAGTTACGAATTGTAGTCTTAACTGTAGCTTATAAATTGGGAACAAATATGTCTTGATGGTAACGTAGTGTACGTTACCACTTGTTCCCAATTCTCTGCCAAATTTGAGGCAACGCTTATTTAGTGGCGAAACAATTATTCAAATAGAAAAATTGTTACCAAGATGAAAATTAAATAAATATTAAATATTTTAGAGGCCTGTCGTGGCGCAGCGGCACAAGAGTGTGACTGTAACCGACAGGTTCTGGGTTCGATCCCCAGTCGAGGAAATGAAATATTAAATATTTTCAATTTAAAATATTTAATGTTTCATTTCTTCGCTCTGGTAATAAGGCAAAGCGCGGCGTTGAGTTCCGCCCCTCAACACGCAATGCCTCAAATTCGGCAGAAAGTGGGGAAAGGAAGTGGAACGGAGTGTCATAACACTAGGTTCCACTTCCGTTCCCTCTGCCTACCCTGCCTAGTGCGGGATACAGCGTGAAGCTGAAAAAAAAAATTTTATTTATTTCAAAATAAACATTACAAATAGGTATAAATGATTTTATTTTCCCCTTCACCACGAGTCAGTAAATGACGCATTTTTAAACATATATAAACATTTTATAAGATATCTAAGCGGGTTTTCATCGCATCTTTCAAGATTACAATTCGGTACGCCACTCGACAACCACCAATGACTCAATCGACTCGCTGTAAATATTTCATTAACACAAGAGTTACCATGATTTTGGGTACTTTATTATAATAATCACAACAGACCTTGTGTTAATGAAATAGATTAGATTGAGAAAATGAAAATAATTCGTGGGCATCGAATCCATAACTCTTGCGTTTACAGCCTAACACTGTATCACCGTGTCACTATGGCCCTGTAAGTATTTGGCAGCTGGCAGAGGGCATAGACACTTCCCCAATCACTTCTCTCCGCAAAATTCAGCATGGCCTCTGCGTCATCATAGGCCTCATCATTAACTTTAGCGTATTAATTAAAAATTCCTTATATCAAATGTCGCTTAAATCCAACATTGAAACATCCAACAAAAAATATACATTTAAATATATTTTTATGTGTTTCAACCTGTTAAATATCAAGTTCTATAAAAATTTTATCATTTGGTTACCAACTTGTCAACTATTTAAAGTCAGTACAATATAATGTAAAGGTGTATGTAAAGATTAATCATTTACCAAGATTATAGAAAAGTGTCCGCTGCGAGTCGCCGTAGCGAATTTACTTATGTAGACCTGTGATGAACACCGGAGATAAGCTTAGGAAAAAGAGATACAAAGAGCTTAAAATAAAGGGTATGATTAAATTATTATTGGTATTTAAAATAAAATATAAAAATAACTTTACAATTTTTTTTAGCTTTACGCTATATCCCGCACGAAGCAGGGTAGGCGGAGGGAACCTAGTGTTAAGACACTCCGTTCCACTTCCGTTCCCCCCTTTAAATAATAATATTTAAATAGTTTAAATAAATTACATTTATTTTGTAAGCGTGTGGGGCTGTAAACGATAGGTTGTGGGTTCGATCCCGATCGAGGAGATGAAATATTTAATATTTTAATTTCTTCGCTCTGGTAACAAAGCAAAGCGCGGCGTTGAGTTTCGCTACTCAACACGCAATGGCTCAATTTCGGCGGAAAGTGGGGAACGGAACGGAGTGTCTTAACAAGTTCTCTCCGCCTAACCTGCCATGTGCGGGATACAGCGTGAAGCTGAGAGAGAAATATTGTTTATAAATATTTTTAGAAATATTTTCTTTCATTTTACTACTTTAATATATTTTTTATTGGTATTCATATGAGCCATACCATCAATGAGTTGAGTTACTTTCGAATTATTTTTAATTATTGTCTTGGCTCAGCTTCACACTGCATCCCGCTCATAGCAGGTTAGGTCTTTCGGTAGGCAGAGGGAACTTGGAAACCTAGTGTTGAGACACTCCGTTTCACTTCCATTCTCCACTTTCTGTGTTATAATTTAATATTTCATATCCTCGCGTGGGATCGAACCCACATCCTGTCGGTTACAGTCACACACATGTGCCGCTGCGCCACGACAGGCCTCAATATTGTCTAGGCGTGTAAATAAAATTTAAATCACAAACATATTGTTATTTTAAAATGATAGTGTTATATCAAATGGAGATAGTTGTTTAGACGATACTATTGTACAAACTAAATATTTTAAAATGTATTTAATTAATTGAATTGAGGCCTGTCGTGGCGCAGCGGCACAAGAGTGTGACTGTAATCGACAGGTTCTGGGTTCGATTCCCAGTCGAGGAAATAAAATATTTCATATTTTCAATTTCAATATTTAATGTTTCATTTCTTCGCTCTGGTAATATGGCAAAGCGCGGCGTTGAGTTCCGCCATTTAACACGCAATGCCTCAAATTCGGCGGAAAGTGGGGAACGGAAGTGGAACGGAGTGTCATAACACTAGGTTGCACTTCCGTTCCCTCTGCCTACCCTGCCAAGTGCGGGATACAGCGTGAAGCTGAGAAAAAAAAAAAAAATTGAATACAATATTTTTTACGAGAAAAATGAAATAAAATCCCAAGCATTTACAATAAGGATTTATTAAGAAAATCATACAGAAAATATTTACTAATTTTACCCTTCATACATTTAAATAAATATTGGTACAGTTCAAGCGGACGAAGCTTTTTGGTTGCCGTATATACAACACCATTAATATTTTTGCATACAATGGTAAAGTAGAAAAAATGCAGAGTGACGAGTCACTAGCTCAATTACTTAAAAAAAAGAACTAAATTAGTTAACAATCGAAAAATTTCACAGAATACTTAATTAAGTATAATAGCAGTTGAATTTCTAAATAGCAGCTTGCAGGTGTGAACAATGCTACTGTGAGGGGGCGCTGCGGCTCTAGCAATTACGCTTGCCCAATTATTCGCTGTGGCTTATTAGTGCGGATGACGAAGTGTTCTGAGATATCAAAGAACAGAATACTGTAGAAGTAACATTTGGATCAAAGAAAATTGTTCATTTCTCCTTTAAAAGGCGAAAGATGAGTATATGTTTATTTATAACATTTTGCTAGGCATCGTGGGCAGAGCGAACTTGGGAACCCAGTGTAAAGACACTTCGTTTTTATTAAGACACTTCTGTTCCCGACTTGCCACTAAAATTGAGACGTTTAACGTTTAGTGCTGTAACTAGTTGCCAAGCAAAATAATATATATTTCGTCTCATCACGTGGGATCAAACCACGATAGAGATTACAACCTTGTCGTAACATAGTTACTACACAATCTACGTAAATGACGTAATAAATATTAATATATACTATATTAAATCAATATATAAATATTATATAAACATGTATAACACATCTGTGTAAAATTATTTTTTTCAAAGGTAGTCGGTGTCATCGAGTTCGGCGTCCATTGTAGCTTACCGCCTTATAATAAACATATCAACTTTACACAATGCGGCGAAAACAATGGGTTTTGTACACTAATAAAGGGCAAATTATCGGCTGTCGGCCTGTCTGACGGAAGCATGTTTCTTGTATGTATGTATATGTATTGTAACACCTTTCTTTGTTAAATTTTGGTAGTCAGAAATGTAATTGAGGCATGTCGTGGCGCAGCGGCACAAGCGTGTGACTGTAACCGACAGGTTCTGGGTTCGATCCCCGGTCGAGGAAATGAAATATTTAATATTTTCAATTTAAATATTTAATGTTTCATTTCTTCGCTCTGGTACAAGGCAAAGCGCGACGTTGAGTTCCGCCACTCAACACGCAATGCCTTAAATTCGGCGGAAAGTGGGGAACAGAAGTGAAACGGAGTGTCTTAACACTAGGTTCTCAAGTACCCTCTGCCTACCCTGCTTCGTGCGGGATATAGCGTGAAGCTAAAAAAAAAAAGAAATGTAATTATATGTAGTGATAGCAATGTGCATGTTGATATTTCGTTATGTATGAATTGTAGACAATAAAATATTGACTGTTATTACTTTTTAGCTATCCCGCAAACGGTAGTGTAGGCAGAGGGATGAGAAACTTCGCTTCTTTGTAGGGACGGAGTAAAGTAGTTTCCTCCGAATTCAAAGCATTGCGTGTTCAGTGGCGGAACTCAACGCCGCGCTTTGAATCGTTGTGAGAGCAACGAAATGAATATTTTAAATGTTTCATTTCCTTGAGTGAGAACCGAACGTAGGACCAGTCACGTTAACACTCTTGTGCCCCTACGCCACGACAGACCCTATTTAAAAATGTTATTACTGTCACAAAATGTAATTAAAATATTTATTTCTCCCTTTTAAAGCAGATTTAGTTTTAACAAACGTTTTGAATAAATTGTGTAAACACAAAAAATCCAAATACAACAATCGCTATGGAAATAGAAAGTTTATTAAGATGGTCTTTCAACAATTGCTTTAAAACACATTTTGTGTTGTGCATCGAGTATCGATTACTGTTTACGTCCGGGATTACTGAGAAAGTGAAAACAACTACAAATGACAAAGCAAAGGAGATTAAGACACAATAACGTACGAGCAGGGCGGTGACCACCCACCACCGCCTCATTACCGTCGACAGATGAGGCATGTACTGAAAAACTTCAAAAATCCACCGCTTGAACAAACTAAAAGGGCATACTGAGTATATACCATAAAACGACGCTCAGTCGTTCGTCAACCGATACGAAACAAATTTACTTTTACACTTCAATCCGGTAATCGTTCTTAGTAAATATTAGACGAATACAGGATATCCATTGCAAAAATAACTTTGCTCAAACTTGTCAACAGATAATACGCGATGAGTTATTCATGGTGGATTATCTCGGTACTATTTAGACCCTAAAGTACAAACAGCACACCGGCTTAATCTATTTTGGACGCTCACGGCTGATCTCATTTTGGTAAAGCTTTGCTTTATTGCGAGTCAAATTAAAGGAGATCGAGTCGCTTTTGGAGCTGAATAGTTATTGTAAATAGCACTCGAGATTTTTGAGACCACCAGGACATTTTAGTTGGTCATTTAGCGTATTAAAACATTGTTGTTTGTGATTTGTTTGGAATCAATAGGGTTGTAAAAAATTTTTTTTTATTTTGGCAATATCAGTCTGAGTGATGTTTATTTTCATGATATGTCCCGCACATGGCAGGGTAGACGACAGGTAGGAGGGAACTTGGGAACCTAGTGTTGAGACCGTTTCGTCATCCATTTTTTGCCGAATTTGAGGCACTGGCTGTCGAGTGGTGGATATCAAGGGAACGTTTCAACTAACAAACCGCACGTGGCTTCGTCCCCTTGAATTTATTCATAAAACAAATACTAAACGTTGAAAGAAACTTGCCAAAATTAATAGTCAAAACTGTATTAACATGTGGTGAGCCATTTCTGAGATAAGCGCGTGCAAACTGTAACCGGAACGTCTGTGTATCAACACAGACAAGAATTTAAAAACCACTTACTATTTTATTTATTATATTAATAAGGATCTCTCGTTAACTTTTATAATATATATTTCCATGTACAGACAGTGATCAGTTACAAATATACTTTAATTATAGATTTCGTTTGTTTAAGCGGGAATCGAATCCATAACTTGACACATTAACAATCACACTCCTCTACTGCGCCACGACAGGCCGAAAAGATACCTAAAAATATTGGTTAGAAGATAACTTGTAATAATTGTTGATATTGAATATCTACATATTTGAGCACCAAGAGCGTTTCGGCCTCACTTCATCAAAATAGATGTTTTAATGTATGAAGTGCTATACATCTTACTAAAATAAAGTCGACTATACACGCTGCGATTTATAAGTCTTTTTGATTTATTTATTACATACATAGAAGAGGAAAGTATAAGTTAGTTAATTTAAATATATATTTAAAGTTAAATTTCTCTTGGGCACTTACAATGTGTTATTTCTACAAATGTCAGGGGCAAAGCCACCGTAAAAGCTAGTTATGCAGTAAAAATATATAAATTATATAATTTATTGAGCCATTATATGTTAGATATTTTTGTTGAAAATATGAATCTGTCACAAAATCATGATTTTTCATGGGGTAAATTAAATTAAATACAGATATTGCTTGTTAGTTACCTTAATTATACAGTCGTTTAAAGCCGCTACTATTATCCAATAACCTCCAATTAAATTTATACAAAAAATATTAAAAAATAACCCTTTTAATTTATAAATAACAAAAAAAATATGATTTACTTAATTACTTACTCACTTACTTACTCACTTACTCACTCACTCACTTACTAGGAACACTATAGAGAATTCTATTTTCCTTATTACTTTCCATAGTAAAATTTAATTTGTTCATACACAGCTCTCCCTTTTCAAACAGTGACATATAAAATTGTAAGTTTATGCGTTCAGCCGAGATTAAAATGAAGATGTTCGGTGAATCATTAAACGATACACCCGGTTATAGGCCATTCGACTAATGTACGGTCATTTTACAGAATTATAGATTTAAAAGCCCCAAGTAATCGCTTCTGTTATTACAAAATATAACACGATCTTCTGCGTGTTTTAAAACATTTAATGTAATGGTTTCGTTTATCGCGGCGTATTATTGAAGCTTAGATTCTTAAAAAGGTATTTTTTGGCTGATTTCTGTTAATCGTACCTACATGAACTCGTCAGAGGGACTGCGGTGTTGAGTTCCGTCGCCACGCCAATGTCTTAAATATTAGAAAAATTCTAAAAATATGTGAAAAGTATGGTGCATAGTATTTTTTTCTTTTAGAAGTCGACACTCAAAAATAATATTCCTTAGTTGTCATCAAACCATGCTTTTGATAATTATAAGCGTATACTTCAAAAATTTTAAAATATTTTTACAACGATTTTTATCTTGAAGCTCAGGTTCGAATATCACCAATACTGTAACTTCTACTACGAAAGTGTTCTAACTCAGAATATTAACAATATCAATCAAAAATTGAGGCCCGTCGTGGCGCATCGGCACAAACGTGTGACTGTAAACAACAGGTTTTGGGTTCGATCCCCACTCGAGGAGCTGGAATATTTGATATCATCAAATCAAATATTTAATGTTGTCATTTCTTCGACTTGACAAGAGAGTCACAAGGCAAGGAGTTGAGTTCCGCAACACAAAATACTATACCTCAAATTCTGTGGAAAGAGAAACGGAAGTGTTTTAACACTAGGTTCCCAAGTTCCTTTTGCCATGTGTGAAATACAGTAAAAAGATGAATAACAAATCTTAGGAATTCCAGAATGATTTATTTCCCATTGTAATAACTCATAATAAATATACAACATACGTATATGTATATAAAAATATAATGAAATTAAGTCGTACGTGTTATTTGTAATTAAAATTATCATATCATCTTTTTTAAATATAGGATAAGCCGAGCGGCGACAGAACGAGTATTTAAAGGGCGAGAAAAATAAAATTAAATAGTTGCATCCTCTTTGGAACATTTAAAATGCTTTATGTTAATGCGCCTGACCCTTATCAAGAGATAACCGGCCAATAATTCTGAATGTTGTACTGAGGGCTGGTGGTGTAGTGAGAGAATTACGTTAGGTTATTATATAATTTTCTTTAGCTTTATCTGAACACCTGGGAACCTGCTGTTAAGATTAGGTTCCCAACTCTATTAACACACTTCCGTTCCCCACTTTTCACTGAATTCTGGAAACAATACGTGTTCAGTGGTAGAACTCATCACACGTTGCCTTGTTACCAAAGAGAAAAATGAAATTATTAAAGATTTTATAAAAAATATGGATTGAATCCACATCCTTACGCGTTTTACCGTCGCATATTTTTACCACAAGGTCCCATATATATATTTATTTATTTAAAATAAAATGAAATCAAAAGAAATAATAAAATATTCTTTATTCAATAATTATAAGCACGATGGTATCAGTTAAGTTATATACAAATGTCAGTAATGTCAGTACAGAAAAGCTTTTTCTAAGAGGAGCTGGCAAAAAAAATGCTTTTTTTGAAATATAATAGATAATTAGAAAGAGGCACAGTACTGTTTTAATATAAACGCGTTCCCACTTGGAGAATAGATCGGTTTTATTTCTTCACTCTCGTAGAAGAACGCGGCCATTCTGATACTTGACTTGCAATGTCTTGAATTCACACGGAAAGTTGAGGATGGATGCTGGTATTTTATTATATAATTGTATTGTATTACTAGCAACCTACTACCGGCTTCGCCCGCTTGATTCATTACAATATTTTACACACTTATTTCAATTACTTTCTTGTTCTAATAACATTATCAATTTTGAAACAATATTTATACATTAGAAACAAAAAAAAAACAGCTAAATAAATAAAACATATGTTTTGTTGAAGTGAATATTTTTAATTGATAAATAAAAAAAAAGACACTGTTTTGGGCCCTATCACATAATCAAACGTCCTCTATAAGGTATGTTAAAACATATCTTCTATGAACAGACAGTGATCAGTTATAGATTTATTATATGTATAGATTAGATTAAAATATTTTTTAATAGATCAATCAATAATGTGAGGCCTGTCGTGGCGCAGGGGCACAAGCGTGTGACTGTAACCGACAGGTTGTGGGTTCGATCCCCACTCGAGGAAATTAAATATTTAATATTTTCAGTTTAAATATTAAATGTTTTCACTTCTTCGCTCTGGCACAAGGCAAAACGCGGCGTTGAGTTCCGTCGTCAACACCGCAATGTCTCAAATTCGGCGGAAAGTGGGAAACGAATGTGGAACGGAGTGTCTTAACACTAGGTTCCCAAGTTCCCTCTGCCTACCGCGTGAAGTTGAGTATAATTATGTACAATACAACATTAACGTAGAATTTAAAAATATCTATAAAGCCAAAGCGTACACATTTCCATTATAATATGTGATTTAATTTTTGTCACTCAAACATGTGCATCCCCAGCTTTAGTACTTTAATGAAGTTATCTCGTCGCCGGCTCGATTTATTCATTGTACCGCTAATGTGTGGGTACGTTTGTCCGCGCGGAAGTCAAAAATTTATACCCTTCCTTTGAAAAATATACGAAAATACTCCCAAAGTACCTCAAAATAAAGTAAAAAATCGTTTGATAGCGGGAATTATTGGTGAATTTATTGTAATTTCAATGAATAGAAGCGCAAAGCGTAAGAAATTAGATGACAGTGACGTGTCATTGTTCGGGGAATGTGGTAGGTGTCATTGGTGCTGCGCCGGCGCACTGAATGTTTGTATGTCACCCGTTACGCTGTTATTGAATTGTGAAGACAACAATCATATTTCTGTTGTAGAAAATAAACTTATTTTTATTACATTTTCTCAATTTATTTAATTTAAGTGGTAAAAATATTAACACTGAGGGTAGCGTAGTAAAGTCCTTTTTTTATTATTTCTAAATAATATTCTTAGACAAAGTTCTAAGATGCTTGTTTTGTCGCAGAAACCTGAAATCGGCGATTTCCGCCAATCAGCACGCAATGCCTTATCCCAGCGGAACAGAAGTGTCTTAATGGGAACAGAGTACATATCTTAAAACCAGGTTCCCAAGTTGACCCTGCCCAGCCAATCAAATTCAGCTGAAACAGAGTTATTTGTACTTACTTGTTAAGATATTTCAACATTGCTACAACATCAAGAGACAAACCCAAATAATTAAACTAGTATGTCATATCTGATTAGATATGTAAATGGAGAAATCATTTAATAACAAGTTATTTTTTGCTCACCAACACGTAATCGCAATGGCTCCAACTATCTGCATTTGAACCGATTATATCAATTATATTGCACTATACTTTACCTGCGGCTTCGTCCGCATGGTCAATTGGAATTTAGTAAAAGTTGGATATGACATGATTAAATGACACAAGACACCGTGACACATTCTGAATGTCAAGTCACATTTAACGATTTCCTTTTTTCCAGCTTCACGCTGTATCCTGTACATAGCAAGGTAGGCTAACAGAACTTAGGATCAACTTTCCGCTGAATTCCATTAGCATTACGTGTTGAGTTGTGGACTCAACGCCGGCTTGCTTCGTTACCAGAGCTGGCAATGAAAATGACAAGTTATTTATCTCAAGCGAGAATCGAACCCACATCATTTATAGTTGCCTTTCGACTACCGAGATGTATATAGCCTTTCCCGATTAAAACAATATTGAACATAAAATAATCATAAATCAGGTCAAGCAATTCCTGAGATTAGCGCGATCAGACAAACATATTCTTCAATTTAACAATATATGTAGATATAATATACATTACATTAGTGTCATATCTGTAGACCTCTCGCGTCGCTGCAGATTGCTACAGTTAAGAAACAATTATCTGGTCATTAAGCACTTGATGCTATCTCATGTATATTAGGTAATGCTGACCGTTGGTGGACAATTCTGGTTTTATATGAGGTTGAAAATATTGTAAAAGTTATAGATAGATAGAGATGTTTTTTTTCTGGTCACGTCCAGTCTATTGTTTGTGTGTGTTTTTTTTTGTATTCTAGTTATTATTAAATATTTTTTTTGTGTTGCCTCACTTTTTTGTTTTTTTAGAGTTTGTTTTCCCTATTTTTACTGTGTGTAATAATTTTATAGCCAGTGCTAAAAGGTATACTTTTGTTACAAGTTGTGTTTGCATCTGAGCATGATATACATACAAATTTTCTAAATGTATGTATATGATTTCAAATAAAATTTACCAGAGGCCTGTCGTGGCGCAGCGGCACAATAGTGTGACTGTAACCGACAGGTTCTGGGTTCGATCCCCACTCGAGGAAATGAAATATTTAATATTTTCAATTTAAATATTTAATGTTTCATTTCTTCGCTCTGGTAATAAGGCAAAGCGCGGCGTTGAGTTCCGCCACTCAACACGCAAAGCCTTAAATTCGGCGGAAAGTGGGGAACGGAAGTGGAACGGAGTGTCTTTACACTAGGTTCACGGGTTCCCTCTGCCTACCCTGCCTAGTGCGGGATACAGCGTGAAGCTGAGTGAGTGAGTAAAATTTACCAATATATCGGACGTCGGAAGGTTTCTTTAGAAGACAAGGACACTAATAAAATTATCCTATATCTGCTTAAATTATTTTACTTAGTGAAATGTATTAACAGTGTCTCTATATATCTATAGTTTTCTGTTCATATTGCCTCATGTCTCTGTCTCATGTCAGTGTCTGTAACGCCATAAGATTGTGACTTCGAATAATACCGGGGGAAAGATTATATTTCACTTTGAACGTTAAACGCTGTAGCGCAGTAAAAATCAAGCTAATTAAAAGATACGATTATTTACGCGTCTTTGCTAAATTATATATGAAACTCGCCGCGTAATCAATATGTGTAGGGCACTTGCCGTGGCACTGTAGTTATGATTGGTTTACAAAATAAATGAAAACATCTAAAAAATGAAAATTTAAAGGAGTTTCATAGATAAAAAAATATTCAGACTTACCATTTTAAGATTGGTACGGAGCCCACGTTTAGCTAATGCTACTCGCACTTGACCATTTTTTATTTATTTACGGACCCTGCCTAAGTCTTGTCAAAAAACTGCTTATATTTGATTATATCTGAGTGTGGATTACAAAATAAGATATTGATTGGGACCGGTTTGAGAGGTATGGGTATAGATATACCAATTAACTCGCGTAAATAATCAAGCAGGTCAGATGTTTTTATTATTTGTTAGTTTTAGTTTGCGATTCTACCTGGTTCACTTTGGTATAAGTTTAGTAGTAGGAACGGTAGAGGGAACTTGGGAACCTAGTGTTAAGACAGTTCGTACCGTTCCCCATTTTACACCGAACTTAAAGTATTGTGTATTTCGTGGCGTAACTTAACGCCTATTTCTCACACTTCAAACATACCAACGTATAAACTTGAAACATAAAAAAATGTAACTAAATATTGTTCTCGTACAATATAAAAACATCATTACATTTTTTTTGATTTGGAAATAATTTCACCATAAATAATTGATTCCGCCACTCAACACGCAATGCCTCAAATCCGGCGGAAAGTGGGGAACGGAAGTGGAACGGAGTGTCATAACACTAGGTTTCACTTCCGTTCCCTCTGCCTACCCTGCCTAGTGCGGGATACAGCGTGAAGCTGAGAGAGAGAGAGAATAAATTGGCAGTATTTTATGTGTCCACTGACTTAAATTGGTCAAAAGGATACTTATCATCTTCTGTAGATAGACTTATTTTTTGTACATATATTCAAAGATGCAGAAAGTGGGTAGCGGAAGTGGAACGGAGTGTCTTAACACTAGGTTCCCAAATTCCCTATGCCCACCCTGTCATGCGCATACAGCGTGTATATCATTGTTATCAAACTCAATTATACTATTGAACTTGATTTTTTTTTTTTTGTTAAATATCAAATTTTTCTTAAGTAATTTTGAATGTTACCGAAATTACTATATACATTTTATTTTTTTTCTGTTTACCGAATGTAGCAAAGTAGGCACAGAAACATAGTGCTAAGACACTCTAGGCTCTACGCTACTTATTATCAAGTTACTGCCATTTTAATAGTGAGATTCAACGCCGTGGTTGTTCTTGTTACCAGAGCGAGAACTGAAAATAATTTATACTAATTAATTACGTCTGAATTTGTTTAAAAGGAACAAAATCATATCATTTATATTTATTTATGTGACAATTCCCGTTTTCTATAAAAAATATCTAAAATATAACTGTCATGTGCAGTATTCATAGAAAGCGTTAAAATGCCACAAATCCGGATCAAGCCCGCTAACTAACATGTGTGCAAACATAATTCAATGTACATCGGTACAAACTAGCGAATAGGGTACTATACAATACGTCTAATTTTAGCGCTCCAAGTCATAGACGAGAGAGGAATAAATAAAAGAAATAAAATAAATATCAATTCAAATAAATATTGCTAAGTAAATTAAAGAAAAAACAAGGAATACTTAAATAAAGTTACATATATATCCCCTGTAGTATACAGTAAGTTCATAGCCATAGCTCTTATAAGTAAAAAATAATATTTTATATATATATATATATATATATATATATATACATTTTTTTTTTTTTTTTTTTTTTTTCAGCTTCACGCTGTATCCCGCGCTAGGCAGGGTAGGCAGAGGGAAAGGAAGTGAAACCTAGTGTTATGACACTCCGTTCCACTTCCGTTCCCCACTTTCCGCCGAATTTGAGGCATTGCGTATTGAGTGGCGGAACTCAACGCCGCGCTTTGCCTTATTACCAGAGCGAAGAAATAAAACATTAAATATTTAAATTGAAAATATTAAATATTTCATTTCCTCGACTGGGGATCGAACCCAGAACCTGTCGGTTACAGTCACACTCTTGTGCCGCTGCGCCACGACAGGCCTCAAATATATATATATATATATAGATATATATATAGATATATATATATATATATATATATATATATATATATATATATATATATATATATATATATATATATATATATATATATATATATATATATATATATATATATATATATATATATTAATTTGTTAGAAAGTAAAACTTTCTTGTCCCTTTCAACTTTCGGTGTTACAGCTTTGTTATGCTGCTTTTAAATGCACTACTCCAACATACAGATTATTTTTTTGTTTAAATTTAACTTAAATTAATATCTGTGAGTGTAGCTGTTATACTATAAATATACTTTTATATCGCTTCCGCTTCCGCTAGTAATTTGTAGATTAAGACATTCGATCTGGCTGCTCCCGCGCCGATCAAATAAAACATTTATAAATATTTGCCAGTATTATTCAAGTCGTCCCCTCATACAAGTATGTACGCACCCGCTTTTAGGGTGCTATATTATATAATCAATTACATTTTTTTTTTCATTTACATTGTAATAAAATATGAACGAAAAATTGTGTGTTCTATTTTTGCTGTGTTGCTATATAAAAAAATTGAGAATTTCTACATATTACTTATATATCTAATGTTGCCAATTTATGGTAAAAAGACAAATAAATAATTGTTTAAAGTAATCTCCCTTCTACCGGTCAATTTTCAATGTGTGTTTTCCATACAACGTGATATTCCCGAAGTATATAACATCAATAGGCGCGCTCGAAACACCACAAATGAAGAATTTAACTAAACTAATAATAAGATTATATATAATATAATATTTTAGTAATATATGGACTATTTTTGATTATTTCTTTTAAATAAAACTAAAGTATTAAAAAAATACTAAACTTTAAAACACATCTCACTTTTACTCTCAAAAACGTCGAATTCAAACTGTTACATCTACAAATGAATAACGGGCCGCTTATTATGTTACTCGTATATTATATTAATATTTTGTAAGGCTCCAGTCGGGAACAGGGTACCGGTTGGACCCCACAACCCCGGTATAATAACTATTACAATAGTACCAACCATTGTGGCATGGAATTAAATCACGCGTGCAACATTTCAGCTCAGCGTGACTTTGTTTCTAAATATTTTTATTAAAGAGCACAAAAGATATGTTGCTCTATATAATGTAGGTAACGTTTTTTTTGTTATTTTAAATGTTATATTATTAAATTTCACGCTGATATTTATGTTTTATGTAACTCTAGCGACCCGCCCGGAGCTTCGCCCGCTTCATTTCTTGTTCTTGAGGTCTATGACTGTAAGCGGTAGGTTTTGGGTTCGATCACCACTCGAGGAAAAGAAATATTTAATATTTTCGAAGTAAATATTTAATGTTTTTCTTTATTCTCTCTGGTAATAAGGCAAATGGCTGCGTTGAGTTCCGCTACTCAGCACGTAATACTTCGAATTCGACGGAAAATGGGTCGGAGTGTCTTATTGAGAACGGAGTAACATCCAGTATCTTGAATGTTAGGCGAAAAGTAGAAAACGGACTGTTTCCTACGTATTAACTAAAGATGAAAAAAATGTTACAAAAATATTTCAATAAAAATATGCATAATCATTGAGATTATAAGTAGAATATCGAGATTAGAGAGAGCACTTACGTTATTTACTTTTATATCTTACAATGTTCAGATATGATAAGAAACATTCGATACCCGTATTAAGAACATTTCACATTTTGAACGCAGGTAGCCGCAAAATAAATATAAGTTTTTATACATTAGTGTTTATAAAACAAGCTTAATTAGAGCTTTATTTACTTACTTTTTCTCGGAATACTTAAATCGTGTTTTAACAATTTGTTCATTTTAAAGTGAAGGTCTGACGCCGCTCATCAAGCAATATTTCTCAAACTGAATATTCTCTTTCGTGGACTTTAGCTGCGGCTAGCAAATTATTTTGGTTGCTTTCGTCGTTTCTATCTTTAAATATTTTTATATATAATATATCAATTTACGTTTTAATTATTATAAGAACAACACAAATTCTTCAGTAACTTCACGCTTTTCATTTAACAAGAAAGGTGAGTGTTTCAACACTCCGTTAACAGTGTAAAGTTTTAAAGTCATATTTAGCTCTAAATTAGTACACATTAAGAGGTGTCACAACAAGATGGCGTAACTAAAATTTTATGTACCCTTTTAGTTAAAAAGATGGCGGCGAATCACGTTCAACGGGTGAAAAGCATTGTTAATAATGAATTGAAAATAATTCAAAATGTAACGACGTGACCGTGCGTTGGGGTGACACCCTTGCGGAATATGTTGGTATACATTGCCAGCGTGACTAACGTTAGATTTTGGCTTTCAAAGGCATAATTCATGGAATAAAAAACTGTATAAAGAAAGGGTTAAATGGTTTAGGAATGGTATTTCTTTTTTCTTGTTATTTAATTGACTATTTGAAACGATTAAATTTATCATAAATTACTTATATTGTGATGTTGCTGAATTTTCTTCTATTTAAAAAAAAAAAAAACGTCAAGTAATAAGTCTGTATATTACTGTTAATACATATCTTATATCCTTATTGTAAACATTGGTTACCAATGCCCCAAATTAATTGGGCAATCCAGAAATTTGTTACTACTTCAATTCTAGAACATAATTTCACCAATAAAAATAACTAAATACATATATTAAATTTATAAACATGATAACATAATCCAGAGCAAAGCGCAGGCCCCACAAAGCTGAATGACATTTAACTACCAAACATATGAGCATCCCCAACAAAAACACCGACAAAGTAAAGATTTATTATCGATGCACGTCGTCGATGCGTGTCGGAGTAACATCTCAATTTGCTAGCATTGTCCTCCGCTTCCGCACCGCGCCCCTCGGCTAACCACCAAATGACTGTCGACTGTAATTTATTGATTTTTGTGATTTTATTTATCTATTTACTAATATATTACACGTATATATAGGGCTCGTACTGGTGCCAGTACACTCGTGTGAACGCGTGACGAATTCATGGACAGACAATGCTTGCCAGATGATATAATATTATGATGAAATTAATGTTAGCACAAAAAATTATATTATTTGAAAATAAATGTGGTATCATCTATTTTTTGTGCACGCTATGCAATGTACATATCAGGGTGGGGTACCTTGACTTGGGAACCTAGTTTTAAGATACTCCGGTCCCATTAAAACACTTCCGATTCCAAATTCCCGCTGAATTTTAGTCATTGCGGGTTAAGTGCCGGAACTCAACGCCGTGCATTGCTTAATTTAGGAATAAAATTTCATATATATTACATAATTACATTAGTAATAGGAACAATTAAGACCTTTTACTATGTTAAAATATGTAAAAAGTCAAGCTCAACTTGAAACAATCACAATTTAATTGAAAATGCATTTTGTTGCGCAAGCTATCTAAATGTATGCGGGTGTGAGAGGATTGTCGACACATCGGTCCATCTCGGAACATTCATTATCGCGCCGCTATCTGCTGATACACTTAGAGTGGAAAAACATCACTTCTGCGCCGGCATTTTAATCGACACAATTATTGATACAACGCCTTCGACCAAAGTTGGGCTTAAATGGTTGTGTGTCGAAGTTATAGGCTTAAGCGGTATTACTTATTTTCTATCACATTTCATACAATCCTCTTTACAATAATAGTTTTGGATTTTATATAATGGCATTTCTTTGCTATTCAACACGCAATGCCTCAAATTCAGCAAAGAGTGGGAAACGGAACGAGTGTCTTAACACTTAGTTCCAAAGTTAATTCTGCCAATCCATGCCATCTGTGGAAAAAAGGAATGTTATACAGTCTCTATGTAAACATAAAACATGAAAAAATCATGTCCAATTAGATATATTTATTTGAAACAATATTCGCAAGCAAGCCATATATTTGAAACAATTTGAAATAATAACAAAAGTTATATATTTTTTAATATCCCCTTTATTCAACCTGACCTTCCTTACTATAAGTAACATTTTGTAACCTTATATTAATTTTGTTTCTGTTATTTTGTACTTTAGTTTTAACCACTTTTATTTAATCATTAACTCTCTTGCCTTAGACCAAACGAGAATCGTTATCAAGAAGCCTCTATTGGAAAACAAACGTACCGATTTGCATGAATTACATATTAACAGTTCATTAACAAGGTGTATCGTAAATATTTTGCCGTTGGGCAATCGAGAAGACTTCTGTACTCGTTTAGATATCACCTATTAAGGCAGATACTTAAGGTACGAGCTCCTGTGCATTTATATAAATCTCAGTTGTGCTTACAAAATATTATAAATAAAATTATTTAATGTGAGTTATAAATTTTAGATTTATTGTAATTTTGTTATTAACTGATTTAATCGGCTAAATAATTAGGAACAATCTATTTTATTCTTAGTCCTTTATCCGATAAATTTAGCGCAGAAATGTTACGTTTTATATATATATATATATATATATATATATATATATATATATATATATATATATATATATATATATATATATATATATATATATATATATATATATATATATATATATATTATTTAGACTACTATCACAAGTTCTAATACCCAATATAATCAAGACCCAAAATATTTGTCAAAGATAAAAACCACATGTAAATATAATTATTATCTCATTACATTATATATTGACTTAGCTACAAGATACAAATCGGAAACAATAAAAGAATATCAAAACAATTACAGAATAATGAAAAACATACATCGTACCATAAATTAGGGATCTGATAAGCGGAGATCAGTCGGTAAAATCGTGATGGTCACACCCAGTTAGTTAGGCCTAATCTAAATCCTTGGTGACAGGAGACAAAATAAACAGTACCTATCACACTGTGTACGTGCTAACTGAATATCATTAGACTTTTGCGTGATATCATAATATTTGAGGAAAATTTAGGAAAATATATTTTTAAAAGTCATTTTAATTTAATAATTTAAAATTATAACTTATAACTGTAAACAACTCACGGATTATGGAAATAGAGACCTGTCTAACTGTTGATAGATTGTGTGTCGATTGGTTCCCATCCTAGGAAATTAAATATTTAATGTTTTCAATTGGTGACGAGGTAAATCGCGGCGTTGCTTTTTGGCAGAAGTATCTTGATGGGAAGAAAATGAGATTTTTTTTTATTTATTATACTAGGCCACGAAATTTTCTCTGCCTACCCTGCTATATGTGTAATGTAGAGCGTGCAGGGAGGGTTGGAATACTCCATTCCTATTAAGATATTTTCCTTCGAATTCCACAGTCATTGCGTGTTGAGCGGCAGAACTCAACGTCGAGCTTTGCCTCCTGTTATTAGAGCAGAAAAATTATTGAATTGAATATTTAATTTCTCCGAGTATTAATTGATTTGATAGCTTTCATTATATCATTCTAAACATTTTTCGAAATAAGCATAGATAAAATCAAACAGTTTAAATAAATCAAAAACATAAATTTTACATATTTCGATAAAAGTGTATTTATGGTATATCTTTATAAAAGTTATAAGCGATATATTCTATTATTTATAGCTCACTATCGTAATACAGATAGATAATGCTGAGACTAGAGGTTGGTTCATTTACCTTCTTTTATTTTATGTAATATACTACGAGTCTATATAATATTTTCGTAAAACCCAAATTATCTTTTTATTGGAAAGACGAGGAAAACGAGCGTGCGGATCACCTGCTGGTGGGTGATCACTGTCACTTACGGCCCCGTGTAACACCAGAGGAGCTACAGGTGCATTGCCGGCCTTGAAACGTCTCTACGCAGAGTCAGTGTCAACCTCACAGATCATTGTGTCCCAAATGATTCAAACGTTGTATGCAATGAAATAGTTTAAAATGATTCTGGGGTGCTCAAGCCCTGAGATGAAAACTCTATATACTCCATATGAGGCCTAACCAGAGTTCTATACAATGACAATTGGCATAGCATGGCATGGCATGAAGTAATGTCTCCGCGGGCTGGGATTCCCCGTAAATTGGGCAAATTTGTTTCTTCTGGGAATGGAAATGAACCACTTTTCAAGGTTCCTTTCTTTCCATAAGGAGACGTAGGAAATGATATTAAATATTTTACATAACTTTTAAAATTTCAAAGTCTAATGGCTGTCTGTGGACTGCTCGTTTAGTGATGCTTCTTATCACTTGGGTAGATATCGAATACTGTTAACAATATTAATTCTGAATTGTCTACTACACACGTAATCAATAAAAATAATTATCAATAATAAATGGCTTACACATTTGTTTAGCTTGTATCTCGCACATATCAGTCAGGCGGAACTTGGGAACTTAGTGTTAAGCGTCTCACGACGCAGAGCATTGAATTGCGAAACTGAAAGCCGCGCTTTGTCTCGTTGCCAGTAAGAGAAAGTTAAATTATTAAATATTTTATTTCCCGAGTAAGGATCGAACCTATTACCGGCCGTATAGTCGCACGCTTGTGCCTCTGCGCCATGATGGCCTCAACGGCTTATTCGTCATCATTATTAGAAAATACAAAATTATTAAAAATATATATATATATAAAAAATTTAGTTCTTCAATTTTTAAATCATTTAAATAATAAACTATTTAAATTATTTTAGTTTAGAGTTTCATCAGATAATTTTAAGCAAAGTAAATGTTCATGAACTTTTCAATTTTTTATCTTGTATTATTAGAAATATTGAAGCACCCAGGTGCAAGAGGTGAAGTAACAGCTGTTTTTAATTTTTTCATAATCAAAAATACATATCAATAAAGTGTTTTATTTAGCTCAGTACAGCTTCACACTGTATCCCGCACATGGCGGGGTAGGCAGAGGGAAACTAGGAACCTAGTGTTAAGACACTCCGTTCCACTTCCGTTCTCCACTTTCGGCTTAATTTGTGGCATTACGTGTTGAGTGGCGGAACTCAACGCCGCATTTTGCATTATACCAGAGCGAAGAAATGAAAACATTAAATATTTAAATTGAAAATATTAAATATGTCATTTCCTCGAATGGAGATCGAACCCACAACTGTCGAATACAGTCACACGCCTGTGCCTTTTCCACGATAGGCCTCAAGGTGTTTTATTTACAATAGTATATTAATCATTATTAGAATTCTAATTTAAAAAAATAACCATGTCCAACTAAGTTGAGTAACGACTTTCATTTTTTTTAGCTTAGAAATAATAATAATAATAATGTTAATAGGATAACCTGGATATGTCTAGGTAGCTTGTATACACGTTCGAAAATTTTATACGCTTTTTAAATTTAAGTTTAGTATTTCCCTATCCTAAGTGTGGAAGAACATTTTAAAAAATAGTAAAAAATCTTATTAATGGTGCTGAGAAACGACCATTATCATATTTATTAGTTGATATAATCCGTAATTACGATTATTTTTTTTAGCTTTACAATGTATACCGCAAATACTAGGACGGACTAAAGTAAGTGTGGGGGCGTCACGTTTTCAGCAATGACAACATGGGCAGACTCGCTCAGATTATTACCACACCCGGCATTTAATACCGGCGGCATTGGCTAATGCCGGGTCCCGGTGCCCGTCCACCTTAAAGGACGGCAACGCTCCTGGAGTTATACGGGGCCGTAGGCGAGCCGTGCAGGATGAGAGACGAAGCTTAAAGCTTAACGCCGCGCTTTGCCTTGTTGCAAATCATATTTGAACGTACAAAATCATTGCATACCGCTACAATCTTTGGTAAAAACATTTTCATACAACTGTATTCAACAATAGAATTCAAAGTTCTTAATCTATCAATAACTGTTCACTTTCTACTGATTTTCATTAAACAACGGCGATGGAACGGTGAAGGGGCGTCGCCGTGACTTGTCAGACTATTGTAACAGCTACCGCTAGATTACAGGCTACTATATCTAACCTATTATTTATTGACATTGATATTAATTTAATATAATTTGCCGAGAAAATTAATTTTGGACGTGAAAGCGATGGTATGTATGAGAATTCGTTTTTGATATAACTTTTAATGTAAATAAGAGTAAATACGATATGATTTTATGTTTAAATTGGCATATGATTTATAGATAGATAGATTAGATACTTGCTGTATTCGGCATATAGTAGGGTAGACGGAGGTAACTTGGGAACCTACTGTGAACAGGTTCCCATTAATAAAATTTTGTTCCCCACCTTCTGCTGAAATCTGGAGGTATTAAGTGATTACCCCTTTATTAGTACTAGAAAATAAAAATGTTAAAATGTTAACTTTATAACGTTATACTATATAACGATAAACTCTCTATAAAGTAGAAGTGAGCACAACTTGGTTTGCGTTAAAAGCCACATAGTGTTTGTTCACTCCATATAACGATAACTCTCTACAACGACAAGCCCTTGAGTTTCGTTATAAAGGGTACATTGTGTTTTATTTCCTCGAATGGTAATTGAATCTAGAACCGTCAAGTTTACATACCAACACTTTCTATGGCACAACATACCTTTCTACCTTCTTTAATTATAATATCTAAGAAATAAAAAAGCTTCCAATTTTTCTAATTACATACAAAAAATCTTCCTTCCGATTGTTTCTTAGACAATACAATACTAAACAAATGTAATTTACATGATGGAAGTGTATTTTTTGTTTGATATATACATATTACGTGTGTATGTATGTACAGTACAAAAGATTAAAACGACCAGTCATGCCGTCACACTGTATGGAGTCCACGCACACTATCGACTTACCTTATATATATTTTTTAAGCTATTTTCTATGAGATATATATATATATATATATATATATATATATATATATATATATATATATATATATATATATATATATATATATATATATATATATATATATATATATATATATATATATATATATATATATATATTAAATATTAAATATTTAAAAGTATAAATACATAATTTATAAGTAACTATAACAATAGTACTTTGTCTCTCTGTCAGTGGACACGTCGTGGCGCAGGAGCACGAGTGTGCGAGACAGGTTGTTGGTTCGATTCTCGTTCAAGGGAATGAAACATTAAATAAATTTCCTCGCTTTGGCACTGAAGCAAAAAGCGTTAAGTTTCACCACCTTACACGCAAAGCCTCAAATTTAGCATGGAAGTGTTTTAAAGAGAACGGAGTGTTAAACATTCCCTAGACATCCATTTCCCTCTACCTTCCCTCTCATATGCGGGATACAGCGTGAAGCCCACAAAGCAAAAAGCCTTCTTCATATTCCAAAATAGTGTGCACGAGTTTCGTTTATATACAGAGCAAATATAATTATTTTAATAGCGCCGGCAGCACAAAGCCGGCGCGGCCGCGTAGTCATTGCTTCACCTGACTATTAGCATATATTGTATGTTCATTTTTGACGATATTATTTACAATCTTCGGGAAAATGGAACCGTGACGTGAAGTAACGTTTTGTTTTACCATAATTATTTATATTACTGTGAAATGGCAATTATAGCTTTATTAAAACTTTTAAATTTGATTGTTGACTGTGTTCGCGGCGGTAATGAGTTCAATCCCATTTGGGGAAAGAAATTATTTTCTTTTTTTTTTGTTTTCACCAGGTGTCTTGAGAATAGGTAGCCCCTGGCATTTCTGATATATAGGTTATACCGCATAGATATGTTTATTTTCATTCTTTTTAGAGTTCTGTACTCTTTTGAGATACGGAAACTAAAAAAACTTCAAAAAAAAAAAATAATAAAGTAAAGCGACCTTAACTTTGTTGTCTACTTGAACGTTCGTTATAGAATGAGTATATATACTCGTATACTCCTTCAAAATTATATTTATATTTTTTTAATTATTAATTTAAAATTACACTTCCCGTAGATCTTTTTAAATCTACGAGAATTATAGCTATATGAGTACTCGACCCTTGGTGGCGGAAACCCACCCGCACTTGACCAGTATCTTTTATAAAAAGGCAAAAAAATATAAATGAATATTTAAATATAAATAATGAATTAGGTGCAATATCAGTCGTAGACTGATAAAAACGCGGATACAGATATTTCTAGCAAATTGTATTACTGTTGATATCACAATACATGTGATCTGCATGATTAATTTCATTACGAATGTTTGTTTCTTATGTTACAATTATTGATATAATTCATCAGTTTTCATTTCTACGCTTTGGTACAAGGCAAAACGCGGCGTTGAGTTCCGCTATTCAACTTTCTGCGTTGAGTTCCGCTTCTTTCTGGAAAGTAGAACGGAAGATGAACCGAGTGTCTTTACAATAGGTTTCCAAGTTCCATCTTCTTACCCTGCCATGTACGGGATACAGCGTGAAGCTGCGTGAGTGAGGGAATAAAGAAGGTGAGGCCTGTCGCGGCACAAGTACACCCGGAAAGCGACTGTAAGTGCGACAAGTTTTCGGCTAGATCCCCACACGAGGAAATTAAATATTTAATGTTTCCTTCTCTCTGGCAACAAGGTAAAACGTGGCGTTGAGTTCCGTCAGCGAGTGAGGAACAGCAGTATTCCAAGTTCCCAAGTTCCCTCTGCCTACCCTGCCATGTGCGGGATACAGTGTGAGGCTAAAAAAAACTAAAATATACTAAAATATATATTATTATCGCTCTGAAATCATGTCATCATCCAATATCTATGTCAAAAATAAAAACGAATGATATATGATGATTTAGAAAAAGATTACATTTTAAAACTTATCAGTTACTAGGTGTTGACTTACAGAGTATAAAGAACGAATTTTCACGTATCTCTCACGTTATTTTTAAATGAAAGATAGAGTTTTTTTGGTAATCATTTCTTGATCTACAATGCTTGTCCAAAAGAAAACTCCAAAATTAGTTCAGTGTGTCTTAAATGAAGGACTTAATTTTTCTATGTTTAAGTACGCGCTTTATTCTGCATATAGATACCGTTCCACTTGCCGACTAGATTTCCAATGGCGGAACCAGAGCGAGGATATTTTTATATCCTCGCTCTGGTAACGACAGCCAAACGCAGCGTTCAACTCCGTCAATCGACTCGCATTGACTCTACTATTCAGCAGAAAATGAAGAATGGAATGTGAGTTGGGGTTTGCAGGTCACCTCTGTGTGCCCTGGGGTATATTTAAGAATACTGGCACTCAAAAAATGTCGGGTGGCAGAAACTCAACGGCGCACTTTGTTTTGCCGGAGAGGAGCGGAAACCGAATCTATAACGATCGTTTTTACAATCTTTTTACAAGGTATCCTATTGGACCAGAATAATTTTAATGTTATTAATAATTTTAATTTATTGACAAGCGTGTGACTGTAACCGACAAGTCGTGGATTCCACCCCCACTCGCAGAAATGAAATATTAAAATTTACAAATTTAACATTTACCCAATGCCCTAAATTTGGTGGAAAGTAGGGAGCGGAAGTGGAACGGAGTGTCTTAACACTAGGTTTCCAAGTTCCCTCTGAGTACCCTGCCATGTGCGGGATACAGCGTGAAGCTGAAACGAAGAAATATTCTTAATAAGCATTCACCAACGTGTCCCCCGATTTATAAACTACTCAATCAGACACGATGATAATGTATCAAGACGATCGCAGCGGAACTTTCCTGAAAATTTTTAAAAATGATCTATTTACATCAACTTAAAGATACTATTTATACTTATTAAATAATCACGAACGGACTTTGTCTCACACGGCCTTAGCGGCTGGCTGGCTCTGATAGCCTATCACTTGTTTACGCAAAACATATCAAAATACAATACTGATTGATGATTCTATCTGATAAGGACACCAAATTTGACCTCATTATTGGTGATAACATTCGCAGAAGGTTAAGTTTATTTATTATGAAGTAATATTAGTACCTATCTGTCTACAGGTCAAGAAAATAGCCGATTTTCATACTTTATTTTTATTATTACAGGAAAAAACTGCAAAATACCAAAACAACGATATACCGCAATCATTTCTTAGTCATGATAATTAATATAATGTTTTAACTATTGTCGTTATACTTAACACTAGGTTCCCAAGTTTTCTCTGTTTACTCTGCCATGTGCGGGATAAAGCGTGAATTGATTGATGTGATTGATGGATATTGTTATTACAAATTCGATCAGCATCGTGATTAATATTTTATAAGCTACAGGGGAACAGATAAACATACCAATCAGATTCATAAGTCTACATTTTTTCACCGTATGCTGATAAAAAAAAGAAACTACGTAACAACCTTTATATACTATCATACATGGAGCTATGCTGATGTCTTATTCCTTATCGTGAGATAATAATTATAATAATAGACAATATTATCTATTTTTATACGTCTGGTCTGTAGTAAGACTTTTTCATACTATTATATAATTAACTATTCTTTAAATAACCATTTTTAAATGTTTGCTCACTTTTTTTTACTTTATTTATTTCTTGT
The DNA here is from genome assembly GCA_019049475.1 of Eueides isabella. Taxonomy (NCBI): domain Eukaryota; kingdom Metazoa; phylum Arthropoda; class Insecta; order Lepidoptera; family Nymphalidae; genus Eueides; species Eueides isabella. The sequence goes on from CM032386.1 coordinate 903,914, forward strand.
AAAACGTGTATCAACATATTCTGTAAACTGATAAATCATTTACTGTCACCCACGATTCAGAATGTTTAATGTAGATGAAAGTAACATTTTTACCTACTGGTTGTTAATAAACATCTTTTTATTTACGTTTTTTAAACATTCTTATAAACTAAATAAATTTAAAGTAAATATATAACTTGTTTGAAAACGAATTATTAAATGAACGATTATTAAAATAATTCAAATTCAAATTCAAATTCAAATATTTTTATTCAAAATAAGAAGTTACAAGCTTCGTTTTTTGAACGTCAAACAATTTACCACCAGTTCACTAAAGTTACTGCCTCAGACCTGAGAAGAACCGGCGAAAGAAACTCAGCGGGACATGTCTTTTTTTTTTTAATCAACTTTTACATCATATAATCAATTGTGACAATGATACATTTGAAATAGACTGGAGCGAGCATTTTATTCCCAAGGCGTGTTATCATTTATGAAATCGTTAATTTGGTAATAACCTTTAACACACAAACGTCTTTTCACAACCTTTTTAAATTGTGAAATAGAAAATTCTCGGACGTTTTCTGGGATCCTATTGTAAAAGCGTACACCCTGACCCATAAAAGAATTACGGACTCGATTCAATCGAGTTACAGGTACACTAAGATTAAACTTATTTCTAGTATTAATATTATGTATATCCCTTATCTTGGTAAATTCATTAATATTTTTCTTAACATGCATAATATTTTCAAAAATGTATTGCGATGCAACGGTCATTATATTGATTTCTTTAAATTTTTCCCTTAAAGAATCTTTAGGGCCTAATTTATAGATTGCACGAATAGCTCGCTTCTGCAAGACGAAAATTGATTGAATACCGGCTGCATTACCCCAGAGTAAGATGCCGTAGGACATAATACTGTGAAAGTAGCTAAAATAAACGAGGCGAGCCGTTTCCACGTCTGTCAATGTTCTGATTTTTTTAACCGCAAAGGCTGCTGAGCTAAGTCTATTCGCCAATCCATCGATATGAGGTCCCCACTGTAATTTAGAGTCAATGGTGATCCCGAGAAATACCGTTGAATCAACAGGATCCACGGCTTCACCATTCAAAAGTACATCGGCTTTCACAATTTTCGTGTTGGGTGTTCGGAATATAACACATTTGGTTTTTTTACTATTCAAAAGTAAATTATTTGCACTAAACCAATGTACTAATTTTGAGAGAGCATTGTTTACATCGTCATATATTTTTTGTCTTCTTTTCATTTTAAAAATTAGCGATGTATCATCTGCAAACAATACTATCTCATGGCTCCTTTCAACTAAATATGGTAGGTCATTTATATATATTAAAAAGAGAAAAGGACCAAGAATAGACCCCTGTGGGACCCCCATACCGATTGAAGAACCAGGAGATTTTTTACCATTCACATCAACCTTCTGAATCCTATTAGTTAAATAAGAAGTCAGAAGATCGAGTGCACGTCCTCTTATGCCGTAGTGGTGTAGCTTCATGACCAATGTCGAGTGCTGCACGCAATCAAATGTGCCTTCGACAAGTCACACAACATGCCAAGAGCATCCTGCGATCCTTCCCATGCCTCATAAATACTCTTTAAGAGAGCTATACCAGCATCGGTAGTAGAGCGACCCTTAGTAAAACCATACTGTTTATTGTGCAAGAGTTTATGGTAATTAAAATGTATTAACATTTGATTCAAAATAATTTTTTCAAAAATTTTACTAAATGATGCTAGTACCGATATAGGTCTAAAATTGTTAGGATCGGATGTACTACCCTATTTAAATATAGGTATGATTTTACTAAATTTCATTAGGTCAGGAAACACACCATACTCTATACAATTATTAAATATATCAGCAAGATGAGGAGCAACAGCGTCTATTATAAAACTAATCAATTTGACAGAAATACCCCATAGATCTGATGTTTTCTTGATATCTATGGTCTTAAATGTTTTAACAATGTCTCTAGAGTTGATTGAGTGAAATTTAAAGTCTATATTACATTTGTCGACGCACTCCTTCAGCAATGATTCAGCGACAGTTGTGGAAGCTATAAGGGTTTTGGTTGTGGAAACTGGAATATCTGCAAAAAATTTTTCAAAAACACTAGCAACTTCTTGATCACAGCTGGTTACACCATTGTCAGTTTTTAATTTAAATTCATAATTGCATTTTTTTGTATTTCCAGTTTCACAATTTATTATGTTCCATGTCATTTTAATTTTGTCAGAGGAATTTTTTATTTTGTTTCTTATATATAAAGATTTTGCCATGGAACATACTTTTTTAAACAATTTCGAATAGTTTCGGACGTAATTAATAAATGATTTACTGTGGTTATACGCTTTTTCATTATAAAGTTCATATAACCTTTGTAAAAATATTCCTAACAAACTGAATTATCATAAAAAATGTTGCGAAATTCAAGGCTACAGAAATGCGTACGTATATCCAAATTATAAATTCTTAGAGTCAAATCTATAATCTTTTTGTGTTCCACACAAAGCTGTACTTATTATTATTTATTATGTATTAAAATAACTATTACGTATTGGACAAAAGCCGTTATCAGTCCATCTATCTAACTAAACAGCAAATATCGTTATAATAAACTGATCATATTACGTTACTTGCAGGGCCTGGGGTGACCAAACAAGGCATAATCCCATTGAATGTTGGAAAATGTCTATTATGTTATTTCCGTATGCGGTCATGTCCTGTTCTAAGCTTATTTTGAGTGTCATGTAACGGTTTACAGTTTTGTATAGGATTTTTTGGAACAAATTTTATTTTTGCTTGTCAGTTATTGAATTATTATATTCAGAAGTGTTGTTAGTGGTACAGATGATATATATATATATATATATATATATATATATATATATATATATATATATATATATATATATATATATACATATATATATATATATATATATATATATATATATATATATATATATATATATACATATATATATATATATATATATATATATATATATATATATATATATATATATATATATATATATATATATATATATATATATATATATATATATATATATATATATATATATATCATTACTTTCGTTCTTTTCATCGTTATTTATATGATTACTTAATTGGTAAAGCGAAAATACCTTTTCAATATTAATAGAACTACAAAAGATTGATTCAACTAATTCCCAATTAATATATATAGTAATAATATTTGAAAATGGAAGCAATAAATAATATTATTTTGGTTAATAATGTTGTTTTGAGGCGTTTTGTGGGGTAGGGTTATAAGGGTGTGACTATAGACGCGACAGATTGTAAATTTGAATGAGATTTGCAGAAATAAAATATTTAATATTTTCATTTGATTCTTTTGGTAATAAGGCAGAACGCAGCGTTGAGTTTCGCCAATAGTATCGCCTCCTGAATTTGGCAGAAAGTAAAAATAGGAACGGAGTGCCCTAACAATAAATTTCAAAGTCTTCATGTCCAGCTATGTATAGGATATATAAAAAGATATAAACCTTAAGTCAAAATTCTCCATCAATTTAATTCATATTTCTAAACAACAATACAATTTGCAAACAAAGTACAAAAAACACAGACACAATGAAAAACACGTATTAGAAAACCGTTTAGTTTATAAAGGCATTTAGTTGGTATCTCTAAGATAACATCGCGGGCCGACCAGGCCAGTTCAGTTGAGTGTAAAACGATATATTTGTTGATTACTATCTCCAGCTACCTACAGTATGGGCTCGGGTTTCCTGTCCATGTGAAAAATGAAAGATTTTTTTTTCCCATTATTGTGCAATATGGAATATATAATAGTTATTGTGTCGAGGATCTTTATTGTCACCCTACTAGCAATATTGTTAATTCGCGCCCCTTTTGTGTAGATAAAATCATGTTTTGTACAGAAATATTTTAAAAACGCTTTTGTTGTTTTGTGAATATAATTTTTAAACGATTTTCAATGTCATCATAGTCTTTCTATTTCTATTTATTTTAATAGCCTCATTAAAGCTGTAAGCTTAGTCTGTGATATCTGTTAGTATGTCGATAGTTCAATGTGTTTGTTTCTTGCTTATTTTGTAATAATTATATTGTTCATTGTTAGAGGTTAAACATTGATTTTCATTTAGTTTACAGCCAATGAACAACAAAATCTACTTATTTCTTTTTTTTTAGCTTCACGCTGTACCCCGCACATGGCAGGGTAGGCAGAGGGAACTTGGGATATCGTGTCCGTTCCCAACTCCGAAACCGTTCCGTTTGCACGCTTCTGTCGAATTTGAGATATGTTTTGTTGATTTTTTTAGTTACCAGAGCGAAACATAAAAATATTAACAATTTCACTTCTTTTTCTTTCTTTCTAGTGAGAATCGTACTTACAACCAGTCACGCTTACAGCCACGCGCTGGAGCCACTGCGCCACGACAGACGACTACTACACTAACGGTTTATATTAAAAACACAATATTTTAACTAAGGATTCAATCGTCAAATGGTGCATATTGATATAATCTTATAATTTTATGTCAATCAATCCAAAAGACAAGCAATTGTACTATTATGACATCATGTTACAAAAAATTTATCTGATTGTATCCAAGCATAAGGCATATAAATAAATATATTTCAGATATACATACATATTATATTCATTAGTATTGTAGTTATAGTTAGAGGTCAGGCGTGGCGAACACAAGCAGGAGTTGAGGGTTCGATGCCCACTCGAGGAAATTAAATATTTAATATTTTCATTTTGCTCGCTCTGGTAAAGTGGCAAAGTGCGGGGTTGAGTTTCTCTACTCTAATCGCAATGCCTTTAGAATTAGAATTTGACAAATAATGAAGAACTGGGGTGTCTCAGTCGGAACGGAGTGTCTTAACAATAGATTTCCGGGTTCCCCGGATCCCTCTGCCCACCCTGATAGGTGCGGGATACAGTGTGAAGCTAATCTGTACTATAATACATATAATAAATGCCTGTACATGGAAGATGTATTTAAAAAATATTTTTAATGTAAATAAGGCTCAAAAAAGTTATTTTTAAATTTTTATCTGTTTGTCTGTGCGTTTTTACGCACTAATCTCAGAAACAGCTTAACAGATTTAAATGCAGTTTTCACTTTTATATTTTGGTAACCTTCGTTTAACATATAGCCTTAAAAAAATAGTTTTCTATGTATTGATATTGTCTTAAAAGTAATAATATTCATAACATTATAAAGAACTAGATAGTAGTTGAGATTAGTTACCAAAAAGTGTAATTTGAGCGGGCGAAGCCGCGGGCTGGTCGCTAGTAAAAAATAAAAATATGTTAGTATTGAAGACGTGGAGTTAGCCGTACGCGAGTGAAGCGACGTCAAGGTACGTCGGTGTTGCGTTTGACACTTGACCTGGGGTGACCATGGTTTTTTCAACCAATTCTGTTTTAGAGGTCTGTCGTGATGCACTGGCGCAGACTGTGACTATAAATGACAGGTTATGGGTTCGATCCCCACTCGAGGGAAATTAGGGAGGGAGGGAAAATTATTAATATTTATTATTTTTCAATTAAATATTTAATAATTTCATTTATTCGCTCTGGGAACAAGGCAAACTGCAGCGTTGAGTTCCGCCACTCAAGTTCGGGGGAAAGTGGGGAACAGAATATCTTAACACTAGGTTCCTAAATTCCTTCTGTCTATCCTGAATCCCTTTTAGCTTTACGCTGTATCCTGCAACAGGCAGGGTAAGCAGAGAGAGTCTGGGATAATAAATTTGCCTTTTTGCCTCAGCATTACCTCTTGGGTGCAGGAGCTTTGAGCCGCGCTTTTGCCTGAAGGGCAAGGCGCATCCTGCGTTTACATCGTATGCTTGTACCCCTACGTCTCAAGCGGTCTTTATATAATATTATTTACTTATAATAATTATCTTAGAATCACATAATCCCATAATATTTTTATTGATGCAGTCTCTACTACGACCTCCTACCGCTAGCGGTGTAAAGGAGAGCCGCCGCGTTTGACCGCAAATAAACAAACAAACACGTGAAACGTACACACTATCGTTCTCTAACTTTAGCGGTTAAAAGTTAAGATGATCGTCCATAGTCATTTACTATAAAAAATAATTGTAAAAAAGGTTATAAAAGGTAATGAAAGATAGTCTTAACACTAGGTTCCCAGATTCCCTCTGCCACCCCGGCTAATTACCGTGATGAACAAGACTTTCTATTAAAATAACACACACAAAGTGAATGGACCGCCATTCACTTAGGAGGTACAGTGCCATAAACATACGAGATATATACAGACAAACAAGCTAACATTTCTAAAACTAATTTTAAAAGCGTATACAAAATTTGAACGTAGCAGGATTTGAACACGCACCTCTTGGAAACCGTCCAAGCGCTCTGACCAACTAAGCCATACGTTCTTATCGAGCTACCTAGAAATTCTAAATGAATTTTTGTAGAGATTTTCAAAAATATTAAATGGACCACGTGCCTTATTTTGACCATTCTCTGACACTTTTCACTTTATGCTACCGACGTATAAAAATTGAAGAAGTAAGCCGCGCCTGCCACTCATAGTTAGTGTGTAACGCGATATTTATATCGCTTTATCCTTAAGTTGTTTTACCAACCAAAGTCTGTTCTAACGGGCTAACCGATTTTCGAAGAGGAGAATAATGAGTTTTATTTAAATATTGTGTAAATCGTATTTTTAGGTCTCATTTTTAAATTTATTAGGTAAATTGTTATATTTACAATATTTTTATTATTTCATTCGCTTGTGCGGCTGTTTTTGCCACTCAAAAAACAATGTCTCTAGAATTTGGTGGAAAGTAAGGAACGGAAGTGTTTTAGTGGGAACAGAGTGCCTTAACATTAGGCTATATACTGGATATCGGGTGAGACGATAAAATTCAAACTATGTAGATTTTCAAGGTTTAATAAGGAAAACCCTATATAGTAAGGTGTACATGCGTTATGCGTTAGATGCATGAAGATATTATAAACTATATATTTCACAATCAATGGAATCCATTGCGAAACATATAACTTTTTCAATAATATCTATACAACCGATCAAAATTCAAATTAAATTTAAAATTATCATACAAGAAATATACAAATACTTTGATAAAAGTGGATAGTATTTATCATTTTAAGAAAAAAAAATTGGCAACAGCACATGCTGATTAAGAGGTTTTTACTTATCTTTCGATTAGATGCGATGTACTTGAAGTTCTTGTTGTTTTCTTTTATTTCCGTATTATATGGCACAGCGGTACACGATTGCGGTACACGCAACGGTTGTTGGATCGATTCCTATTCGGAAAAATGTTTTTTCATCATTATATAGGTAAATAGACAAAGCGAGGCGTTGAGCGTAGAGAGGAAAGAGAAAAGAGAAAAGAGAGATATAGAAATCTGGAGATATAAGGTGGTCCAAAATGGCAGATAATCATGGTCTCTTATCTCAAAAGAGATTGTGATAAATTGTTTTATATTGCTATGTATATGTATATGCTATCAAATTCTACGGAAAGTTGGGAACGAAATTTAGTGTCTTTAGCCTTGGTTCCCAAGTTCCCTTTACCGTGCTGCGGTATACAGCGTGATGCTGAGATGAGAGTATTTTAATACAGCTATTTGCATACATAATTTTATATGAAAAATAAACAAAAATAAAAAGAAAAGGCCAAATTTTATTATAACTACGAATATTATTAAAAAAAAAGAACGTACAAAAACATCTTAAAAGCTAATACTAATGAAAATCATAATACATTAGACGTGTTACCGATAACAATTATTACAACACATACTCGTACATACACTGACGCCGGTAAAGGTTGTTTTATCTCAAAATGCAAAGTAAATCGCATCTTGTATCTTCCAACGACGTCTATAGCAGCGCGGTCAGAGCGGCTTCCGTTGCATCACTATCTTGCTGGTGCTAGAGATAATGTGCCTTATTTAATGTTATTCCGGTATCCTCATTTAGATATAGTCGTATAGGTATTCGTATCGGACAAATAGTTTCTTGTTTTTGAATGGTTTTACTTTTTATAACATTTCAAATATATTTTCGAGACTTGTAGTGGCGCAGCGGCACAAGAGTGTGTATGTAACAGACAGGTTCTGGGTTCGATCCCCACTCGAGGAAATGAAATATTTAATATTTTCAATTTAAATTATAATTAATGTTTCATTTCCTCGCTCTGGTAATAAGGCAAAAGCGCGGCGTTGAGTTCCGCCACTCAACACGCAATGCCTGGAATTCGGCGGAAAGTGGGGAACAGAAGTGAAACGGAGTGTCTTTACACTAGGTTCCCGGGTTCCCTCTGCCTACCCTGTGATACAGTGTGACGCTGATTATGAGTATGAGTAAATATATTTTTGTTAGTATTGCAGAGTATACGATTTGTGGTTAGTGTTGAAATGCTTTTAATTTAATTTTTATTCTTACTAAGTTATATAGAATTTACAGTATATACTCTGTATTGAGTGGTGGAACATAACTCCGCATTTGCCATGTTTCCAGAGCAAAGACATATTTTTCATTTAATTTTATTCCTCCCAGTAGGGTAATTCGTCGGTTGTGGGTACGACGAATTTCCCTACTGCGAGGAATTTATTTATGTTTTTGATTGTTCAATTAAAAAATTGTAACGATCTTTCATTAATTTAATGTTTTTTATTGATTAGATAGCAATTTATTTTTTCAAATACCAATTAGCTGTCACTTATAATGCTACTGTTTCTTTTTTAGATTATAGACACTGTCAGCCACACATAACAAGGAAGGCAGAGGGAACTTTGGAACCTAATGTTAACCTTAGCGTTCTCATTAAGGCATTTCTGGTCCCCACTCTTTGACGAATACCGGAAGCATTACGTGTTGAGTGCTCCAACTAAACAGTGAAGCACTCTGTTTAATGATTTTTATTAATGAAAATTAATATGACATATTTTATTTAGTCAAGTGGGAATCAAAAATACAACCTGTCGCATTTACTTTTACTCTTGTCTCAAGACCGGCCTCAATGAAGAACATTAATAATATCTGTTAAGCTATGTGCATACTGATGCGTCTTATCAAATTCATGAACAAACTTTACATATGTATTTAATTTTAGAAAAATCATAAAAAATCAGCATTGAATTCTTCCGTTAGTATGGTTCTATAATTATGGCGTTCCGAGCGTGCCAGTTGAGCACATATCACTTCGCCAATGTCACGTTGAATGGAGAAGACACGAAGGAGGTTGTACGGCAGAAAAAATAATATTACACAATAGAGTTCTTCCGTTGAGAATTTAGAAAATGGGAACCGGAAGTGGTTTAATATGACGGAGTGGGTGAGACTCCCAGCTTCCTTTTGCCTACCTTCCTAGGTGCGGGAAACAACGTGAACCTATATCTATAGAAAAGCAAAGTATTCCTGTTTGATTTGCAATTATTGAAACTTTTTGCCAATGGCAAGTAATAAGGTATAGCAAATACAAATAGTCAGTTAGTCTTCGTGAGTTGCGGTTAATCTGTGCATTATTTATGCGACCGTGAGAGACGCCATGTGACGAGGTTCTGTAGAAAAAATACTTTAAAAATTCTAGGAGCTTTTGTAGGCATATTATTACTACTTTAAACAGGCGCTTTTATTAGTTTAAAATGCAATTAATTATATTTAAAGCTAGCAACCCTCGCGGCTTCGTCCGCTTGAAGTACTTCATTGTTTATTCACCAGTCTGACTTACTGTAGTAATCTAATAACATTATCGTTTTATTTAAATGACAATATCTTTACTATAGTAAACGCTATAGTTTCAGCCTATTTAGATTGATTATTTATATCGTCAGATTATTTTTATGAGCAAATTTTAATACATTTTAAACTCTAAAAGTTAAGTAATGTCGTTTAAAATACAGTAGTGGAAAAATTATGTAAATGGGTAAAGCCGTTTCTGAGATTTCCTTCCGTTTCCCCGCTCTCCGCCGAATTTAAAGCATTGCGTATTGAGTGGTGTAACTCAGAAGCTCGAAGTAAAGCGATGAATATGATAATATTAATAATATTTTTCTCGAGTGGTGTTAAAACCAGTGCCCCTTTGCCAGAACAGCCCTATCTTGTTACTTTTTAAAGACAATTTAACATTATAAAATAAACAACACATACATCTTCAGGATTCCAGAGGCAAAATTATAAATTATCGTTCATTAGCAAATATATAAAAATATTTGAGGCCTGTCGTGGCGCAGCGGCACAAGCGTGAGACGGTAAACGAGAAGTTGTGGATTCGATCTCCACTCAATGAAACGAAATATTGGATATTTTCGAATAAAATATTGAATGTCTTTATTTATTCGCTATGGTAACAAGGCAAAGCGTGGCGTTGAGTTCCGCCACTCAACACGCAACGGAGTGTCTTAGCACTAGGTTCCCAAGTTCACCCTACCTACCCTGCCACGTCCGGGATACAGCGTGAAGCTACGTATGAGTATAAAAGTAATCCCACGGGACTCATGAAGATCACAAAATCCCGCGTGATTAAGTCATGTAGCAAGTACTTACGTAGCTAATGAACTAGTTAAACTCCTACAGCGCTACTTGCTAACGTATAGACTCAATAAGAAAAGATTTACTTACGTACCTCTTGACGACGTGCGGATAAGTACTGTAGCACTCGAGCGATACAGTATTGAATTATTTTGAGACATATTCAACTTTAACAGTGTCAGTATCCCGTAGATGTGACTTGATTTCTTATTATTCGAGAAATCCTTAAGAATTAACATTTTTTTTATTATTTTATATTTCTTTTGTTTTTTTAAGCGTCACATATAGAATCTACTGTTTACTAATGTCCACTTGATAAATTTGATAAGAAAAATGATTCAATTGGGAAACGAACCCGCGACCATCACGTGTTCTGTTGTCCTGCTCGATACTATGGCCGTTATAATAAAAATAACAACACATCAATGTGATATTTGAAATTTTTTTAGTATCTCATCATTACTGTCACAAATACAAGGACAAACTGTTTTTATAGATAGCTGTTATTGGTTCAATTATCTTCTAATTGCGATGATTAAAAAGGAAATCCACCAAAAAATAACTATTTATGTATAGAAATAAATCCATTTAATTTAATACTAACAGTTAATAGTTAATAATGCTCTGTTACTGAGCAACTGACACGAAACGCACACTTTTGTACGTACACTACAGGACTTAAATTTTAAAATTTTGGCTTACTTTCTTTATTGATACTAAAAAAGATTGTGTTTAAGTGCTTTGCGTAATCTGAACCTTTTTTACCTGTTGACTCTACTTTTGAAAACAACCACATTATATATACTATATATGTCATCGGCAATACACATCATGTTGTTACGGAGAGATTTTCACTGATTTGACTAGAGGGAGTGTGAAGTAGCACTGTTTTAACGGGAAAGTAGTGTCTTAACACTAGGTTCTCTCCACCTACCTTCTCTCTCCCGTGCGGGACACATCGTGAAGCTGGCTAAGATAGAATTTCTTAAATATCCTACAGCAATGACTAATAAGCCGGGTTATCCATTCTAGGTCTTAAAGTACACAATAACATAACTCCACGACGACCTGCTAATAATAATACGTTATACATTCTGTTTAACATTCATATTTATGAACGTCGAAACGAAAGTCGAAACGGAACCCTCGCTTCAGGCGAAACTTCGTATTACGATATTTGTTTCCAATCAAACGTCGCTACAATATACGGAAGTAAAGTATTCATTAAATTGGAAACGATACTAAATAACAGTTTTGTCCCCCGCCAAATTACGGAATACTGAAGCGAAATGATCGCTTGTACCACGTTTAATCGCTTGCATATTTGAGTGGATTATTTTATTAGGACTTGAATTGTGGGGTTGTGGTGGGCTTTTGGTGTTTGGTGTACATTGCTGGTTATAGAAGAAGTTGTTTATAACGAAAATTATGCTAATATCTACATTTGATACAATTTACAATTGTTAGTACATCAAATGATTACTCTTTCTTCTTGGGAAATCAAGAATTAAATAAATCAGTAATGTACGATAAAATTATTACCAATCTTTTTTACCAACCCGCTTAGTGTGGAGGTCTCATGAGAAGACTGTCAGCTGCCACGCCGCCCAGTGGAAAAAGAAATGTTTTAATGTTGTGGTCACGCGGTTCACTTCATTAGCCTCGTTAGTTATGCACTGCCGATAGTACGGCCCGCACATAATTGTGTCTAATTATACTGAATATTGTATTTACAGGGTAAAAAATATTTTATATTCGGCAAAAGTTGATAATCTCAAAATCGTAATATTTAAATTAGTGTTTGAAATATCAGTTGAGAGCAGAGCCTTTGATATAAGTTACTGAGGTTATATTTTTTTTGAAATTATTACATATATTAGATACATAAATAAAATCAACCTCCGTTGAATCTTTGGAATGCCAAAGCAAATGGCTTCAGGGAGTTTCGAGGATGTTTGTTTATCGTTATTAAGACACTTCCGGTCCTCGCTTTCCGCCATTTTTTAAAAAATTTGACGTGTTGAGTGAGACATATTAACACTGCGCTTTGTTACTTTACCAGAGGGTTCTTCCTTCTGGTTTAAAGGTAAAAAATATTAAATATTTTATTTCCTCGAGTGGGAGTCGAGCTCAAAACTGTCGTGTTTACAGTTGCACGTTGCGCTGCTGCGCTTCACGCTGTATCCTGCACTTATAGGGTAGGCAGAGGGAACTTGGGAACCTAATATTAGAATACTCCAATCTGTTCCCCATTTTCAGCCAAATTTGAAACATTGCGTGTAGAGTGACGGAACTCAACGCCGCGCTCTGCCTTATTACTCTGGTAATGTACACTAAAAGCGCTAAAATCTTCACTTAGGCGATAAAATCATAAAATTTCAATATTGAATTAAATAAAACTTTATATAATTTATATTAGAAAATGTTGTATTTATAATAGATACGACGTAGAAGCGACCAAAGCCTCAAATATTTATACCATAATAACAGCAGAACACGTAACGGACTTTTGTATGTGATTAAATATGCATATTGAATGTACCGACGACCAGGAATATTATGTTGAACACGCGGTGACATCTAATACATGATTATTTCAAACAATTATGTCTATAATATCCCTAATTTCTGTTTAATGGCGATTTATTATTTATTTTTGAAATATATCTTTGAAATATATTTGTATGTAAGTAATGTAGTTTTTAATTTTAGCGTAACTCTGTATCCATAGTAGTGTAAACAGAGGGAACTCGGGAAACTTAGCGCTATGTTCCCGAGTTCCCAACACCTCGTTCCCAGTACGACACTCTATTTCACAATTTCTCCCGAATTCTTAAGGCATTGCACGTTGACTTGACTTAACTGGCGGAACTCAAAGCTGCCCTTAGCCTCATTACCTGGACGACGAAACAATAATTTCAAATATTTCTTCTCCTCAAGGGGAATATTTCATATAAAAAAAACATTACAAACTTATATGTGTAGTTTATTACAAAATAAAAACATTTAGTTTTTAGTTATTCTTCCGTTAAATTCTTCACAATCTTGGAAATTGTACGAAACCGTCGGTGGACGAGTCCGACTCGCACATGATTATTTATTATACGTAAAAATATTTAATGTTTTAATTCTGTCGCTCTGGTAACAAGGCAAAATTCGGCGTTAAGTTCCGCCACTCAATACGCAATGCCTCAAATTCGGCAGGAAGTGGGAAACGGAGGTGGAACGGAGTGTCTTAACACTAGGTTCCCAAGTTCCCTCTGCCTACCCTGCAATGTGCGGGATACAGTGTGAAGCTGAAAAAGCAATATCTATATAACTCTAACAAAACAACTAAGCAAACTAAGCTCGCAAACTAAAGGTTCTCAATTTTCATTTGTTGTACATCTCATTGACCAAAATTGTATATCAAAATCTGTGCGAAACTCTCAGCAGCTGATTTCAACTCGCATCTGATCAGCTTTTTATAAATATAACGAATTAAAATAACTAAAATCTAATAGATAGCTTAAAAGGGGTCCTAACACTCCGCTGTCCATGTAACACTTTTCCAATACCCATGGGTCGCGGGTATAAAGAAATTGACATTTTATATTTTTGCTATATGGTAATTTTCGTAAAGCGAGTACAAATTATTTGCTTAATTTTTGGCAGAGTAAGCAGAAAGGACTTGAAAACCTAGTATTAATATACTACTTTCCGCCGAATTTGAGGAACTCAACTTAGCTTTGCCTTGTTACCGGAGTAATGAAATGAAAATATTTCATTTCCTGAAGTAGAGATCGAATTCATGACCATGAGGTGTTAAATAGTGCGATTATAAGCGTGATAGCTTATTATCACACTATTTAACTCCTGTACCACAGGCTTTACATTCACCTACTAATATTATGAGTTTTCGATAAAAAAAATGACTGTTAGAAAAATGTTAAAAAAGTACATCTTTATTAATAATATAAACATTAAATATTTACCTTGAAGTACGTTTGATTTTACTTACATAGCTGTCTTTAGTGTCACCTTGAAGAAATATGTATCATATTGTAATTAAATATAAAAATATATTTAAAATTAATATAACTAAAACGCGAAGGTTGTAGCAACATTCAATTTGGCAGAAAGTTGATATTTTGATGTAAGTATATAACAATTTAATATTCTCAGCTTTTCAGTAATATAGGTAATATTCATATATTTTTTTATGAAAAAGAAGACGCAAGCGAGCGTGTCAGATAGGCCCTCGGCCCCGTGTAACACCAGAGGAGATACTTGTGCCTTGTCACTCTTAACGGTGAACAAAGATGCGGATAAATAAAATCAAAACAAAAATATCCATATCGGTACGACCGTTTGAATTCCGCAATATTGACACAAGAGATGAAAATATTGTGGCAAGTATTGCTTCTACGAAACTGCATAGTAGTATAGACACATATTCAGATACTGAGATGCTGATATGTTCATGTTTTTTTTTCCTTTCTGTCACCCCACTTATGATCTATTTTTTAAAAATGTATTTGCTTATAACAATTTAGTATAACAAAGTATTTAAAATGTGTAAACTCTAAAAACATGAGTCACTTTTGATAGACATGCTGTGGTAAATAAACAAAAAAAAAAGTAGAGAAAAATTTCAAGATATGTCAAGTGATAGTAACCGAGGATGCGGCAACGTGTAGTGTAGTCGTGAGCAAAGGATTAGGCCACGTCAAATTTTCAAATTATATATGTCAGCAGTACACTTAGGTAGTCATATATTTTTCAATCATGAGGCTAGTCAGGTTGTAGGTTCGATTCCCACTATCGGAAATGAAATATTCATTTTTTTTATCTTCCTAGCTCTGGTATTGAGGCAAAATTACTGCGTTGAGTTCCGCCATTCACACGGAATGCCTCGATATTTTGGCGGAAAGTGGTGAATGGAAGTGTCCGATGGGAACGGAGGGTTTTATCACTAGGTTTCCAAGTTCCCTCCCTCTGCCTGCCTACCCTTTTATTTTTAGGGTACAGGGTCAAGCTAAAAATATCTTAGAGTAAGTTAATTTTGAGGTAATTCATATTATAGATACGTCATTAAAGTTGTAGTAGCAGAAATGAATTTCTATTGAAATTTATATATCAAATTATATATCAATATTGAAAAAAATCTTAGACTAGCTACAAAATAAAAAGCTGTCATAATTTTACATTCAGTATATAAATATAGGTTACGGGAGAATACATTGCCATAATTTGTTCACGCCGGAAATAAAACAAAGCGCGGCGTTGAGTTCCGCAACCCAACAAACACTCTGCAATGTAAAGATATAAAAAAAAGTTATAAACAACAAAAATACATTAACACAATTTGTAACACATTTTCGATCTCAAAACCAAATACAACTGTTGATTCTTAATAAAAAAATTGCTAACAATAAAATATCACAATTTGTTTATTAAAAACGAACTTTATTAACCTAAAAATAAAGTATAAAATTAAATAAACTTACAATCTAATAATATTTTTACTGAAGCGCTCGTCCAATCGCGTAGTCCACAGGGGGCCCCGAGGCACGTCTTCGTGAGGTGCGTACGCGCAACCCTTAAAAGAAAATAAAAGGTATACGGTACCCTTCATTTCTGTCGGTTCGTGTGTGACATCTTAATTGAGCTACTGTGATTTAAATCTTAGTTGTCATTTATATATAAAATAAGGATATTTTAAATTAAAATAGGTTTACTTTATAGCACGGTAATTAGAGTGGGAAACGGAAGTGTAACGGAGTGTCTTAACACTAGGTTCCCAAGTTCCCACTGCCTACCCTGCCATATGCGGGTACAGCGTGAAGCTGGGTAATTATAGGTAACTCAGTGTTAAAACACTCCGTTTCCCAATTTCTGCTCTATTTTTTTTAAATATTACGTATTGAGTGGTGGAACTATGTACTCTGTCTATTAGTCTAAAGATAATTAAAAAATATAATAATTCCCCAAGCGGGGATCAAACCCATAATCAGATAAACGCTGTACTGGTCAAAAGGTAATCCAGAGGAGAACGTACTTAGAATAATATTGCTTTATTAATTAAATGTTTTAATACCAATTAGACATATAAGTTTTAATTTATATAACATAGATGTTATCCTGAAGCGTATGAAATGACTAAAAGTTTAATGGTAGAAATTTCTTTCCTTGGGCTATTAAATAAATAAATATTTTCACACTGTATACCGTGAGCAGCAAAGTAGACAAAAATTACATAGTGTTGAGATATCCATTTTCAGCATTTTTTTTTATTACAGGGGCCAAGTAATAAAAAGCTATCTCCCCTGAATGAGAATCGAAGCCACAACCGTCGGCTTTACAATCAAACGCTATGCCGCTGAGCTATGATGGTCGTACGAAATAATTATTTATAAATTATGATCTATCGATGCGGATTGGTGCTAAATACTATTGTATTCAATATTAGGAGTGTATGGCAAAGTCGTTTCCAGCTAACTGTCGGTTCAATTGCACAGTCCGCAGGGGGCCTTGCGCATTCTCAGCGGTAGCCGTTAACTTGTTACCAGTGAAAATGAGTGATACTTGAGTTAATTATGTATTAAATTAGTTTTTTTTAAAGCTTCACGCTGTAACACGCACATAACGTGCTAGACAGAGGAAACCCGGAAACCTCCTAAAAATTATTTCCGCCGAATTTTTGAGGCCAGTAGTAGGATTGGCCTCAAAAGTTTGACTACTATATACTATTCATTTAAATAATATTATTATAAATACCTTTAATATATACATAGCACTTATATACGAACACTAAAAACTTTAAGGCTTTGTGTGTTGAGTGGTAGAACTCAACGCCGCGCTTTACCTTGCAACCAGAGCGAGGAAATGAAAACATTAAATATTCACTTAGCTTCACGCTGTATCCCGCATGGCAGGATAGGCAGAGGGAACCCGGGAACCTAGTGTTAAGACACTCCGTTCCACTTCCGTTCCCCACTTTCCGCCGAATTTGAGGCATTGCGTGTTGAGTGGCGGAACTCAACGCCGCGCTTTGCCTTATTACCAGAGCGAAGAAATGAAATATTCAATATTTAAATTGAAAATATTAAACATTTAATTTCTTCGAGTGGGGAACGAACCCACAACCTCTCGTTTACTGTCACGCTTGTACAGCTGCTTCACGACAGGCCTCAATATATAATTACAATATATAATTTTTTAAATAAAATTTGTGTCACCGTTTTATTATAAGCAACGAATGAATTTGGTGTATAAGTATTGTTCAAGCTAATAACAACTGATTCAATAAAACGTTTTACCTGTTTACATAATATTTTAACAATATATAATATTGTTGAATTATATCTAAAAATGTAGTTATATTTTTTATTATTTTAATCTGCCAAGCTTGTTATCAGTATAAATTATCAATTATTTCATTTCTTTTATTTTCTTCTTTCTTCAGCTTCACGCTGTATCCTATGCACCTGGCAGGGTAGGCAGAGGGAACTTGGGAGTCTAGTGTTAAGACACTCCGTTCCGTTTCCCACTTTCCACACAATTTCAAGCATAGCGTAACCAGAGGAAAGAAATTGCAATATTAAATATTTAATTTGAAAGTAAAATTTAAAAAAATCCTTTCCTCGAGTGGAGATCCTACCATCTGTCACGCATAGGTACAGTCACACGCTTGTGTCTCGCAATATAATTAAAAATACTTTTTTTTTAAATTTCCGCCATATAGTAGGATTGGCCGAAAGAACTTAGTGTTACGTCGTTGTTGGCTGGCGGAACTCAACGCCGTGCTACCTAAAATAAATATTGTATCATAAATAAATACTTGTCAGACAAAGAAGGAAAAGGACACACCTCTCCCTGACCCGATAATTAATAATGAATATACATATCAGGTTTTTAAATACTTTTATAATATTTTAATATATTTTTTTTTTAATTTAATCTCTTAGTAAGGACATTTTATAGTCATATCTGTACATATCACGCCCACGCGCGACCCGCCACTAGTAATTTAATTTGTTAGTGTCTCCGTATGCGAGATAGTGATGTGACACACATTTTAGAGCATTTTATAAACTAACTACAATTACTATTTTCATTAGAATTACTTTTAACACCAAAATATTAGCATTATATTTCTAATGGTATAGCAACATACACAAAGTTCTTTAGCTTTATAAAGAAGAAGCATAAGTACATGAATGTATATTGATTGTTAACTGCAATATTTGAAAAAAAAAAACAAAAGATTTTTCTTGAAAATTAAAATAGAAATTATTTGAAATATCTCGTTACCCTTATATGTACTCATAAGTTAGCTTACTTACCACTCTGAGTGAATGTTGCAGTACATTTTAATAACTTTGTAATAATAAACACAACACTTTTAAAGTCAGTTATTATTGTCTGCTAGAAAAAATGCATTTAATGAATATGGAATCGAAGCCCTCAGCTCGTTATGAGAATGGAGTATCTTATCACACCAGACTTCCAAGGTTCGCTCTGATTATCCTGGTTTACACACGTTATTATAAAATACTACGTTGAGTTCTGGCAAGGAACAAGTAATATTTAAAAAAAATGTGTAAAAAGTAATGCATAGAGAGAGAACATAGAAGATAGAAGAGAGGTGTGGAACTGTTTTCTGTTTACGCGTTACACAATTTGACATAGCTATCTTTCTAACTTATGTAAATATAAAAAGCAATTCAGAATACCTCAATTATTTTCTTATAAAGTCAACGACAAGTTATATAATACATATTGGATATTTTAATAATTTATCTGATTGAACCACATCACTAGTTCTCAGTAGTCCGCTCAATTATTTAACCTTACTTAAGGTGCGGGTCACAAACATCGGCCGGAATTGAACGCGGGGCCGCGGGTCGAGTATCAACTGCATTGACTCATAATTTCATATACCTATATATTACTTAATTAAAATCTAGACTTTTTTTGTTTATGCCTTTTTTTAAGGTCAGACAGGATTGGCAGAGGGCACTTGGAAACTCAGTGTTAAGTCACTCCGTTACCATAAACATACTTCTTTTCTTCAGGCATGGTATACCGCGATTATGCGTAAGTAGCTCGTTGAAAAATGAGGAAATAAAAATAATAAATATTTCATTTTCCCTAGTGGGAATCAAACCTTACACGTTGATAACGGCACGCTTGCGCGCTTACGCTACGACTGAACTCATATCGATAAAATTTTATCTAAAGAGATTTAAAATCACTTTTACACTGATTTTATCAATTATATAATAAATCTTTATACACCTAACGCCACTAAATAAATCACTTAACACGCAATGCCTCCCGAATTTGGCGGAAAGTGGGGACCGGAAGTATCTTAATGAGAACGGCGTGTAAGGCACTAGGCGATACAGAGTTAAATTTAAAAAAAAACAATACACAAGAATCATCAATTTAATATAAGTTAACGGTTAATTGACATCTATGAGTGCCACACCTTGTTACCAACGTTAAACTATATGAAAGACACGTGTAAGGAAGACATTGAAACTGTTTGTTAACATTTTGCCTTTAAGTATTATATTTATTTACTATCGCCTAAATATTAACACAGATGAACACCTGTATTTGAATAAATAGTGCGAAATTATTTTGTTAAATACATTTTTTCAACAAGCTATTGTTTGTGACTTAGATATGCCACATTCTTATTTACATCATCATATTTTTAATCTTCGATGAAAAGCAAGCAAGTGTTAAACGTCTGTATTTCGGCGGCGAGACCTGCAACTTAGTACGCAATACTTCAAATTAAGCGGAGGGCGGAGAACGGAACGGAGTGTTTTAATATTAGATTTTAAAATTCCCTCTCTACTCCGCCGTATGAGTGATACAGCTCTCTCTCTCAGCTTCACGCTGTATCCCGCACTAGGCAGGGTAGGCAGAAGGAACCCGGGAACCTAGTGTTGACACACCGTTCCACTTTCGTTCCCCATTTTACGCCGAATTTGAGGCATTGCGTGTTGAGTGACGGAACTTAACTCCGCGCTTTGCCTTATTACCAGTGATACAGCGTGAACCTAAGTAAGTGTTTCTGTATGTCTGTGTCGATGTAGCTATAGTATATGCTATGGTATATATATATATATATATATATATATATATATATATATATATATATATATATATATATATATATATATATATATGTATATATATATATATATATATATATATATATATATATATATATATATATATATATATAATATATATATATATATATATATATATATATATATATATATATATATATATATATATATATATATATATATATATATATATATATATATATATATATATATATATATATGTAAATATGCAACGAAACGATTATAGCGTATGGGCTATAGGCTCCATAGTTCCTGAGATTAGGTCCGTCAAGAATTTCACAACATTCACAACAGTTTTTAACAATTATTTCACAACAACCATTTTTTCACTCATTATACTTATTTTGTACAGTACATTAGATATTCTGTTGAATAAAATGGACAAAATTATATAAAAAAAAATACATATATATTTAATTCAAGTAGTTTTCTGATATTATAATGTTGGTACAGACGGATAGAAATAAAATATATGTATATTATAACTAATATCTAAAAATAATTCGATATATTAAAATAAAAAATTCAATATATAAATAAGCATGTCGTGGTGCAGAGACTCAAACGTTGTAAACGCAACAGGTTGTAAGTTCGATCCCCGCTCGAGGAAATACAATGCTTAATTTTCATTAATATTTTTTTTTTTATTTTTACGCTTATAAAAAAAGCTTTTTGGTAACAAGGCAAAATGAGTTGGCGAATTCTACCATTCAACATGTAAAGCCTCAAATTCGCCAATAAATTGAAAACTCGACTGTCTCAGCAGTAGGTTCCTAAGTTCCCACTATCTACCCTGCCTGCATTTGAGGTATAATTAAAAAAAATATAGAAGGAAAAGACACAGTAACCAATATCATACATACGAGTAGATTATCCTTAACGTTATGTTTATATTGTAGAAGTCGGTAGAGTCAAGAACACGTAAACAGCACGCCGCGCCCGCCAAGGCCGAGCGGAGATTATCGATATAAATAATACAATCATACTTATCTAATCTGTTTCACAAAAGAAATTGCATCATTTTATATTTTTTAATATAACTTGTTTATGTAATGTTCACGCGGCGTTAAGTTCTGCTACCTGATATGCCATATGTCAGACATTGGGCTGGTATCAACACTGTATAATCGATATCTAGCTTGTTCTATATGGAGTACATGGTGGAGCAAAATAACTGTAAAATGTCTTAAATACTACGTGTATTTAAGACATTTTACAGTTATTTTGCTCCGTTTTTAGCCGGATAAACTGTTAACCCATACAGTGGAACAGAGTTTAACACTAAATTATAAAAGTTAAGAAAAAAAAAACGAGACAATAACAAAAAAAGACACATAAATATAAAATATTTAATCAATTAATTCATAAGTTATTGATTGTAATGACCGATTATATTATTATAACTATTTCGGTTAATTGCAAATGACTGTTTATATTAAACAAATTATCTATGAAAGAGACAATTATCAAGGAGCTAACATTTGAAGCAAGGACATGAATCACACTTATGAAACGCGAGTCATCATTACAATACCTAGGTATATGTTATATTTAATTACATTTTAAGTACTAATCGTTCCTTAAAACCCTTAATTGCCACTGCTCTTACAAAACAACACATATGCCCGCTAAATGTGCAAATAAAACGATTTCAAGAATATACAACACGATGAACAAAACTAAAGGAATGCAATTCAAAATAAAATGTATGAACGTAGAGTCATTGAATGCAACCAGACGAGTGAGGCTCGGGCGGGCGTAGCGGGGGGCACTCGGGAAGAGGGGCGGTGCTCTATGTATAGAAAAGCTCGTTACCTGATTGGTTGAGGAACGGACCAAAAGCTGCCGGGGCGGCGCCAACCGCGCGTTGTATAAATACCGACTCCCGCCTCCGCGCCCGCCAGTCCACTCGCCGCTCGCAGTGTCAGCGCACACGCAGCGCGCTATCAGTTGCTACAGTGCTTTACAAGTGTTTTCAATATGGTTAAGTTCGAAGGAGATTTTAGTATAAATGCTATACTGATGAATCATGCGGTCGCAAAGCCGCCACCATCACCGACCGCCTCGTCCACGGCTACGCAGTCGGAGGCCGATTTGAGTGACTCCGAATTAGATGTCACGGGGACCGAGCCCGTCGACTGCAGCAAGCCCAAAGGAGACGAAGACAAAAAGGACAAAAAACATGAAAAACCCGCGTACAGCTACAACGCTCTTATAATGATGGCGATCCGCAACAGTCCGGAGAAGCGCCTCACACTCAACGGCATCTACGAGTACATCATGACCAACTTCCCGTACTACAGGGAGAACAGGCAAGGCTGGCAGAACTCAATCCGTCACAACCTGAGCCTCAACAAGTGTTTTGTGAAAGTGCCGCGTCACTACGACGATCCTGGTAAAGGAAACTATTGGATGCTAGACGCGTCGGCCGAAGATGTTTTTATCGGAGGTACTACAGGCAAGTTGAGGCGGCGCTCCGCCCTCAATGGTCGCTCTCGCTTGGCTTGCTTCAAGCGACCGCTGTTCCCTGGTGCACCTTTAGCTGGACCGTACCCACCTGCTACATACTCGCAGCTCGTGGGCCTTTATTCACAATTATTATATCAAAGATACGCACCGATGCAAATGAAGACACCACCAGTAACTCCAAGTGCAGTTCATCCCGCATTTCGAGGAGAGATGAGTTACGGAAGCTTGCCGTACTCACCAGCGCTATACGGAGAGAGATTACCTAGTGGCCCCTTCATTGGACAATCACCGCTTCTCCAAAACTCTTTGGGACAAACGTCAATGCTTGGTCAGGTGCCTCTAATGCCCCCATCTCCACCTATGATGTCTCATTCACCTCCAACTTCTGGATCTTCAAGTCCCGAACTGCCCTCACCATCTCACCATCCTCTCACGCCGCACATCTACAAACCTGTGACGGTATTGACGAGGCAGTGAGTCCACGTGTAAAGTAATCTCGAAGAGGCTGACACTCGCTAGAGTGCGAACGATCTGTGATTTAGTATTAGTTCCAGTGTCTAATAATAGTAGGTATAGTTGCAATACGTTCATCCTGTAGCATTCCTATTGTATTTAATGTAAATAGATTACAAAGTGTATATTTATTGATTAGGATTAAGAAAGATGTAATGAATAAACAAAATATGTTCTCCTTAAAATATCTTTTACTATCCTACCGCCGTTTACTACAGTTGTGCACGTTAAGCCGCTTAGGCCTAAAACTTAGATACTCATAAAATTACATTGTTTCTCTTATATTTTATTTGTGCTAATATATTTATATAGTAAAATACTTTACTTATCATAGAGTAATCTTATCATTATACATTATCAACAGTAAACTTTAATAGCTTATGTTTGTTTATATACATAAAAATAACAAAAGACTTTAAGAAGCTTAAATAATTCAAAAATTAATAGAGCTAACATTAGTATTCAATATTAATATTTAAAATTAATTTAGAGATTACTAAACCATATTCAAAGAAATATTAAATAAATTCATCTGGTTTTTAATCAAAAATATTATAAATTTGTTTGAATTTAAGAAGAATTTTACGTTTTTATTCTGAAATTTATGATAGAGTCAAGCTTGATTTTTTATAAAAACAATGACCAAAGACTTTAAGTGCAATAAGATTAAATAAAAAAAACTACAAAATTACTGAAAAGTAATATTTTTTTGAAAAAACTGAACCATATTAAGCGCGTCTGATTTTGTGAACAAAATGAAATAGAGCGACGGTAACTTTCTATAAACAATACTTGAGATTTTAAACTCAAAATTAAAAGAAATAACGATTATAAAACAATATTAAAACACTTACAATATTAGACGTTGATTATTATTTGCCTGTAGATATAATAAAAAAATACCTATAGAATTGATATAAGTATAAATAAAGTAAATATATTTCTTTTGCGGCCGTCCTGGCGCAGTTACACAAATACGTACTTGGGAGATTTGATGACTTGACTTTTCTCAGCTCTGTTATAAAAAAGGCTGCCTTAAATTTCACCACTCAATATGCAATGTCTGGAAAATTAGACATTATTATAAAATGTATACAGTTTACTTTCTGTCTAGCTTCGCTATGTATCCCTTATATTATTGTGCAGAAGGAGACAATCTGGGAACCTTATGCTAAGACGCGGTAAGAGGGAACGTAAAGAAGATAAATTAATGTAACCTAGGTTTACACATTAATATTTTCCAATATATCATAAAATTTTCGAAGTAAAATAATTATTTGTACCAATTATAACCTTTACTATAAATTTAGTTTAGTTTATATTCAGATTATTGTAAACAATGGAGATGGAATATTGAAAATGGGAAACAGAATGCTACTTCTAGACTAACATCAGGTTCCTTTTGGTACTATAGGCATGTTAGATACAGCGTGCAGTAAAAAATATAAATTGAAATTTATGAAAATTATTTTATATATATCTAATTTAATTGAATGTCATAAGTAAAAATGTAGAAATATCGTGGCGCTAGGACACAAGCGTGTGACTGTGAATGAGAAAGAGAAAGGAAAGTTGGTTACCATTAGGTTCCCTAGGTCTCCCTGCTTACCCTGAAGGAAATATAATCGCAGATCACACAATGATCATAACCGATGATAAAACGTAAAGATAGATTTCTCATATTTGTAACATTTTAATATTTATTTTAATATGTATATATTGTATATTAAGTAATGCATTTGACTGCTTTATATATATTTATGTATCAGGAGTTCAGGACGTATGTACCACACATACAATTATTTTTTTTAGCTTTACGCCGTTATCCGTAGATGGTAGGGAAGGCAGAGGGAACTTGGGAACCTAGTGTTAAGACATTCCGTTCCGTTCTCCACATTCCGCCAAATTTGACGCATTGCGTGTTGGCTATAAATATTTCTAGATATATTTCAAAACTAACAGCAATTATGATTAAAACGGTTATGTATCATCTACTTATTTATTATTTTTTTTTTTGTCTTTTAGATACTATTGAACTAAGTAAGAAATAATTACCAATGTTGAGAATTTTTCTTAAAATAAGTGTTAAAAACAATCTGAGAGCAGTTATTTTAAGTAAATAATCTATAAAATTATAATACAACTTCTCAAAATATTATAAAACGTATAAAAGAACAAAGCTCTATATTATTATAGAGTTTGAAAATAAGCCATTTTTGGTGACCAAGATTAGAAGGGGATTATGGGATAAGGTCGTTTAATCTTACTTATGGACATAGTGTTATCTAAAAAAATGTCTTTAAATGTCTTATTCATAGAAAGTTATCCTGTATGAAAATAAGTTTTTATATATGTATTTATAAAACAAACATAGACCAGAGAAGGCAGGTAGAGCTCTAGCGTGTACCTACAAACGCGACGGCTTGTAGATACAGTGTCCATTCGATCGCTCTAATAACGAGGCAAATCGCGGAGTTGAGTTGCGTCGCTCAACATGTGACGTGTCAGCAATTCTGAGAACAATGGGGAATGGAATGTCTCAAGGGGAATGAAGTGACTAGGTTATCCTCTACCTGCCGTATTAAAGTTAAGACGTATGGGAGAAAATTAAAATATAAAATATTTTTTAATATGAAAATATTGCAATTATAATCACACGCGTATATAAAAAGATCACTTCATAGCTTTTATATAAATATTTAAATAGTGGACTTTAGTTGGATTTACAATTTGAATTTTTAATTATTATTATTATTATATAATTAAACATTTCCATAGTAATTGCAACAAAACGGCATTAACCAGAGCTTCTGTAAATATTTGCGGACAGGCCGTTGAAATGTTCTCATGTGTAACTTCTTCGCTGTGGCAACAAGACAAAGCGCGATATTAAGCTCCGCCAAATGTCTCGGAAAATCCTAAACACTGTCACTCCTCCCCTCTTACCATACGTCGCTTTATGCGAAGGTTTATAAAAACTCTATTTCTCACGTCTGATTTCGCAAATCCGAGTAATTGATATAATAGTAATTGAATGTTTGACATATATAATTATTCAAATAGCTGTTGACTACGTTTAAAGTGTTATTCCTCACTAAAGAAAAAAAATATTAAATTTAAAAGCGTATAATTTTTCTTTTAAATTTGTAAAACTCTTCCTACAGAGATGCTATCAACAATTTTCAATTTTGTATTTTCAAATACATTTAATGAATTCTTGGTTTTAATTATTTTTCAGTTGTGAATGCACTGTAAGTAATTATTCTATTTATGTTTTTTATTTCATTTCTTTGCTTTACAAGACGAAACGCGGCGTTGAGCTCCGAAAGAGCCATATTGAATATTTACTTTTATTTAGTTTTCCTAGTCTCATAAACATATAAACATCATTCCGTCAATAAATAATCTCTGTTACGAAGAAGAAATCTTCATAAAAAAACTATCAATAATAAAATATTGCAAAATCAACAACAAACAATATTTAATTTAAAATTTGTAATACGTTATTATACGGAATCCTTTCTATTAATAGCATGTCTGACAATTCAATAGTTAACAGTTAAATACAAAGGGTTTCGATTCGCAACTATTGAAAAATGCAATGTGTTAAAATTCATCCTTGCCTCATCTATCAATGTGTGGCGTAAGTTGTAGACTGAAGGCATAACTAAAAAAAATAAATTTTAACCAACCCGGACCAAAAATGGTACTTCATTTTGGTACAGAGCTTTTAAAGTAGTAGTTTGAGCTTTTTGGTAAGGAGCTTTTAAAGTACTAGTCTGAGCTTTTTTGCTAAAGAGCTTTTAAAGTACTAGTCTGATTTTCATCAAATATAGCGAAGAACCACAACTAACTGGGCATTTGATTAAAAATAACTACAATCAAATTAGTCCATTCATTTCGGACCTTCGGTGCCACAGCCAGACACGTTCATCTTAAAATTGCATATTACCTATATATTGGAATTAAAGGTTAAAAGTACAGGAATACTCAAAGTATCTGAGGTAACTTTGACTGCGGGCAAAATAGTTTGGATTGTAACGATAGGCATAATACTTTAAAGCCTTTCTTAATAAATAATCTGTCCAACATAAAAATATATTTCCCGAGATTAGCTCTTTCAACCAAACAGACTTTTCAATTTCAAAATATTAGAATAAAGTATTGAAATACCTCCATCTCTGATAAACTGTTGAATTGTAAACTTTTTGTAGGAAATATAAGGTTTTTTTAATTAATTTTATTTATTATCGCTATTTATCGCAAATTGCGCCAGCCGGCTACCTAAGCGTTAAGGCACCACATCACAATTGTTAACAATCGCACAAATTCACGGCTCTAAGATAGATCATTAATCATCAATCACCGCCAGACGTTGTCACGTTAAGGAATAGAAACCAATAAATACGTCTAACAAGCAACAGCTTATGATGTCTTTGATTTGATAACTGTATTTTTGTTTATGTTAGATTAGTGTTTTATGTGACACAGCAATGAGTGTATGTTTAATTCAAATTAGAATGTGGGTTCACGTTTCTTCCTTCTGAGAAATGTAGGCAGAGGGAACTTGGGAACCTAGGGTTCATTACACTTCTGTCCTCCTCTTGCCATTAAATTTAACAAAATCATGAAGCATTGAGTGACAAGAAATACGCTGCACTTTCTTTACCTGAACGATTAAAATGAAACTATTACATATTTCGTTCTCCAGCTCACGACCTGTTGTGTTTACAGTCTCAGGCTTGTGTGCCTGTGCCGTGATGGCCTTGATTTCCTTTAATGTAAAAATTTACCAGTGAAAAGCTAAAAATATATGTTGTAGATACGAGTACTTAAGTGATATTGGTGCAGAAGTAACACACAGAAATTTATTAAATATTTTATCTCCCTCAGTTTCACGCGGTATCCCGCACATGACAGGTTAGGCATAGGGAACCTAGTATGAAGACACTCCACTCCACTTTTGTTACTCACTTTCCGACAAATTTGAGGCATTGCGTGTTGAGTGGCGGAACTCAACGCCGCGCTTTGCCATGTAACCAGAGCAAAGAAATGAGAATATTAAATATTTAAATTGAAAACACTACATATTTTCTTTCCTCGAGTGGGGAACGAACCCACAAGTATATGCCGTTTAACAGTCACTAGTTTATGCCGTTGCGCCACGCAAGGCCTCTTTATTAAATATATATAGATAGTTGTTATGCCTGAATACAAAATATTTCGAGCTAATAATATTTGTATTATAACTTCAACTAGAAAATAAAAATTTAAGGTTAATTACATAGATAAAAAGACATAAGACCGTCTAAGGGTTCTGACCACTACATAAGACAAGCCACTATGTAAGACATTGGTAGATTTCCAAGAGTACAGATTAACATATAAATTAAAAGAAGTAGGATAGTTTTTACTTTGCGCTTGAGGCACAGGCATGCGACTGTAAACGCAACAGGTCCCGGATTCAGTGTCCACTCGAGGCAATAAAATATTTAATATTATCATTTAAAAGTAAGCGCAGCGTAGAGTACCATCACTCTACATGCAATAACTCGAGATTTCTACAGAAAGTGGGAGATTGAATTGTCTTAATAGTAGAGTACAGAGGCACAAAGTGTCTTCCCTTTGTCTGCCCTGTCGTGTTATACAGTGTGATGTTTAAACAAATATATAATTCTAAATACAGTGAACATTGTAGAGTCGATATCCCAAGAGGCCCATCGACCAGTAGTGGGTGGCTTGTAACAATAATATTAGGCAAGCCTGTCAGCTTTCGCGAAAACCGAATGATAAATTATATTTTTATTGAACCGATCTATTTGCGAAGTGATAGATCTTTGCCATTTTGGACATATTTTTGATGTACAATATTATATTGTTATTTTCTTTGATTTTAATATGTCCTTCGTCAGAAACATGGTCTTGTTCAGAAGTATTTTTTTTTTCGCACTTAGCCAAGTACAGAACTAAAATCTAGGCAACCAGTGTTAAGGCACTCTTCCTCTCATTAAGACAATGTCGAGAGACATTGCATATTGAGTGGCGGAACTCAACGCGGTATGTCTCGTTACCAGAGCGAGGAAATGAAAGCATAAAATATTTAATTCGGCGTTGAGTTCAACCACTCAACATGCAATGCCACGAATTCGGTGGAAAGTGGGGAACTGAAGTGGAACGGAGTGTCTTGACACTAGATTTCCAAGTTCCCTCCCTCTGCCTACCCTGCCGTGTGCGGGACACAGTGTAAAGCTGAAATATTTAATTTCCTCGAGTGAGAATCGCGCTCACAAGAGAGTTACGTTAACTCAACTACCACGGCTGACTAAATGGCCATGTACAGTATTTAACGACGCACATTTTTTTAATTCATTGATTATTTTTGTGAAATAAAGCCAAAGGGCAAGGTAAACATCAATATGTAAGACACTTCGGTATACATAATTATTTTTCGTAACAAACACGTATGTTTTATTGATTGTATGATAATGTCGCCTTGGTCCGTCCCGTGTCGGCTCTCGTTGTTACACTACAATTTTAGTTCTTGACCTTATATATATAAAAAAAACATTAAATCTATTGCGTCATTGTTTTTTTTCGTTTCCAACATTTCTTGTATGAACAAGCGGAAGGCCCTAGCCATGACTGGTAAGACATACAGTTATTTGTAAAATATATAAAAATTTAACCATAGCATAGCATTTTGAGGCGTGTCGTGGCGCAGTGGCACAAGTGTGTGACTGTAACCGACAGGTTGTGGGTTCGATCCCTACTCGAGGAAAAGAAATGTTTAATATTTTCAATTTAAATTTTTAATGTTTTCATTTCTTCGGTAAAAGGCAAAACGCGGCATTAAATTCCCCCACTCAACACGCAATGCCTCAAATTTGGCGGAAAGTGGGGAACGGAAGTGGAACGCAGTATCTTAACACTAGGGTACCAAGTTTCCTCTGCCTACCCTGCCATGTGCGGGATTCAAAGCGGGTTCAAATCCCACTCCAATCAACTTTTTATACATTTTATAGATCAATATTATTCATTCCTAAGTGACGTATGACACATTAAAAATGTTTACATGCCTTAATTTCTCTTCCACTTTACACACATTTCCCCACCATGATTATGGTGTTGCCAGAGATAGTTCATCTTGTTATTAGTATAAATATCGAATCTGTAATCATTGAGTTAAAAGATTATTTTATATGTACGTTTCTAATAATATATACTTTTATTCTTCTTCAGTTTTCGTTCTTTTAGAGCCTTTTGTTGTATGGTACTTCGGGCAACTAGAGTGTGTCATGTGTCATACACAACACAAAGTGCAAAGGCTTAAGTGTACGCGACAGGTCATGGTTTCGATTCCCACTCGCGGGAAAGTAATATTTAATATTTTCATT
Source organism: Eueides isabella (assembly GCA_019049475.1). NCBI lineage: Eukaryota > Metazoa > Arthropoda > Insecta > Lepidoptera > Nymphalidae > Eueides > Eueides isabella. The sequence goes on from CM032386.1 coordinate 935,015, forward strand.
TTAAATATTTAATGTTTTCATTTCTTCGCTTTCTTGGCAAGGCAAAGCGCGGCGATGAGTTCCGCTACTCAATAAGCAATACCTCAAAATTTGGTGGAAAGCAGGGAACGGAACGAAATGTCTTAAAACTAGGTTCCCAAGTTCCCTCTGCCTACCCTGCCACGTGCGGGATACAACGTGAAGCTGACATTTAAATAGATAGACCGAAGTACTTTATTAAAACTTTAAAATTAAAACATACTCTCATAGGCTCATCCCATTAGTTTTCACTTATAAAATCATTAACTTGTCTTTGTTTTTCCTTAAATATTGATCTTGAGGTTTTCAATAAATAAATTAGTTTTTGTAAATAATTTTAATATCGATTTTATCATTATTTAATAAAAATAATACTTTATGAACACCATCGTGGCACAGTAGAACAATATCTGACTATTAATGTGACGTAGCTTATGTTAGGTTCCTTAAGCTTTACGAGCTGTACGTGGGATGCAGTATGAAGTTATAAACAGAAGATGATATATTTTTAGGTTCCCAGGTTCCCTCTGCCTACGCAGCTATTTGCAGGATACAGCATGAAGCTGAGAGAGGGAGAATGTATTTCGTTATCAACATTGAAATGTTGATATCGAAATACTGCTTTTTCGAAAATAAATTATTATCACATGGAAATAATTGAGATTCCTCCGTCCACGGGGACAGTATAGCCTTAAAATATAATAATGTGACAGAAAAATCATTATTTACAAAATTACTGTCATAATTTTTTTGAACACGAGCTACCAAATTAATTACCAATTAACCAAACGAGAGTTCTGCCATTAAATACCGTACGTACGTGACTTCTAACACGGTGCACTCTAGTAGTATAATCAAAACAATAATTTAGTTGATTGCTGTGTCGATTGTAATGTAATTAACAGTTTTGGTCAGCATGTGGACGAGTTTTATGATGTCTTTATGGCCTAATTATTGTTTTTTTTATTTATATAACAAATATTTGAATTTTAGAAAGATGTTTTCAGCTTCACGCTGTATGCCTCAAATTCGGCGGAAGTTGGGTTAAGAAACGGAAGGTCTTAACATAAGGTTCCCAAATTACCCTCTTACTTTCATTACTGACATTACTGTCATGAGTGGGGCACAACGTGAAGCACCGTGAGAAATAACTAGGCTCATATGTATATTTATCAAATTTATCCTTGGCGTGGCGCAGTCGGTTAAAACTAAATACGTAAGACATATTATTTAAAAAAAAAACACGTGTAAATTTTGTATACACAACGAATATGTATACGTAATATTGTAATAGTCGTACTTTGTTTTCAAAGAATAAACACGCTTGTTCAAACAGTTTTCATTAATATATATTATATATATATATCTATATATCTATATATATATATATATATATATATATATATATATATATATATATATATATATATATATATATATATATATATATATATATATATATATATATATATATATATATATAAATATATATTAATCAAGTTTAATGATAGAATAGAATGGACAGGACAATATTATTCTTAAATAAGAAAAGAATAGACATTATTATTCTTAAGTTAAATAAAATACAGTTCATTTTATTAAGAATTTCCTTATAATAATTAGTTAAAAAATGTATAATTATAGAAAGTTATGTCACCAGTAGGTGAACCATGTTATCATAATACCTAGTTATCTGTAACAGTATTTAAATACTTTGCTTATAAAATTTTACGTATTAAACATACAGTCGTGGGGCAGAAGATACATTCAATCCTCACTCCAAAACGTGAAATATTGAAAATTTTCATTTCTTTGCTGTGATTATAAGTAAACGCGGGGTTGGCTTCGGTCACTCAACACGCAATGATTTAAAATCGGCGGAGAGTGAGGAACGCAACGGAGTGTTTTAACACTAGGTAGGTTTCCACGTTTCCACAGCCTACCCTGCTATGTGAAGTTTACAGCGTGAAGTTAAAAACGCTACGTCCAAAAATCTGAAAATCTGAAATACAGATTCTTTAGAGAGATTTCCTCTAACCTACCTTCATATGTACGAGTATGTAGCACATAAAATTACCGGCTTTAACTCGTAGATTAAATTTAAAGAAATAAAAATTATACATTTAACATATACTTTTTATATCTTCTCTGTTACTCTCTCTCACAAAGCAGAGAAACTCTAATAGCAAAACACTTTGTTTCTGACTTTGAGACATTGCAAACTGAGTCGCGTAACTCAACGCCGCATTATCTTATTACTTACAAAACTAATTAAGCTCACTTCGGCATATATTTATTAAAATAAATTTTAGTGAGGTTCAAATAGGAAGCGTACAATCGTACAATCTAAGAGCGCTACAGCGAAGACGCGTTCTCAAGCAAGCCATTATCCTGATGAGGATGTGTTCACTTGTGTAACAATTGTTTGCCGGCACTCCTCGGCCACATCCTTCGATCTAGCCACACGGTGCTTCCCAATCTTTACTTATAAATCTATTTATATATCATATTTATTTAAAGAAAAGATATATGTAGATTATTTTATAACTTTGATTTTAAGCGATGGCTGTCACAGCGCAGCAAGGACTATTTTTGGGCTCAATCCTTACAGGCGAAAGTGAAATATTCAATATATTCATTTTATCGCTCTATCAACAAGACAAACCACGGCGCTGAGTTCCGACACTGAACACATTATAGCTAAAGAATGTTTCAACAGGAAACAACATCTTAACAATTAATTCGGAATACAACGTGAAACTAAAAATATATGTATACATTAGTTCATGAAGCTGAGTAGAGTAGAGTAACAAGAGAAGTACCAAATGAGCTTATCCTTATCTAATTCCCGTTTTCTGAAGGAAATCGTACTTATATTAAACGTGCGACCAAACGGTAAGACAGAAACGGAAGTGGGTAGAACAGAGTGTCTTAACACTAGATTCCCAGGTTCTCTCCGTACTATGCGGATATGCGGAATACAGGAACGAACCTAAAAAAATATCACTATTTTTTTTTCAACTTTGACAGACCCTGTCCGACACATTAAGGAATGTGACAACAATCGTGTCAGGCCGTAGTGACGCAACGCAACAGGCTATTGTCGCAACAAACACTAACACAAACAACATAATCGTCGCTCGCGTGGGCGTTGAATAATAATGGTCCCAAGAATTAAATGGTTAATATTGTTCTGTTACATCGCAACATTAAAGCATTAAAGAGAAATATAAAAACCAAATAAGGAAATTATTAGATTAGATATATTTGGCGAGAAGCAGAAGATGACCTGGATTGACTTTTGAACGCATTATCAGCGATACTGGAAGTCTGGAAGAAGAGTCATGTAAAAAGCACGCCTTTGAGGCATGGCCTCAAATAAATATATAAAGATTGATAATAGAGAACAAGGCACCAGTGATATACAGAGATCGTTTGATTTCCGTTTTCTCTAGCTACCTCGCATGCCGTAAAGCGTTTCCTTACTATCCAAGACAGAAGTATAGGTGCCCCACATCCTGCCGAAATCTGGATTTGTCTGGTTTACGTGTTCAGTGGTCAAACTTAAAGGCGCGCTTTGCCTCGTTATCAGAGGGAAAAAATTAAAATGACCGTAGCTAAGAGCGAAAAAATAAAAATGACCGGAGCTACAACCTGCGTCTATCGCACTCTTGTGTCTCTGCTGGCCAGTTGTAGCCACATAATTTTAAGTTATATATGTCATTTTTACTGGTATGACTTACTAACAATTTGTTCTTCAACAATTTTATTATATATTAGTAGTAAACGGCTTAAGGCTCACGTCATATATAGTTATATCAAATATTACTACTACATTTGATACTACGCGAGGCTTGTCGTGGCGCAAGTGCACAAGCGTGCGCCTGAAAATCCGACAGGCTGTGGGTTCGATTTCCATTCATTACTGTAATAAATAGGCAAAGGGCGGCGTTTAGTTCCAGGCAATGGAACGGAGTTAACATATGTATATATATGGAGGCTAACACGCTATTGTCGGAAAAATAATAATATAAACAACTCTCAGCTTCACACTGTATCCCGCACACTACAGGGTAGTCAGAGGGAACTTGGGAACCTAGTGTCAAGACACTCCGTTCTACTTTCGTTCCCCATATTCCGCCAAATTTGAGGCATTGCGTGTTAAGTGACGCGGCTCAACGCCGCAAACAAACAAATCAAAATATACATATATTATAGTCAAACAATTATAATAATAATGTTATTATCGCATTTTCAACCGTAACATCAACAGCAAGTGTAAAGCCACAAATTTCGATTAGCCTCACATGATTAAAAATTACCAAGCGACTCTTCCCCAGGCATGGTGCATGTCTAAACATACCTAACACATGTTTTTTAGTCACGGTTCCGCATAACAATAGTTCCGCATCACCATAATTCCTTGCAGTAAATCAAAGATACTGTGAAAGGGGTAAGAGCTCTTCTAACCCTTAGTATTATATTATACACCTTATCTAACTCTAGTATAGAGTCTACGTAATATTTACTATATAATTCCTGTCTTTTTATTGGTTCGTTTGTTGTATAAATAATGCGGATGTCGAGTTTCTTTGTATAAATACGATTTAATAGTCCGTTTTAAATTGTCTGATTTATCGTCGCTGTGACTAATGTGTCTACGGGTATGTGACTCTTGAATGCTGTTTGTATACAAATATTCGATGCATATGACAGTACTTGGTAAATAAGCTTATTTTGTTCTTTTTTTTCAGCTTCACGCTGTATACCGCTCATGGCAGGGTAAACAGAGGTAACGTAGTGTTATGTCACTCAGTTCCGTTCTCCACTGTTCGCCGAAATAAGGCAATGCGTGTTGGGTTGAAGTGGGGATCCAACTCACAACCTGGTAGTGTTTATAGTAGCACACCGTTCTTATTCTCTTCTCTATTACTTATTTAATAAAACATAATTACTTATGTATTATATTACTACTATTTTTTTTTAGCTTCACGCTGTATCCGGCACGAAGCAGGGTAGGCAGAGGGAACCCGGGAACCTTGTGTTAAGACACTCCGTTCCATATGCGTTCCCCACTTACCGCCGAATTTGAGGCACTGCGTGTTGAGTGGCGGAACTCAACGCCGGGTTTTTTCCTTGTTACCAGAGCGAAGAAATGAAACGTTAAGTATTTAAATTGAAAATTAATACTATAATATATTATTACTATATCGCACTATGCTAGTGCGCCTGCGCATCTCAAATAACGGTCTCGCGACTGCGGCTTGCCCTCTACGCTATCCAAATTGTTTCATACATGAATACTGCTTGATTGGTGTCTGTATGCAAACAAGGCGTCACTGATTTCTGCCAAATCAACATTTGATTAGTGTTAAATTGTTGATGAAGTTAACTGGTTATTGATGTAACTACTAACTATCTTATTATTTAAAAATTAGCTTCTACTTAACTTTTTATTTCTGAAAGTTAAACATTTTTCGCGTCTTTGTTGAATGTGAATTAATTTTATTTTGTCGCTTTAGCAAAGAGACTATACGCGGCGTTGAGTGCTGATGTCAAACACGCAATGTCTTAACAATTGGTTGGGTCTCAACTGGGTGGTGCGTAGAGACTTAGAGACTGGATTGTTTTAACTCTACGTTGTTCTGCCTACTTTTTTACTTTTCACCGTTATGTGTAAAACAGATGTCATTAACGGGAATATTAAATATATAAGGCTAAATATATATATAAAAAAAAACAAATGATATTAAATGGTTCAAATATAAACAATATAATATTTTTATAAAAAGTTAGTAATTAACAAAAATATATTTATGTAATAGGTAATGGAAGCGTTTTAATGAGAATGGAGTGTCTCTACATTAGGTTTCCATGTTCTGCCTATCCTACTATACAAAGGATACAGCATACATAAATGGACCTTTATGTGATTCCGTCCGAATTTTTTTCTATCAGTTAGATATTTTAAGTAGTTGTTTAAGATTTATGATCTGCTTTTTTTAAAAATAACAGCTTTGTACTATGACCTGTCTATGTCTCGAAGCCCAAAGCTAGAAACGGAGTGTAAATGCCCAAATTTCGGGCCAAGTCACATATTACCATTGTCTTACAAAAAAAAATCATATCTTTTTAACCACCGAAATATAATCTCTTCAATATGATAGCATAAATCGTATTGCAAATTCAATATAAAGATATTATTATAGAACACATAGCGGCGCGGTAAAGGCTTCGATTGAGATATCCGACACGCCATCAAAAGCACCGCCTTCTATACACGTTTACTATCACACAACATCATTTTTTACCATACAACCTCCATAGAAAATATTTTAAAACCTTACAGTATTGTAATAAAGAAGTTATTGCTTTAAAAAAGTTTTTCATTCAGTTTTTAGCTGAATTATTATAATTGTAGAGATTCGTCCGTTTAACCCTTATATGATTCTGTGGGGTATTGTGTAAAAATTTGTCAGAAAGCAATGTATAGTATAGATCGAGTCTATTACCGAGTGTTTTTTGTGATGCATTAGGCGTCGTTGTCACAGGATAGCGTGCTAATGTGCGTTTTGTGTTGATTGTATTGTCGTCGCCGAACGATCTGACCTTTTGAATGAAGGAATATTCAGAAAATATGACTGTGATGTAGCAAGATTTATTAGATGGAGCTTTTAGCTTGGACAAGATTGAGCACTATTTAAACTGTTTTCGAGTAGTGGTCCTCTATGTAATGATAATTTTGTGAATTACTTAAAGACTTAATATTGAGAGAGATACCCGATTACGGTTTAAGAAAATGACGCTTTGGCACAAAGCGTGTTGAATATTGGGATGGTGAATTGTTGAAAGTAAAACGAAATCTTGGTAGGATAATAATGACTCAAGTAAGGATCCTACAGTTTTTGGCGTTCCATTATATCTGGCTACCTAGCTAGTATTTGAAATTAATCTTCATTCATTGATCCCTGAAAATCCTAAAAAAATTTTACAACAAATATTATTTATTTTTTTCCAAAATATAAAATAAATGTTAGTAACTCTTAATGTTCCGAAAAGAAAAAGCCCATCATTTACGCCCCAATGCATCTCAACACGAACATCTTCAAATAATCACAGGCATCATTTAATAGCAACTGAACGTAATCTAATAAAATCCCAGCTCCAACCCTTTGGCGTCTCGCGCACTTTATACTGTAATACCACTCGACGCGCCCATTAAACCGGAAAACGCAAATTAACAACAAAAGAGTAACACATCTGCAGCCTCCGCAGATCATGGACCAAATGATTCTGCATCTTATGCTCAAGTTATAAAGATTAGCGCGATATATATTATGATATAAGATATTAATAAATGTAAAGTCAGCCGTGCGGACGAACTTGAGTTGAACGTCTCGACCGCTCCATAGTCATTATTAGCGACATGCATCTCCTTCTATGGACTTTTTGCATGCGAATTAGTTAGAAGATTATGTAGGGCAAGTATAAATAATTATTATTTTTCATAATAGCATTAAGATTTATTAGTATTCATAATGAATATTTAAATTATTAACTTATTACAAAATGTTTGGAAACTCATATCTTTGTAAACATAAGAGTAATAATATATATTTTTTTGTATAAATATATATCGAAGTATATTTAGAAAATAATACGCATATATATTCTTAATAATCACCAAATAATGTAATCATCATATATTTTATTAATAATCTTAATATAATAAATCTTTTACTTTTTTTATAGAAAAGATTCCCCGCGAAAGCTTACTCCTTCACATTCTGGAACGTTTAACCCCAGGGCACCATATGCCACTGCGATGTTCACGCACTATTTAACATTGTATAAAGAAGCTGATTTAAAAGATTATAAGAAAAACTTGAACGTAACACCACTTAATGCTCTTTAAAAAAATTAAAATGAAAATGGATGCAAAAAACTCTATTTTGTTAATATCTCTTTGTTAAAAGATCTTCTTTACAAGTTTTTAAATTTAGTGTTGGTTAAATACGCACCAATGAGTATGTAACGGGTTGGTTCTTTTTCTCCCACAATTAGTGAAGTTGCACATATAATTGATAATGATCACTAGAATAAGTCAAATTGAGGCCTGTCGTGGCACAGGAGCACAAGAGTGCGACGGTATACGCGATAAGTTGTGGGTTCGATCCCTATATGAGGAAATGAAATATTTAATATTGCCATTTGGTAACAAGGCATAGCAAAGCGGTGAACTTCGTCATCAACAATGCCTTAAATTCGACGAATAGTTTCCTAAGTTCCTTCTACTTATATATTCATTTGCGGGATATACCGTGAAGCAGGATAAAAAAGGCTTGCCATAACACATAAAATTATAAGAAAATCTCTCCTGGTCCAGAAAAAATAGCGCAAACTGACTCGACTTGTGTCAAAATATCTGGGAAAAAAAATAATATTATTTAATCAGTTATTTGTAGAATATATTTTATGTTTGTTAAACATTATCTATACATATAATAAATCTATAACGGATCGCTGTCTGTACATAAGAAATTTAAAAATAAAAAAAAGGTTTGCCGGTTTGCCTGTGCATTTGTACCCGACGTTTTATATAAATCAGTAAATAAATAAGTTACGCTAATTTCAAATATTTAGTTTGGCAAAATGACTACAAAATTTTCATTAATTTTCTCAGCTTCACGCTGTATGGCAGGGTAGGCAGAGGGAACTTGGAAACCTAGTGTTAAGACGCTCCGTTCCACTTCCATTCCTTTATTGATTCATTTACTACATAAAATGGTCTAACTCAAGCGAGCGAAGCCGCGGGCGATACACTAGTTAAGAATAAGTCATGGACAGGACAACCTTATAATTGAAAATAAAAAATAATACCTGACTGAAAACAAAATGGGTATGGTATTCAATTTCCAATCAGTAAATAAATTATTTTCATTTTTCTGACTACCTTCAATTTAAATCTTAAATATTGATGAATAATAATTGGTGAACCGATATCTTTGTATACATAATATGGGTTGGAAAGGGAAACCGCGTAACTTTAACCAACATGTACTTACGACAAGTATATATGTTGTTTATTTATATATATATGTAAGCGATTTATACCTGCTTTAATATTTGTATGGTTCGTTGACCTCGTTTAAAACACGTAAATCTCAAAATTTTTCTAAATTAAATATGATAGCTATTATGAAACCTAACATATTTTGTTTGTATTTTGTTTATTTTATATATTTTTAATCTTCACCCTTGATAGTATTACACGTTTGGTAGTACACATTGTAGGGAAGGCAGAGGATACATGGGAACCTCAAGTTAAAACTATTGGTTCTCATTGACACACTACCGTTGCCCACTTTCTGCTGAATGCTCGAAACAATTCATGTGGAATGACAAACGACTTGTTACCAAAGCGAGGAGAATGATAATATTAAATATTTCATTTCTTCGAACTATGTCGCGCTTACAGGCCCACGGTTGTGCTCCTGCCCCACGATAGGCCCCAGAATTAGATTATATTAAATTAAATTTTCCAATAACACACTTCCGTTACAAGTGTTTACATCGCATCTATAAATCTATGGCCAGTCACTAACCTCTCAATTGCAACCAAAAAAGCAGTCAATGTTACATTTAATAGGTTCAGAACTTTCAAAACGTATCTGCCGGTGCCTGATCTATCTCAAACATTATCGGAATGATGACGGCCGTTGTTTGTATATCGATTAATTAATAAATCGGGCTCCGAATCGACTCGGGATGTATAAGAACACGCCGCCTCTCTAATTGAGTCATGCCGCCACAAAAGATATTAGAAAACAAATTTATAATATCTACCGATCCGCTACAGACAGACAAATGTAAATCTTATATCTGCTACAAGAAAGCTGCGCCCGTTTCGATGGAACTCCAATAGAAGCTTGTTTAGGAAAAAAGATAACGCCGAACACTAAATGCCGAGCATTTTACCTGTCATATTATTAAAAAATAAATAGTCTATGGACGTATGGGAATCTATACGTTTTTGATTAATGGAGGCGAAACTCGATTATCTTGTTGGCGATACAGAATTGTGATTGATACTAACTAGTAACTTTTTTTGCGAAATTCTATATCGCCCGCATAACCGCTAACAGGCGTGGTGGGTAAGGCATTTGTTACTTTTGTATAACATATCTTCTATATATTTTACCCGTTCCCACCTGTTCCCTTTTCTCATACATTCGCAAAGTTGTAAGGAATCGGCTTGTTTGACATTTTAAACCTGAGTAAGATGATATCGATCTTTCGCAACCTTTTTGATAATAGACAAAGGTTAGCGCATTGTTCCTTCTTCTAGTACGTACCGTGTACTCTATACTACATTAGTCGTTTTACTTAAAAATATTTTTAAAAAAAATCACGTGTGATGTAGAGATCTGCAATTTTTTTCTATTATCGGATTAAATTATGTACCTATAGAACCTGATGTTAAAGAGCCGCTTTCCCTTGTGTTACTTTAAAAAATTGTGTTAACTTGTCGGAAATTTTAATACATAATTAACGATCACTGCTCAGAGCCTCTAATGGCTTGATAAAGATTTCTTTTTATTTCAGAAAATTAGAAAGTATTTTACAAAATATCTGTTATATTTGGGAAAAGCATGTTCCCACATATAACATATGTTTTCGTAAAATATTTTCTAAACGCGGATTGGACTCAGAACTCAGGATCCGCATTTAGCTGTCACAGTCACGAAATAAAAATATAATTATCGAGGCTAAATCTCCGGAATTGAGTTCTGGAATGTTTGGGCGGAATGGCGGAACTTGGAAAACGGACGATTCTTAATAGGAACAGAATGCTAGGTTAGTAGGTTCCCAAGTTCCCTCTGCGTAACTTACAATGTATGGAATACAGTGTGAAGCTAAAAAAAATATTCTAGCCTATCCGTGTTTCATTGCGCTGCAATGGCTTTGTAAGCGGAGTATATGAAGCAATAATATTTTCTACATTTTAGATTTTTCAACGATTCCTTTCCTTCTTATAGGTATTTCGTAAGCTCTTAAAACATTTAATTACATAATTACACAAGTTTAGATTTCCACATTTATAAAGATAAATATGGAAATCTAAATTTTATTAGAGATAATGCCTCAGCCTCACAGTCCATATTTATGACTTTTTATTGTAAACATTGGCATACGCACAGGAGACCCCTTTGATTACAACAATATAGAAATACATTATAGAAAATCGATAAATAGTTCATTCTAAACCCAAAGTGATTAATTCATTTGAGCTTCCCGTTTTGGTTAGACAAACATTTCCAGGGAAACTGATAATGGAACTAAGTCAATGTAAGAATATTACAAAAATATATTGGACCTGTCATGGTCCAGGGGCACAAGCGTACTTCATAAAGGTAAAAATACCCTCTCGATATCGTGGAAATGAAATATTTTATGTTGTCATTTCCTCGCTCTGGTAACGAAGTAAAACGCGGCGTTGAGTTCCGCCACTTAACAGGCAATGAAACGGAATTGTCTCATTGAGAACGGAGTATCTGAACTAAATTCTCAAGTTCTCTCTGCCTCCTATTTACGTGATACAGCATGTAGCTGAAAAACAATATTACAATATATAGAATTATCAAGAACACCGGCCCGCCATTAGCAGGTATCCTCAAAAACGGCAAAACAACAGATCCCTCAATTCTCAGACACTCAAGACAAATGTAAGCTAATACAGACATTCTCGAATGTATAGAGCCATTGTGCCATTTGGCGTCGAGTTACGCCGCGGGGTTAAGATTTCTCGCGTGAAGGTGCTAAGTAGGCCTTTGAGTACTATTTAATGAATGCAAATTAATATACGTTATGGATAAACAAAATTATTTTGATTTGAACAATAATTTTTATGATCGAATCACTAATTTGGTGCAAAATTTATAAGAAAATATTTTTTACTATGTTTTAAAGTGTTATTCCACACTTAGGACAGAAAATACTAAACTTAAATTTAAAAAGCGTATAAAATTTTGAACGAAGCAGGATTTGAACCCGCGCCTCTGGAATACCGGTTAAAACACATCAAAAGACAAAAATGATTGTCTTTTTTCTTCTACATTTTCATAGCTTATTCAAAATTAAAATAATTTATATTTAATTCTATCAAAAATTTACGAATAAATACTGTATCCCGCATATACGAGGGCAGAGGAAATCTGGGAACCAAGTATCAAGAAGTCAATACAATTCCCATGCCCAGTTTCCGCTAAATTTTGGAGGCGATATATTACATGTTGAGTGGCGGGACTCAAGGCCACGCCTTGTTACCAGAGCAAGAAAATGAAAATATAAAATATTTTATTTCTTCGGGTAGAGATCCAACCCACACCGGCCGCGACTTGCCAGACTTTGACTTGCCAGAACAAAGAAAAGAAAATCATTTATTTCCTCTATTGAAAATTAAAATGAAAAAATGTCAATATTGTTTTTAGCTTGCCTCTTGCCTTGTTACCAGAGCGTATAAACAATATATATTAAATATTTCGTTTTAAAATATTAAATATTTCATTTCCTCGAGCGGGGATCGAACCCTAGACCTGTTGCTTTTACAGTCACTGCAATACTATTAATAATAATACTGGTATAAATTAACAAAAAACGATTCACAATAAAAATATAAATAATTAAAGAACACAGTGCCTTATTAAGTGACCTGCGAGAGCAAAAGTGGCGTATAGAGTTACCCACTTGACACCTACTCGCGCGAAATCTTAACCCCGCGAAACCCGACGCTGTGCAGCACAAAGAGCTTTTCAGAGCTTTTTTGTATGTATGTATGTATTGGCTTACATTTGTTTTTAATTTGCAAATTAATTGATGTCCCTTTGAGCTTTATCATGGGCTCGGATAAATATTTATATACTCAAATATTAGGTAAACGTCTACTCTGCTATGTACGTGATACAGCGTGAAACTAAATAGAAACAATTCAGATTTTTTTTCAACTTCCCATTAATCCCGCAGTTAGCAGGGTAGGCAAGGAGAACTTGAGAACCTAGTGTTAAGACACTCCGTACCGTTCCCCATTTTTTGCTGATTTTTTCAAATTAAAGAACGTAATCGTAGAATGATTTAAACACAACACCGTATAGAATTTAATGAGACACAATGTGACTTAGCTCAACTATTCTGGACTTCGAACCCCAATCGACTATTTTTTTTCCTACATTCCTTAACAAATTACTCCAGACACTCCTGCTATATCTGCTACATCGACAGACACTTGATATCACTGTATGTGTACACAGTACACTGATAGTGGAACTAAATTAAATTAACTAAGGTAATCTCTGGACATCTCGATTGGTTTATCTGCAAAACAAACAAAGACAGTCCATTAAGATCAGTGTATTGTTTCACAATTAGGTTCCGATAGCGGAGATATAACATTATATATTCGAAAGCGATTGCTTTCGAAAACATAACAGCATTCATTTAATATTGTTGTACTCATACTTTTATGATAAATTTATTTCAATGTAAAAATTAAATACCACGTATATATTTAAAAAAAAAACTTTAAATTATCTTGCAAAATATCAGTTTTTTTTTTTCTTTTTTTTTTCAGCTAAAATTTAGTGACTTGACTCTACATTACTTTTCACCGATTTAACTTTACATATATATATTTCATATGTAACGAATTATCTTATAAATCGTTCCCAGGTTTTCTCTACCTATACTGCTAAGTGCAATACAACGTAAAGCTATACAAAAAAAATACTTGTTCATTTTGAATTAAGGGCATTTTAACGTAATATCCTAGCCATACAAAAATGTCATAAGGTATTATATAAACTAATATATTAAACATACAATCACTATAACATATAAATAAACAAATTTTAATTTATTTCAAACTTAAGCGTTGTTTGTTTACCAATTGTAATACTCGTTATTCTCAAAACACTTCTAATACTTACGATATTTCAATAGAGTATAATATTTCAAATAAAATAAGCGCTTAAGTAGGATCGCTTTAAGTTGCTTAACTGTTTACAAATCTCCAACATAAAGAAACTTATTAAAATTCTATATTTGTTTTGAATAAACCATTTCAAGATTATTAGCGCAAGTACCCAAAAAAGCTCTCGAATTCCACAAACAAAAGGCAAAAAAGTTTAAAAAAAGCTCTTTAAAAATCCTGTCTAATCTTTGTTAGGTCTGCGACAGGTAACCATTTCAACGATAACCAAATACAATAACTGAAGATTATCTTTTGCTAATCTCAAACTGATCGCGACCACTCTATTAGGACTGCATAGAGTCTAAAGTGGCCGCGCGTCCACCGTGAAGGGATCGCGCGGTCAACGAAATGTTTCTAATAATTAGTTATCATCGATCATCGGAGCTTGGCCACATTAATAAAGATATTAAATGCCGTCGATGTATCATTTAAAATCAAAAATGGACTTTAATTTTGTAATGTAGAGTCGATATTTTATTATTTTGGGCGAGGCAGGGCGGCGCGATCAAAGGCAGCGGTGTCTTGATCGTAAGCGGCAAAACCAATTGTGTGACAGATGGTGCGGGGTCGAGACGGGATGAGGACAAAATGAAAAAGACATCAAAATGTTTAGGCATTTTTGGTATAGATAATACGTGGTGACACTAACGCGGTGTGACGCCCGTGTGGCACCGGCGCGGTCACCGGCGCGGTCGAGTGCTCGCTATACCCTGAAAATTGCATAAACTTGTATACTTTTTTAGTTTGAATTAACGATTTGAGATAAAAGATAGTATAACATAAAAATATTGGAATCATACTCTGACTCTATCATTTATAATTGCGTATAGAATATTGTCCGTTTTAAAATATTAATCGTGTTTAATATTTTTTCAACTATACAAAGTGTATGCATTCCATTTTTACAATTTCTTACATCTACGTCTCAATTGTTTATATTTTTTTATATGAGGATATCCGATTGTTTTGTTAATTAGCAAAATAAGGAAAATAATTCATCCTTCTCCGAGTGGGAACGAACCCACAAACCTGATATTTGTAGTCAAACGCAACACTGCTGTGCTATGACAGCCTCTTTGAACAAGTGATTCTCTAGTATTACACCCACCCCCCAAGTAAATGACTAATTTAACTTAGACGGGCGAAATAACTAAAACGTATTTTCATTTTTTTTATTATTTCTTGAGTAGAATTTGAACTAAAGCTATTGTAGACCATCAAAAGCAACTTCATCATTTTAACGCAAAGGAGTATTTAAAGTAAGCGGACAAAAGTGAAGTGAATATAAGTGTCTCAATAACAACTAAGTGTCTTCTCACTAGGTTCTCTCTGCTTACACTGCTATGAGCGAGATACAGAATGAAGCTAAAAATGAAAGGGTGAAACAAAGTGTTAATAGCACTGAAATATATATGAAAATTCGTGAAAATAAGAAACAATTTATATTACTTTGATAATGGCTTGAAATAAAAATAATGTAATTTAAGAATGTATCACTATTAGAATAATATAACATATTGTCTAATATTTTAAGTGTTTATGTTTTTTTTCAGTTGCTCGCTATATACTTTCACATGGCCAGGTAGGCAGCCAAGTTTTAAGACCACCCCCCTGGTCCACCTCCATAGTATATGTTATTTTGAAAAATATGAAGAAAAGACTGAATGTAAGATCAGCATAAACGGTAATATACACGGAATACTAGGCACTAGTAATGATGTCACGGTGAGGAACATTTTACTTAGGTGGTTTGTGTACGTCGAGCGGATGAATGATGAAAGAATAGCGAAAAATATTTATAAAGGTAAAGTGGATTATAAAAGAGATGGTGAGATCTCGGTTCAACTTCGAAAGCACAGTACAGATTATTTTGGAGGAAGATAATGTAAGAAACAGAAGAAGGGGATTTATGAATAGATATGGAGATTGTAGATCTTGGCGCTCCGTTCTTTCTGAATACGCCACTAGGGATAAAGTATAAAGCTAAATACTAATAATAAAACACCAAAAACAATATTATAAAACAATATTAAGGCAAAGCGCGGCGTTGAGTTTCGCCACTCAACACGCAATGCCTCAAATTCGGCGGAAAGTGGGGAACGGAAGTGAAACGGAGAGTCTTAACACTAGGTTCCCGGGTTCCCTGTGCCTACCCTGCTTCGTGCGGGATACTGCGTGAAGCTAAGAAAAAAAGACAATATTATTTTATATGTAAATAACAAATAAAGTCTAAATAATCTTTTTCTCGAAACCACCACCTACAACCATTCAATAGAGCTTCATGATCTGTAGTTTGTAAAGGACATACTCGTACGTACACAGTTGTTTGTTTAACAGACGCTCACGATACTGCGCTGACAGACGGTGGTGATTGATTGCTCGGACGGCAATAGTTGACGTTGTGGTGCAGTTGTCACAAACATTTTATTAAGTACTTTAAACTAAAAATATTTTGCTATCTGTTTTCACAAAACAATCTAACGAAATCTTATCACCGCTGGATGCGTGGAGAGTATTTACCGAATTTACTTTTCGTCGAATTTGAGGCATTGCATGTTGAGTTGCGGAACTCAACGCCGCGGTTTACCTTTTTACCAGAGCGAAGAAATGAAAATATTAAATATTTTATTTCCTCAATTGTGTATTGAACCCACAATCTGTCATTTATACAGTCGCACATTTGTGCACTACTGCAGTTTTGACGAATTCAACTATATCTCGTTTATTACATACCGTCTATCCAATTGTACTGTAGGACAATACCCTGTTTGTACCTTGTTTTAAATGGCTTTAAAAGTAGATTTTTTTAAATTACGACGTATTTTTAAAGGTTATTGCTCCGTAATTACAATTTTGTTTTAAAGATCTTGTTTATATATGTATCATCGTCGTCGTCGTCTCAGCCGTGCGACGCCCATTGCTGAACATCGGCCTCACCCAAGGATTTCCACGACGATCGGTCTTGCGCCTCCCGCATCCAGCGGCGATATGTGTAGTAGTATAATATTATATATATTTTTTCAACGCTCCATGAAAATGTATCGAAAACGCCATAATTGAAAATTTAATAAAAGTTTTTACTTATAAAAAATATATTTTTACTTATTAAAATTTTAATTAAAAACTATATTTCCTTAATATTTACAAAACAGTTGCTAGCAACTGTCGCGGCTTTTCAAAGACTGATCCGTCAGTTTTGACGTCGTTTGATAATTACCGACTAAATAGATACATATATAATATATAATAACAGATTTATTGAAGTAGCACCAAATGTAACGAGGCCGGAACTGAATGCTATACCTGGTCTTGATGTATAAAGGTATATTAAACTCTTTGGAAACTGAATAAATCGTATTTATTTAATTATATTATTTAAATTGTTTGAGGTCTGCAGTGGCGCCAGGGCTCAAGCGTCCTCACTCGAGGATACTGAATGCTACTTATTCATTTCATTACTTTAGTAACAACAAGCACGGCAAAGCGTATATTTGAGTTTCGCCACTAAACACGCAATGTCTAAAATCCGGCAGAAAGTGGAAAATGGGAGTGTCTTAATGGGAATAGTGTCTTAACATTAGACTCCCAAGTTTCCTATGCCTACCCTGCCATGTGCGGGAATCAACGTGAAGCTAAAAAATGTTCTAGTAATAAACCAAATAATTGTCATTATTATTTTAACATCAAGCATCTCCCATTTGTAAATATATCTATGGCATTTTTTTTGCCTGTTTCTGCACAGCAAGGTAAGGAACCAGAGGCCAACGGAAAGGTAAAACACTCCGATCTCCTATTCCCATCTAATTATCGAAATATAACGTGTTGAGTAGCAGACCTCAACAAAATAAAAATACAATTTCGTTTCTTTATGTTAGCGGCTCTATACGATGGTTAGTAGTATGGTATTTCTGGTGATTTTCTAATATTGTTCATATCTATGAGTTTACCAAAATTGAATGAATGAAATATAACTTTCATTGAAAATATTAAAAGATGTAATTGTTTATAACTTTACGATGTATCCGCAGATCGCATTCCACATTTTTTTAATCAATATTTAAAGCAGTGGAATATATCGCCATAAAGGAGTACATTAACTAATCAATTTTAAAATTGTAAAATATAAAATACAAAAAACAACATTAGAATTACAAAATTAGTTCTAATTTTTATAGTCACGTCAAATATTTTACAACACGCCACAAACCGTAACAATGAAATGAAACAAAACGCTATCGTAATAAGTTAATTTAAGCGGACGGAAGTGTGGGCGTGAGCCTCATTGTAAAGTAGCCGTAATTATAATTACCAGTGACCCCTGCTGGTGGAGTGGTGACCTTTGCCTATTAATGAACATTTAAATTTATCTTCCATGACACTTGGAGTTTGGTTCCCGTTGGATGTAAAGTTATAATATTTTTGTGAATTATAAACGTTTTAAGCACACGGTGAGAAAATTATGTAAATTTTTATGTACTTGCGTTTACCAGTGGCTTTGTACCTGTCGTCAAACGGTAGTTCCTGAAATGTATATTCTACGTGGTCTTCAGCCTAAAGAAGGCATTGTAGTTCCTGTGATTAACACGTTTACTGAAATAAACTCTTCAGTTTTATAATACTCATATAGGGTATAGATTGTTAAGAAAAAAGATATTGAAATTTTCCTTATAAATGTAACGAAAGTCCAATGTAAAGTTTTCTACCTTAGCCTTCCATACTCAGAATCTCTTAGTTCTTTATTTCAAAATACCTATATTATTTTTTTAATGTACATAAATATAGTTTTTATATAAAATACATATCTAACCTGTTCATTATAATAAGAGGGATAAAAAGTTACAGATATAACTTGATTAGTATTGTTTTTGAAATAAAATTAAATTTTATTTATAAAAACATATCAAGTATTCACATTTGGATATTAAGATTATAAGTAAGTAAGAGTAGGTTAGTGTTTATAACTATTACAGCCCCGCTGGTCAGGCCCTGAGCTTCGTAATTTCTCAGAACATTCGAGCCAGTTTCTAGGCTAGTTATCACCAAGAACTTTTAGATGTTACTTAAAAAGTCCACTATTATACCGTTCCCACGTTCCCATCCCATTATCTTTTAGTGTAAGTCTCATAAAAATTGGTTCAACAAAACATAATATTTAAATGAATTTGTAATTACAGATAGACACTTTAATTTTATTTATATATATATATATATATATATATATATATACATATATATATATATATATATATATATATATATATATATATATATATATATATATATATATATATATATGTTGTGCAGATGTATAGACATAAATTATTCAGAATGGATGTTGCAATCAGTATTCTATATTTTTATTCGTTTTCGTCAAATGTATAACTCACGTGAAAAATCATAATATGTCATTGAAAAAAATATTTTTGTAACGTATTTATTTTTGTTTGTTCATATGTATCTTATCCTATTTTTTTTAATGGAAAAGACGCCAAACGAGCGTACGGGTCACCTGATGGTAAGTGATCACTGTCGCCCACGACCCCGAGTAACTCCAGAGGAGCTACAGGAGCGTTGCCGTTCTTTAAGGTGGAAGGACACCGGGGCCCGGCATTACCTAATGCGAAACGCAGTGGCCGAAGCCACTACTTAACGCCGGTTTTAAATGCCTGGGGTGGTAATGATCCGGTCGAGTCTGCCCATGCGTGTTGCCATTACTGGCAACGTGACTCTACCACACGCACTTTAGTCGCCTCTTACGACACCATCAGTTCCAGGGTTCATCCTATTCTAAGCCGGAATCATACGGCGAAAATCTATCCTATAATAGGATATAAACATATAGCTGCATTCAGACGGTGCTATAGATTCATAAATTTTAAACACAAAAGTTACATTTCTATTAATTTTGTCTATAATTACATGAACAGAGCCCCAAATATTAATATAAACATAATATAATTCTGTCTGTCTGTGGGTGTGGATGATCGATTGTGAGCGCTCGCGCCTAGCCAACGACATTTGCCCCTATATCAGTAGGGTGTTTATAATATATATAGGTTGGAAGATAATCTACTTGCATAGTTTTATTTAAAACTTCATAAGACACAGGAAAATAGATCAGATCAGATCTAAAAAACCAAAGTCTTTTTTAGATCTGCAGAAGGCCTTTGACTGTACGTCTCGTTAGTGTATCTGGTGGGGATTGTTATTCAAAAGGTTCCCTGAGGCCTATACCGAGATTATCAGAGATGACTTATATGCGTGGCTGATGATGTATGCTGATGACATAGCACTCATTGACGACAACCGGATGATGCTAGAGCATAAAGTGAACCTCTGAAAAGGTACGGTTGAGAGTGGCGGTCCTCAACTAAATGCATCGGACACCAAGTAAATGACTGACGAGAGACCAAACTGGCATCGATCATGGCCGGATA
Source organism: Eueides isabella (assembly GCA_019049475.1). Taxonomy (NCBI): domain Eukaryota; kingdom Metazoa; phylum Arthropoda; class Insecta; order Lepidoptera; family Nymphalidae; genus Eueides; species Eueides isabella. The sequence goes on from CM032386.1 coordinate 955,496, forward strand.
GGCAATGCTTGGGCCTGGAGAGGTCACTGGTGTGGTCTGCTATCACAAAATACCGACCTAACTTAAGGGACTGATATACAAGAACAACCCAACCAACATTCAACCGGTTCTTTTATACGGCTGTGAATACTGGTCAAGTCTTGGCACACTCCGAAGCATCACGTCACGGATATGAAGATGCTGAGATGGATGTGCGGCGTAACGCAGTCCGATCGCATACGTAACATATTCCTTTAAGTTCTTAGAGTACATCACACATCTGAAAGAAATTGAATTCGAAGAATTTGCCTAAGATGGTATAGCCACGTTGCACGCCGGCCTAGGAATTACGTCGGATGCAAGTGACTTGGTATGTCTATCCCTGGAGTGAGACTGCTCAGACGCCCTAGGAAGCGCTGGTTGGATGTCATGATGCAGGACATGAGACCCAATGGTCTTACAATCGAGGACGTCAATGATCGTATAAAGTAGGAAGGCAGATAGAAGATCCCGGCGTGCTCGTGCCAGGGCACGCCGGGATTTTCTCTTCTTATTTATGCCAAGAAGAAGAAGACTAATGAAACCTATATTAACTATAAAGTATTAAAATATTCAAACACATAGAATATAAAACCACAACCATCTCGCAACTCACGTAAACGTGTCAAAAATAATGAGATATAAATAGATTTATTTTCATAAGTTTTCACTGTAATGCTTTCCGACATATTTGGACTTTCCGTTCACTACATTATGCTCAGTTTTGAAGACATTACATTACGTATGGAGAAGGAAGGAAGAAGTCTACTAGGAAAAACTAAAAAATATTTTCTCGTTCGCAAACGCTGCCCTATCCACGCAAGTAGGTATAGCCTTTACATGTATAGGCAATTTTTTTTCAGCCTCACGCTGTATCTCGTACATAGCAGGGAAGGCAGAGGCAAGTTGAGGTCTTAGTATTAAGAAACTCTTTTTCGTTTTCCATTTTTCGCCGAATTTGAGGAATTGCGTTCCGAGTAGTAGAGCTGAACACCGTGCTTTGCATTGTTACCAGAGCCAAGAAATAAATGCAATAAATATTTAAATTTCTCCAGTAGGGTTCGAACCTACAACCAGTCACGTGTACAATCGCACGCGTTTGCTCCTGCACCACCACAGGCTTCACATAAAAATAATAGAGTTATAACATTTTAAAAATCACTTTAAATTTCAATGTAATAAAGATATCGCCGCCATAAAATTATAACGATGATCACGATCAGTTGTGACAGTCGTAAAAATAATTCCCTAAGCCCCATAAAATTAGAGGCACCCTATAAAATTTTTAAATGACTACAAGGGCTACACAAAAAGTGCGCGATCTCGGAAACTGATAACGCAGATGAGTGATAACAGTGACATATCTTTATTAGATCGCCTTACACCTTGGTCATATTTAATTCAGTTTGACGGCGATGCACTACTTGTTATTAATATTGTTATAATTGAGTTCCTAACGGCTTCTTGAGGCCTGTCTTGACGAATCGGCACAAGCGTGTGTATGTAAGTGACAGGTTGTGGGTTCGATCCCCACTCGAGGTAATGATATATTTAATATATTCGAATAAAATATTTTATGTTTTGATTTCTTCGCTTAGGTCACAAGGCAAAACGGAACGTTCAACGGTCAACACTTGATGACCAACAGAACGCTCCGAATTCCTCAATTTCGACGGAAGTAGGGGAACGAAGTGTCTTAACATTAGGCTCCTAAGTGCGGGGTACAACGTGAAGCCTAAATGGCTTCTTGATACTAATTTTAGATTTTATTTTTATTTTTCATAAGTATGGAATAACAATTTAAAAATAGTATAAATATTAAAAAAAAACAATCATATATTATTACTTTATAGAATTTAAATTCAAATAAATAAGTTAACGTTCGGGTTCATTTCCAATTCGGAGAAAATAATTATTTCTCTTTTGTCTGGTAAGAAGACAAACTATTGAGTTCCACACACAATGGCTCGGATATTTGGCTAACACACAGTGTCTCGGATTTGGCTTGTGGCTCGGAGTGTCTTAACACTACGGTCTGTATCACCTCTGCTACATGCGAAATATGATATTTTGAAAAGAGCAACTGTTGAGTTTCTTGCCGGCTCTTCTCAGCAGACCCGCCTTCCGAGCCGGTGGTAGCTTCCTGTAGGACTGACACTACAAACTTTTATATGTAACTTGACGATTCAAAAGTGCTTGTAAAGGCCTATTTGAATAAAGAGTAGATAGAGAAAAATGTTAAGCAAACAAGACATAAACTACATTTGCCTTCAAAATTATATAACATATCCTTTCACAAGGATCATAACTTTACCAATTGAGAAACAATCATAAATTACATTTTGATTACACACGAAGTGTTTTAATGTATACCGTATTTGCGAGAAACCCAATACTATGCTAATACATTTCATTGCAAAGAGTTGAAGCCAGGTCAGTACAATAAATAATAAAAAACAATCAGGGAGATAAATAACAAACTTAACAGAGTTGCAGATTGCTGCGCAGGCGACGCGTGCCGGCCCTCCGTGACAGTTGCTCTCAACACTTTATTTACATATTATACTATAACTACAAAATTTTAGCTACATACAATATCAGAGACCGCTGGATACTCGATGGCCAGCTGGAAAAGTGACAGATTATGGGTTCGATTTCTACTAGAGGACATGAATATTTAAAAAACATTGAGAAAACTCAATGTTTTATTTTCTCGGGTTTCACAGTGCATCCAAATGTTATGATGGGGAAAGTGTAATTAATACTAGATTTTCAAAATCCCTCTGTTTACTCTGCTTAGTTTCTTAGTACAAAAATATAATAATATAAAATAATTTTTATATGTATATATATATATATATATATATATATATATATATATATATATATATATATATATATATCTATATATATATCTATATATATCTATATATATATATATATATATATATATATATATATATATATATATATATATATATATATATATCTATATATATATATATATATATATATATATATATATATATATAGAAAGTAGTGTTAAGACACTCCGTTCCAGTTCCGTTCCCCACTTTCCGCCGAATTTCAGGCATTGCGTGTTGAGTGGCGAAACTCAACGCCGCTATTTGCCTTTTTACCAGAGCGAAGAAATGAAACATTAAATATTTAAATAGAAAATATTTAATATTTCACATTTCCTCGACTGGGGATCGAACCCAGAACCTACCGGTTACAGTCACACACTTGTGCCGCTGCGCCACGACAGGCCTCTAATGTATATATATGAAGTATATATATATATTATAATATGATTTAGTTACCACTATTTAAAAGATATCTTTTAATGATAATTCTCACCTTTCCTATGGATACCTAAAAACCTTTGCAAATATTGTAAACAAGCCACAGTCCCTAAAATGTTGACAACTTGTTCGGCGTCCGAGTATCAATTGGGTCGAGATTATCCAATCAAGGATGCTTTCTCCGCAGCTGTTGACCCCTCGCGCTTCTTGCATATGCAACTGATTCATGAGTTCATAGTCATACCATAATAATACATGTAAATATTTGAGGCCTTTCGTTGCGCAGGGACTGAAGCGCGCGACTTCAACAACAGATCATAGGTTCGATCGCCACTCGATACAAATGAAAACATTTATTTATTTACTATAAAAAAAAAAATCTCATTTCTTCAAACAACGTGGTGTTGAGTTCCACCATACAATGTCTCAAATTTGGCGGAACGTGAGGAATAGAAGGGCTGTTGAGCTATGTCTCTAAAATTCCTTACTAGGCCCTAGGAGCATATTTATTATAAAACCGTGAAGTCGCTGTGGGCTACAATTTTGGTAATTAAAATATTATTATTCTTTAAAACTAAGATTAAATAAAATTTAATAATAACAATAAACAGTTCTGTTACGAAATAATGTATTACAAAATTATGATTATGTTAAAAAATTAAACATAATTTAAAAACATTTTTTTCACTTGCATTTCTCAATAAATACGTTAACATCTCTTTCTGAAGCTACCACTCTCTTGGGTAGCCTTATTGAAGGAGTTCTCTTACATTGTATTGGATTTGGAATATTTCTTGAATTTTGTCTTTTAATTAAATCATTAACGTTATGTGAACTAGAAACTGAAGCACAGCCACAGTGATATTTTGAATGAGCCCTATGGGTATGGGGAATAGACATCTTACAACGTTCAGCTAAACTATTTGGTACTTTACTCAATTTAGTCATCGATAACGTTTTTGTTGATAATTTTGGAAATCTTCTAAATTGACTATGAATATGAGGTATATCGGACGCCATTTTTACATTCAATTTAGACATTTTTTTATAATCATCATGATTATTACTAGTTAGATCAGCATTGTCATCTATTTTGTCTACATTGTATACATTTCTTTCGTATCCTGATGTCTCTATAATAGGTGATTGGTGTACTCGTGAAGTAAGAGTGTATGAATCTTTTGTTGTTAAATTAGTTGTTGATTCATATAGTTTTGCTGTGCAATTTTGAGCTATAGGATTTTTAATTCCACATCCTACTTCTTTCATTGTCCATGTCATAGTACTATTGTCAGAGTATCTTACAATATTATCTTTAAAAGAAGTAATTTCTTTGTTTGCTAATCTAATATTTCCGGTTTGTAAATAAGGTTCTATACATTCTGTATGGTGATACATTGAATTTTCTCTTATTGCGGTAAACTGAGGCTCTTCCAAGCAAGTTTCCATATACGGATTCCAGTGTACATTGTAAATCGATGATTGATAGGTCGGTATTATAGAAGCGGTGACAGGATTTACATGATAAGTGGCTCCGTTTATTAAGTTTATATTTTCACCAATATGAGTATATTTTCTTAAGAACCTTGTCCTTTTTGTTTGCAAAACCATTCTGGCCCTCGCACTGTGGATGGCCAAGCTTTCATCGTCTTCTGAACTTAGTAGGAGCGGTTTCGATACAACAATAAAGCTCGCTTCATTATTAACATTTCTTGTTTTTCCTTTATATTTTTCATACACACATCGATTTGATTTAGTATGTTTATGAGTCATCGCGAAGATTGTATTTATGACATTTTTGTGATTTTTGTGACAGTAATGTGATTTTTGACAAATCCTTTTTCTGTAATTGTCGTAGAATATGAAACGTACAGAATATAATTAGAAATATGTTATGAAATTGACGTTAACGTCTTGTTAGTGTAACGGTTGAAGGTTCGTTTACACACGGGAAAATAAGTTCTTCTTATTTAACTGCTCTGGTAACTGGTTCAGTTCCGCTAATCACTCGTTTTATTATCAAATTGACATTATTTTCGATTACTAAGTATACGTGCTTATAAAACAAAGTATACATGTTGGTTTTGAATAATTTCTTATGTTACAATGACCCTCCCATTTAACAGAGGCTTCAAAGACTCCTTTTGAAGGGTTATAGATTAAAAATATAACCAAAACATGAATGATAGTTACGGTCACAGTCTTTCTCACTTCGCCGTAACCTTCCAGGTCAGCCATGTCAATCTATACTTATAATATATCTGTAACTGATCACTGCCTATGTACATGGAAGATTTATTTTAAAAAATCTTATGTTAATATACACTACCGTTATTAATGTAATAAAGCCCAAACTAGTGCTTTTTTTTTACTTTTGTTGCGCGCGACTGTTTGTCTGCGCGTTAGTACGTGATAATCTCATAAACGGCTACCCATATTTAAATACAACTTTTTTTTTGTTGGTTTTAGTTAATAAATAAAAAGGAACGTCAATTTAAAATATTTAGTTCGTCAAAATTGCTACAAAAAAAATTATTCATTTATACGAAATTTTAGTTTTCAATTTACAGATATTGTCTTAAAAATTATAATGTTATTATAACTAGAAAGTAATTGAGATTATCAAATATATAATTGTGAAATTCAAGCGGGCGAAGCCGCGTGCGGGTATTATAAAAAAAAGTTATACGATTACAAAACGATGTTAGTTAGGAAAGCTTATTACAGTTTCAGAAAATATTTAAAGGACAAAAATGTATTTAATTAAACCTTCTATGAGGAATACCGCAGTGCAGGAGCACAAGCGTGTGACTGTAACTATCCCCACTCAGGTAGGAGGAAATGAAATATGAAAATATTAATTTTCATTTGTTTACTCTGGTAACATGGCAAAGAGCAGCGTTGAGTTACGCCACTCGATACGACATGTCTCAAATTCCGCAGAAGCGGAATGGAGTGTCTTAACATTAGGTTCCCAAGTTCCCTCTGCCTACTAACGTGAAGATGGAAAAAAGTTTTTTTTTAATTTCGTGCAATATACTTTCTTATTATATGATGAAATTCTCGCTCAATATTGAAAATAGCAACTGTTGAGTTTATTACTAGCTCTTCTCAGCAGAATTGCTTTCCAAGCCGGAAGTAGTTTCATATTTATTAGATGTCTCAAAAGTGCTTGCAAAAGTTTATATAAATAAAGAATATATTGAATTCGAACCTGAATACTTCCACAATATAACTTGAACACTTTAACATTATCGTAAGAGGATGTAAACAGCTGATACAGCGGAAGCGCCCAGTTGATCGCGAACCACTTCAATTCATAATCTCGTGCCAACATTGAATTGAGTAATATATTTCCTTACAAACTTATATTTACAGTTACCTCAGTTATAATACACTTAAATTATTAAACTGATGACATTTTTAGAGACGCATTCATAAAGTGGTCGTGGTATCTCGGCTAGTATATATTGATCTTTTGTTCTCGCTGGTTGTCCTACAGTTTGTTTATGAAAGGGGGGGGTCAGGAATGATTAGGTAGCTGGGTGACGATCCAAGACGGCAGATGGATACAATTGTAGAAGTCAAAGATCAAAGGAAGTGGGCGCAGCTGGACGGCGCGTGCGATTCACTAATTGTACGTTTGTCATCTTAAGACGACAATTAACCTTTTAGTATACATAATATGTGATGCATCTACTAATAATTATATTACTTATGTATAGGTAACATGTCGGGTAAAATTTAAATTAAATTATCTTTACTTATTAAAAGTTTCATTTAAATAATTAATTAAATATATATAATTTTACCACATTAATATATTTTTTAGTATCATGCACATAGCAAGGTAGGCAGAGAGTACTTAGTGTTAAGACTGTGCCGTGTGATTCCGGCTTAGAATAGGATCACCCTGGTACTGATGGTGTCGTAAGAGGCGACTAAAGTGCGTGTGGTAGAGTCACGTTCCAGCAATGGCAACACACATGGGCAGACTCGACCGGATTATTACCATCCCCGGAATTTAAGACCGGCGTTAAGTAGTGGCTTTGGCCACTGCGTTTCGCATTAGGTAATGCCGGGCCCCGGTGTCCTTCCACCTTAAAGGACGGCAACGCTCCTGTAGCTCCTCTGGAGTTACTCGGGGCCGTGGGCGACGGTGATCACTTACCACCAGGTGACCCGTATGCTCGTTTGCCGTCATTTTCAGAAAAAAAAACACACTGCGTTTTCACTTAGACACCTCCGTTCCTCACTTTTCCGACTAATTCTGAAGTTGGATCTTAAGTGGCAGTAATAAGCAAAGCGAGAACATAAAAAATTAATATTTCATTGCAGCTAGTGAGAATTAAACCCATCACTTGTCTCGTATACAATCGCACACTTGTGCCCTTGCCACAACTGACCTATATATCTATATTATCATAATATATAATATAATGTAATGTCGTATGATATTATATATCTTTTATACCCTTTTTAAGTATTTACGCCATTGAAAAGCTGACCCACAACCGTTTCCTAGACTAAGAGCCCACTAACCATAAAGTAACGTAATAATAAATTTCGCAAATATTTCTTTATTTTCACATTTTCAATAAGACAGCCTACAAAATGCCGGCGACAAAATAACTTAAGCATCGTAAAGCACAAATTAACGCGCGGTGGGCCACAATTAATGTAGCGGTCATACGTTGTAAATATTTTATAACCTATAAAACAAGAGAATGCTTATCTTGATGGGCTTCTATCACAAGGCGATGTGTTTGTACGCTTTTATGGTCATTGAAGCTTTATTGCAACCATAAGTTATAGTAAGTTTATTTATATATTGAGTTTTATATTATATAAATATGAGCCCCTCGTGGCGCAGCGGTTCAAGCGTGTGACGTTAAACGTGACAGGTTCTGGGTTCGATTCCTATCCGGGAAAATGATTAAATTAATAATTTCAAATGATATATTTAATGTTTTCAATTAATCATTCTGGTACCAAGGTAAACACTTCATGCCTCCAATTTGGCAGAGTGTGGGAAATGCAATTGTCACAGTAACTTTATTAAACACATCGGGAATGTGCGGGATACAGCGTGAAAGCAGCAGAAAAAAAATATTTCTTTTTCTAGAATTTTGAAAGGGAATCGTGTTACCTACAATTTAATACAGACAAAAAATATTTTACTACGTTTGAAAAACTATAAAATAAAGTTGTTGCGTAAATAAATATTATGAAACAGTGGGAAACCTGCGCGGACGCCGCCATTAAACAAGTTATGGCCGTGATCAATTCACAAACGTCACCCAACTTTTATGTGGCTTTAATTTTTGACATTTATCGCACCAAAACCAAATACTAACCTTATATAGTAAAAAGGATAATCATTTTATTATTTTAAGTCACTACTAGATGTTATAGAGTTACAAATATTTTTTTTAATTACAAGATAATTATATATTTTTTGTTTCTTTTAGCGAGGTGAATAGACATTGAGTTTAATTCTTTATTCCACATTTTATGTTTATTTTTTTATTTTTTTTATTATATCTAAATGTATATCATAATCATAGAATATTTCATAAAGTAATAATTACACATTTAAAAGTAACTAAATTGTTTCTTGTTTTATGTTGAATAGACGTGCCAGTTGAGCACAGCTTATTTCGCCAACGTCCCGAAAAAGAGAAGAAACGATGAAAATTAGTCAGTTAAATATAAAAGAAAGAGAAGTAAAAAAATATGTTAGTGTAGTCTGAACAGTGACTAGGGGTCACTGTTCAGATTTATTGTATAATATCTACATCAGATACTTAGATACATCAAAGACATTAAAAATGTTTTACAGTGATTTTTACAACGTAATCAATCACCACCTATCACTTATTTCAATTTTTTTTCAATCACATAATTAAGGTAAGAAAAAAGATATACTTTATAAAGAAAAGAAAAAAAATATACTTTATATATATATCATGTTATTTTACATTGTTTTCAATCTTACACATGAATTTCATGGATTTTATAATAATCTTCATTAAAATAAGATTCATTCATCAATGAGGTTTGTCGAGTCGAAATTAATTATAATATTTTGTAAATACAGACAGATATACAAATAATACCTAATTTGCCTCAAAAGTTTTTCTCATAAAATACATAAATTACAATATATACATTTCATAAGAGAGAAGCCTACTAAGCTCTATGGTCAATACTTTAACTATAGTTAGTTCCTAACGAAACCCATACAAACCAATACTACTCTATTACGCTGTGAATATATTCGTAAGATAACTAAATCGTAAACTCGCGTAAAAGCAATTAAAGGCTGGCGTTAATAAAACAGGTGAACATGTCGTTAAAACCACTTTATAAAGTAGCTGGAGACTACCTTCACTGTACTGTAATACTATTGTAAATCAAAGAATACGTGATAACTTCTTTTAAAGTTATATACTTAATGTAACGTATTATTTAAGGCCTGTGGTGGCGCAGGACTTCAAGCGAGTAGGTATAAGCGAGGGTTGTGGATTTGATCCCCACTCGAGGAAATTATAGGTATTTAGTATTATATTTATATCGAATTTCTTCATTTCTTTGCTCTGGTAACAAGGTAAAGCGCGGCGTTGAGGTCAGCCATTCAACACGCAATACTTCAAATTCGGCGAAAAGTGGGGAACGGAATGTCAGACAACACCAAAGAGTTCTTAACACTAGGTTCCCATGTTCCCTCTAAAAACCCAGCCCAATGCGGGATACTGCGTGAAGCTGAAAAAAGAACATATAATAATTATCCAAAAGGCAATGTTAAACATTTTCAAGCTACTTTGTGAACAACTTTTAAAATAATACGTGTTTTAACGAGGCCTGTTGTGGCGCAAGGGCACAAACAAAGAACTGTAAACGTTAAAGGTTGTGGGTTCGCTCTTCACTTGAGGAAATGATATATTTAATATTTGCGTTCCTTTAGTCTAGTATCAAGGCGAAGCGAAGCGTAGAGTTGTCAATAAAAACTAGACTGAGTGTATTATCACTCATTAATTTTATGCGGGACACTGAATGAAGCTAGAGGAGACGTTCTAACCAGAGCGGGATAAAGTTATAAGAACTCACTCTCATGAACAGGAATCGATCCACTTGCCATTGTATTTCAAGTCAATTACAATTAATAGAAATATAAATTCTTTTTTAAACTTAAAATTGAATTTTAATTAAATTAATTAATTAAAATTTAAATACAAAATGTCTCAAGAATTAATCGGAAGTTGAGGAACGGAATGTTAACCCTAGGTTCCCTCATCTCCCCTCCTACTTCCTTTATACAAAAAACAAGAACCATTCAAGACATCGTATGAAATAAAACAAATGAATAAAATAGCATCCCTTTGACTTTAAGGGTGAAATCGACCTGATAACATCACTTGAACAATTACCATTGTATATATTTATATAATAAAGACTCTGAGCCCTTGCATGTAATAATATAAGGCCTATATTTCTGTCTGTTCGTAGCTCGCAGTATAATAGGCGCCCCGCGGCGAAACTCGCAAGTCTTTTGTACCTACGGTTAATTTCATTCCGACCCTCCCTTCTAACTGTTGCCCATTAAATATTGCATGCGTTGAGTGTTACTCCGTAATATGTTAGCTTGTGAAGTACTTTTGTTGGGAGATCATTTAAGAAAATGTTGTTTTTAGGGTCCCGTATTTCAAAATCTTATAAAATAACTTTTTTAAGACCACTTATATATAATATAATTTAATATCAAATACATATATGCAAGCTTACGGTCTTTGTCTTGGAGCAAAGAAAAAGTTTTGTGTGTTTTTCTTTTTTTATGGATAAGACTGGGCAAACGAGCGTACGGTTCACCTGATGGTAAGTGATCACCGCCGCCCAAGCCCCCGTGTAGCACCAGAGGAGCTACAGGGGCGTTGCCCGTCTTTAAGGTTGATGGGCACCGGGGCCCGGCACTACCCCATGCGAAACGCAGTGGCCGAAGCCACTACTTAACGCCGGTTTTAAATGCCGGGGTTGGTAATGGTCCGATTGAGTCTGCCCATGCGTGTTGTCATTTCTAACAACGTGACTCTCCCACACGTGCTTTAGTCGCCTCTTACGACACCATCAGTACCAGGGTGATCCTATTCTAAGCCGGAATCACACGGCGAAACGTGCGATACGTGCATTTATGTATAGTTATTCTGGATTTTTTCAAATGGACGAAATCAAAATCTAAAGGGTTATTTCCGTGGAGTTTCAGTTATGAAATTTGGCTTATGTTGAATTAAAAAATATATATAAAACAATAGCAAATATTAAATATGTCTTCTGTTCTGCGGCCCGACAGGCCCCAAGTGTGATTTTTATTAAAACATTATCTATTTCACGGTAACCCCACCCGCCGCAGGAAAAAATCTCTCATTAAGGCAGGTGCACCTATCGTGGCATTGTATTAACATGTTATAATATTAATGTTTTATTTTGGCAAGCGTAGATCGGGATACTATTGATAATGGTCTAATATATAAGCTCAAGAGGACTTTTATTGTGTTTTTCTAATTATATATTACAAATTATCAGCTGAAATCCCTTGCTTCTAAGAATTTGATGTATACTAACGGGCTTTAATAATATTCATTTTTTAGGTAGACAGAGTAAGTAGAGGGAATCCGGAAATGTACTATTAAGATATCCCATTCCCAGTAAGACACTTCCGTTCCCTTATAAAAATAAATTAAAAAAATAAAACAAAAGCAGATTATTTCATTATTATTTTCATCGCTATCCACTTAAAACTTATGCCATAAAAGCGTCATGACCCGGCACTAGCGACGGGGGTCCTTCAGACCGCGCTCATCAATTATATATAACTGCTTGGTGCCTTCACCGGTGTCATAGCAGACGTCAACAGGTGCCTTACATAGATCTAATTTAATTTTAGAGCTATATAAAAACTTATATCACAAAATAACTTCTTCTAATAATAACCGTACAACAATAATTATTGAAATATTTTGTTGTTAATAAGTACTTTGTAGATATGTTATAACTTTCGATAGCTTCACACTGTATCCAGCAGGCAGTAAGAACCTGCGAACCAAATGTTAATGCAAATCATTCTCATTAAAATATTTTCTTTTACCATTTTTCGCAGAATTTTCGATATATTGCGTGTTGAGAGGCGGAGCTCAACACAGCACATTGCCATGTTATCAGAGCATCGAAAATATTAAATTTAATATTTATTCGATTCTACAAGCGACATCGAACCGACAAGAGTCGCGTTTACAGTTACCTTGTGCCACTGTGCTACAACTACCTAGGTATGTTGATGGTATTTATTCATAACAAAAAATCCTTACTTGATTTTACTCAGGTTAAAGATATAGTATTATAATAAAAAGTATAGTAATTTTCATTTAAAAATATTATTTTAGAATGCCAAATATAAAAATGTTTTTATACTCAAATATATATTAGTCTAACTTAGTTCTAGTTAGCCATTCATATATATATATTGAATCGACGTATAAACGATACCAATTATATTAATATGTCATTAGTTTCATCGTCATTATTCGCATTTTGATGTGATTTATGTGTCGGCATGGAAAAGAACCGAGCGGCCATAGATCGTGATTAGCTCACAGCTTGATCGCATTCTGGGCAACAAATTGAGACGTCGGTAATTATTTACCTCGTCGCCGTCCATGGGTTAAGTGCGCGCGTGGCTTCATGCGCTGAACGTTATAAACGTTCAGCGCATGAAGCCACGCGCGTTTTGAAATATTTTTTACGTACATATGCTACGACTTTTTGATACTCTCAGAAAAAGTTTTAAGAAATTAAGTTGTAATTTCTTCACTCCGAGGAAATTTATTGTTAATACCTCTAGATTACTATTACCTTATACTACATAATTTGATAGATTTTGTCAAATTAGTAAATATAGATTTTGTTTAAGCTATCTAAGTATTATTGACATACTTTTATCGGCAATTGTTAATAAATCAATACAAAAAGTAAAACAACTTTTATTTATGTTAACTTTTATGTATGTTACAGGGTATGGAGACTTCAGAACCCAGTGCGTTTAAGACAGGTCACTGCCGTTCTCAGCTTTCTAATTCTAAAGGCATTGAATGTTTAGTGGAGGAACTCAAAGCCGCACTTTGCCTCGTTGCCAGAAGGAAGAAACGAAAATATCAAATTCAATTCCTAAAATATTGATCGAACCTGATTAATCTTTTAAGAATTCGATACATATATTTATTGTGTACGCAATAATTATCTTAATAATCATCTTTTCTTTTCAACAGCAGCTAAAATTATTCTTATTAAGCCAAGAAAACCTTACGTTCAAAGCATCCCACATAACTATTATTGTAATACTTATTTATGACTATTATTTATAAGCTGGTATTGGTTTGTAACAAAACAAATGCGATTTCTCAATTATTAACACACATGGACACAGTAAACTATTCTAAGGCAAACAGTAATCTCGTTTCAAACGAGCTTCAGCCTCACGCCTTTCGTGCAATTTATTTCTACACCTCTATGAATATTAAGTTATTAATTATATCGCACTAAAGCGCAGTTGCAAGGCTTGAGATTGTAAGCGATGGCTTATATAAGTTCAAAAAGTATATGTGGACATGATTTTTTAATACACATAACATTTTCATCGATATAGTAAATAGTTTGTATGTAGATTATATATGTTATGTAGATTATATATTTATATATGTTATATAAATACATTTTTCGGATGACTTTAATTGTACTACAAGTTCTTATTACTACTCCTCGATAAATTTCATTATTGTAGATCTATGGGAAATACCTATTGGCAAATAATGTTGACAAATTTAAGCTTGCTCAAAATGAGGACGTACATATTATTGATATCTAGATTTTAATTTCAGCTTGATATCTCCATGTAATCTCGAGATAAATGGTCATGACAGATGAACAGATAATTTAGCAAATTTGGAAAACTATATTTTATATTTAAGAGAAATGAAATAATTATGTTTTTAATTTCTCGTCAAAATATTAAAGACACAAGAAATATAAAGCTCAACAAAGGTACGTAAAGCGCAAAAGCTAACTCTTTAAGAAACCCATAAATAAGATAATAAATAATATTTTACAATTGTTTACATTTCACTTCGTTGTAAACAAAGGCCAGGCCCAGAGGTGTCATAGTGAGCTTTTTTCTAAAACAAGAAGCTGCTTTGTGGCCAAAGGCAGGAAAGATCGTAAAGTTTCAGAGCTAGAAATAAAAAAAAATGCTTATAATGTTTTTTTGACTTCGTAATAAATTATTGTTTGAGCAATATTTTGTGTTTGCGTAGTTTGTAAATTCTTGGATAAATAATACGGAAAAGGTATAAAAACCCAAGAGAGAAAAAAACCTTAAACTATAGTTACATATACGTAATAATTGGATAATAAATAATATTAAAATTGCATATAGCTCCCATTTGAGAGAATAAACATTTTAATATTTAAAATGTTATTTCCTTAATTGGTGACAAAGCGATGTTTTTAAAAATTAAGTAAAAATTAGGAAAAAAAAGTGACTTAAAGCAAAAAAGAAATATTCCTATAACATCCAGAAATTGTAGAAGAGAGTATAAATATTGGATAATGCAATTCGTTCTATAGATATAGGTTAATATTTTTTTTTACAATAAAGCCTAAAACAATGCCCTGCCTCCTAGACTACAATACAAGTAACTCTAACACTTGACACATGCCAATATAATGTTCACCCAAGCTTTACAGCCGTCATATTTCACTGCAGTTACGCCTCTGAATGGTCAGCAGAGAGAAAGGGAGTCCACAATGGCCCGCTTAATTTGTTTTGGTTGTACTGAATTAGTTTATTGTTCATCGATTGTTGTTTTGATTTCTACTTGTGTTGGTCCGCGGGGGTCGGAATTAGAAATTTAAAGCTTAAATATTTGAAACAAAGTGTTTTTGTCTCATTTCTTACAATCCCCAAAGAATGCTTGATGGATCGTATTTTGTTTCTATTCAAATAGTACGCACAGTGACATATTTTAAAGTATTTATGTATGTCAAATAATATTTGTAGTTCGTTCGTTAAATAATGTATGAAATTATTTATATGACAGTCATAAACGTAATGCGATTAATTTTCGTTATCTGAGAAATTAATTAGACAAAAACATATAAATCTGGATTTAATCTTTCTAGAATATGTATATATTTTCAGATATCAAAATAACACCACTAATTTTTCTGTATTTAGTGTTCTGAGCAAAATTATTTTTATTATTTTAGTGCGTAAATAAAAAGCAAATCAATTATTTGAAATTACAAAAGCTTTCACATGCTTTAAGAATCAATAAAAGAATGAAATCAAAAGTAATGTCTTCATCTTGTACTATAAGCTATAAAGATATTTTTTTTTACAATATAAATAAGCGTTAGATAATTTCCTATGTGATTTACTAGAGAAATCAATTCAAATTTACGACTTGACAGGACGTTAAAAATTTTATGGTACCCACTACCCGTGGAATAAGTGACCGCTTATCTTTATAGCATTGTGCGGATAGAGTTTTTTTAACAATCGACTCTTGGACTACATGTTAACTGTTGACTACCTTCGCCCAGGTTGTTGTTCATTTAAAATATACTTAAAACGTTAATTTATTTAATTTTATAGCAGTTAATAAAAAAGAAATTAACATTACTTACATAATTAACGTTTAGAAAATAAATTACTGAGACCATGACTCTGTTAAAAAGTGCTTGATTAAACACGTTGATGGTATTACGGTCCTCGTCGATCTAAGGAATAATGCTTGTATATAAATGCTGGCAACAAAACACCTATTAAAAATAGATCATGTTTCCCTTTATTCATCCGAATCTGAAATATTACGCGTTCAGTGGTGAAACTCAATAATTCAACCCCTAGAATGGAGATTAAAGCCTCAAACCTCATGTCTACAGGCAATTTAAACTTTCTGATGATTATACCAAGTGTACATAAAGAATTATAAGTTGTAAACAAAAAATATTAAAATATTTCACATTTATCAATCCATTTGCAAGACATTAGTGTTCCTGTAGTCACAATCGTAAATTTGCGACACATTTTTTTTTCCTCCGTTTGTTCTAACAATTCATAGACATTACATGCCATTGAGAGCCACTGTGCGGACAATGTGGCCCATCCATTGTATGTAAGTAAAGCAAGTAACTGACGGATACAGGATGTTTTAATATATTAAATTTTATTTTATAAAATGTAACGATTTTTTACGTTAGATTATTACTCTTTAGTAATAATTTATTACATAGTTTAAGTACTTTCCTTCAACTATACAAATGAAATGTGTAACTTCATTAGTTTCTTTCTACTTATACTGCACGAAGATTCTCTGAAAGGATAATAATTCTGTGACCATTGAGTGTACAGTCACATTTTTAATAAGTGCGCTACATCAGGTTTCCTTTTATAAAGGCATGAATTGTGTTCAATTAATTATAAACAATACATCAACAATGTTAATAAATGAATCACTCTTGATTTATGACCGGCTGTTTGACCGTAATTCCTCATTGTCAAGTTACATAAGTTGTTAGGTATAATGATTTATAAATTGCTAACATATTGTATGTAATGCTAAATAAATACATTATTAAAAAAAAATACTAGCGAATCAATACAATAATAAAGTTATAATTTAATAAATTAAAATAAATCAATTACAAATTACGATTTATGGCCTCTTTCTGCTATTTTAGCCGATTTATGAGCAATTATTATCAAAAAAATTACTATTGCAAATATAATTTAAGCATCTTAGAATCTCTGACGATTTAAGAGAACACCCTATACATACAAGGCAGTAAAACGGCCGTAGGCTGTAACCGCGCAGTAGCTCCCACTGCGAGATGGATCACAACTTTACAGTTACAAAGCTACACAAAATAAACCAGCGGGGTTTAAAACAATATAACTAGCGTAACTCAGCGCCGCGTCTTCACAATTGCAACGTTCATGGAAATGGAGAATTTAACTAGAAAATCGTAATTATTGTTTTTAAAATCGTACAAGAAGATTGCGATTGGGTAGGATATTTTAAACTTCCTACCATCCTTCCAGCTTTTAAAGCGTTGAGTAGCCTTATTACCAGAGCGAAGAAATGAAACATTAAACATTTAAATTGAAAATATTAAATATTTCATTTCCTCGAGTGTAAGTATTATGAAGTTCACGAAATGATAGAATATATATAACACTATATCTAGCTCCTAATATTGTTTATTTCAATATATGTATAAGGATATATATATATATATATATATATATATATATATATATATATATATATATATATATATATATATATATATATATATATATATATATATATATATATATATATATATATATATATCTTTGTATGTGTATTGTCTTTTATAAATAACACTTCTGGTTCCTAAAAATATGTATTTAGACCTGTCGTAGCGCACAAGCGTGTGACAAAAAAAATATTCATTGATATTACTTAACAAAAACACTACTTTTTATCGTTTTTAATGTTGATTAGATACAAATTCAAATTACTTTTTATCAATTTGCTTAGTACATAGAGACTGAGACTGAAGATAAAAATTTTTGTACATACTAAAGGACCCTGCCAATATGGGATTAGTTACCACAGCTCGCCTCGCCCAATTTGGCAATATCTGAAATATAATATATATTCCGTCGGTAAAATTTTACAACCCACAGGAACCTTCTTTTCAATTTATATAAAACATCACATTTTATTAAAATATTTAACATATTTCAGTAAATTTAATGAGTATTTTGATTTTAATTCTATAACGATCTCACGATGCCAGAGATACATTTTTTTTTTAAATAATAAGATTGTAAACTAATTAAGCATAAATTAAATTTTGCCTCCGATAAACAACACGATTACAAGTGATGGCTTGTCAGACAAATGCCACTGGTCTTCTAAGAAATATCCGCAAACATATCTTTGAGACTCGTGCTTATTATAGAATAGTGAAAAAAAGTAAAAGAAAATCAAGTTCGAGTCGGACTCTAAATCCTAGGGTTCCGCCACCAATTTCAGAATTGTAGATGAAAGTACAGCTTATAATGGTTGACGAACTTAGGCACTCATGTTGCGTGACATAAACTATAAATATAAGTTTATAATCATATTTTCTATCAAATAAATTAATAATAATATATAAATTTTCTGATGATGTTGATTCTATTTCTGACGTTTTCCTTTTATTTGTAAGTTCTCTATTAGTGCCAAATTTAAAAACTGTAGGTCTGAGAGCAACTTCTCTGGGATCTACAGTTATGATTTGATTTGATTTAGAAATTCCTATTAGTATAGATATGATAATGCAGAGGTACAAGGCAAAACGCGGCGTTGAGTTCCGCCACACAACACGCAATGCCTCAAACTCGGCGGAAACTGGGGTATAGAAGTGGAACGGAGTGTCTTAACACCAAGTTCCCAAGTTCCCTCTGCCTACCCTGCCTTGTGCGGGATACAGCGTGAAGCTGAGTGAGTGAGTGAGTGCGAATTTCATACAAAATGCACCAATAAGGAAATACGGCGTATTTTTTGATTGCGTTGTCTCTATTGGTTCTCTAAGGGACAGTAAACTTGAATGTTTGACAATATTTCTAATTTGATACCTACCGGAATGACGTCAAAGTGATATAAGGTTCCCAGTTTTTTTTTGTAGGGATCTATAATAATACTTACACTTTTTAAAATACTCATTATCAAATTTGTGAATCGTATTAATATAAAAAAATATACATAAATAATCCACCTTGTAACCTTATTTATATGAAATTTAAATTGGTATTGGTGAAATGGAAAATTTATTTCCGTTAATTCCGTTTTTTTTCTGTTTCCGTTACTTGTAAATTTCCTTAAATCCTGTGTAATTAGTAGTAATGTTCTCCTACACTCTCTAACCATTGTAGGTATAGATAGCTACATTACAACGAACATATCAAAGTAAGACAGTACATAAGCACGTCTGTCTACATCATCGTATAGTGTTATAAATCGAGTCAAAACATAAACAATGAGAGTGACAGTAAGAGTGATTGCACTCTCACATTTTACATTCAATTTGTCAAGCCATTGTCGTAAAGGGCGAAACGAATACGTTGTAAAACAATAAACCACCCAGCGCTATACTAGGGAATCAACTAAAATTTAAATATAATTTATAAATATTTTGTAATGCGCTTGATACAACTTATGTTTGTTGTTACAAAGATCTGTAGAGATTTTTACAATTTTCAGCTACCAATAGTTAATTTCTAAAATGTTATTGTGGATTTGGTCTTTATGGACAAAGGATAGATTAGAGCGGCCTATGGTATCGCAGGGACATAAACGTGCGATTGTTAAATTGGTAATGAAGGCTACAAGTTGAAGACTCACTCGCCGGATTCTGTAGGCATTGCGTGTTCAGTACCGGAACTACTAACGCTTTAAAGATTTTGTCTCATTACCAGAGAGAATAAATTCATATATAAAATATTTAATGTCTTCTAATGAAATCAAATCAACTACCTATCAGGATAACGGCACACTATTGCCCCTAGGCTATGTCAGGCCCCAAAAAGTACTTACCTACTTCATATTCACATTTCGCTTATTAAAGTAATTGCTACTTCTTTAAATGATGTATTTAATAGTAATATTTATGGTTGTTTGTATATGTGCATAACTGATTGGACATGTTGATTTATTAAACTGCAGCCCGATCGGTGCATGTACGGCATATTATTTAATTGTGACATTTGACAGCTGCTTGTCAAGTAACATCCTTGTACAGACTATATATGTAAAAACTTTGTGGCGTATAAATAAATCTGTCAATGTTTTGGTAAGTATGATATTTTAGAAGTCAATTATTAATTGTGGCTTTATGTTATTCTTTATTAAGTTTCATTTGTTTTCTTATTATTTTATTAATATCTGTAGTGTTTTTCTTCATCTGAGAGTTACTCACATAAAAAAAAGTAATAAATTGTTACTTACTGCATTATTCTCGGTACAATCTATAATTTCTCGATCGATCGATCTTTTTGGAAATCGAACCTACAACGAAATTATCTGCTTGTACTTAAAATATTGATTTATAATAATTTTCGCGTTACGGTCTTGCGACTTCAAACGAAATGATTTTTCACTTGTTATATTTTCATTCAAATACTTCGATATACTTATTGTATTAACAGCATAAAAGATTTAATGGCTCAAAATGTATTTAAACAAAGCTGCATAACTATGTAATAATCTTATTAGTTATTATATAAATCTCAAATCCAACAACATAATAACCAACAGTTCTGCCATCGACTTAAAAGTTAAAAAAGCAACTCTCTCACCACACATTTTATATAAAAGTTCAATAATTTTACACGAAAGCACGGACAGTTTAAAATTACATATTAATAATTAAGTACGGCTATAGTATTAAATAACGTCGGCCGCTTTGAGATAAAAATCGTAGTGGGTGACTAATGAAGCGATAATGATCTAAGATCCCCACTAAATACTCAAACAAGTAACGCATATGATGCATGGACGCTGATAAATCTATTACGAGATGACATCTTGGGACAGAGGCATTATTTTAATGTTATTATTCAAATTATTATAATCTCGCCATCTATATTTATAGCTTCAATAATCCTTTTTGATACGCCGCTTAAGGATTTTAAAGTGCAACGGGCAGTGGGCGTCGGAGTTTGTTTTGATTAGTTTTTTGATTTTTTTCTGCTTCACTATCCCACTCATGGTGGGGTACGCAAAGGGGACTTGGGAACTTAATGAAATTTGGGAACTTAATCCCGCCGAATTTCCGGCATAGCATGGTAATGTGATTTGCCTTTGAAATGATAACATTGAATGTTTAATTTGAAAATATTAAATATTTCATTTTATTGAGTAGGTATCGAACCCCAACCCGTAGCACTTACAGTCACACGCTTGTGCACCACGACAAGTATTTGTTGTTATGAATGAATTATATTATGGGTCGTTTTACCGTACACTAGCGTTTGCGAGTTTGACGTACTTTACTTAACTTGGTCTACGAGAGCGAATGAAAATACGCGGCATCTAGTTCCTCCAGTCATGCAACAAGGTATGATTGGGCAGAAAAATT
The DNA here is from genome assembly GCA_019049475.1 of Eueides isabella. Classification (NCBI taxonomy): domain Eukaryota; kingdom Metazoa; phylum Arthropoda; class Insecta; order Lepidoptera; family Nymphalidae; genus Eueides; species Eueides isabella. The sequence goes on from CM032386.1 coordinate 977,041, forward strand.
GTATAAAAAAAGAGTGTAACTGACTTAATAGTAGATTTTCTTTGACTACGTGGCTTTGTATGGAAAACGGCGTGATGCATTAAAAAATATTTATTACTCACTCAGCTTCACGCTGTATCCCGCACATGGCAGGGTAGGCAGAGGGAACTTGGGAACCTAGTGTTAAACACTCGTTTGCACTTCGATTTCCCGGAATCCGGCGAATTTAAGGTATTGCGTGGCAGAACTCAACACCGCGCTATGCCTTGTAACCAGAGCGAAGAAATGAAAATGTTATATATTTCATTTCCTCGAGTATTGAACTCCCAACCTGTCTTTTAATAGTCACATACTTATGCCGCTGCGCCACGACACATCTCAAAATGTTTATTGTATAAACATTTATTGTAAAAATCAGCGTTTGAGAAATATTGAAAGCTTTTTTAAAAAAATCATTCTGCTTTCTTTCTTAGAGTAAGATTTTATGTTAACATAGAAAATAAAAAATATATATATACCATAAAATGGTAACTTTTAAAATCAAACCTGTACGTTGCACCTACTAAGGTGTAAACGTATTGTAAAATACGCGGGGATATATCGGAGACAATTTATTCAGATACTTCTTCTCAACATACCTCGTCGAGTTTCAACCTAGGACCCATAAAATACGGTTCAGATTAACTAAATATCACTATTCCCGACATTAACGAGGACGTGGCATTTTAGTATCTATATTACAGGTTTACGCCTGATTTTGGAATGGTGGGTAAGAATCTTATAGCGTTCTAGTGAATAACACGAGTCTGATTGCAAATCGTATAAATATAATGTGGTGCTCAGCTAAATTACTTGTCACGGTGCGATGTTTATTTCTACACTTTTTTTTTGTAAAGTTTACGATAGAATCCGGTTCGACGTCCACTCGAGGAAATGAAACATTTAATATTGTCAAATTTAATATTTAATGTTTTCATTCATTAACATCAACACGCAATGCCTCTAATTGAGATGGAACATTAGGTACTCAATTTTACGAAAGAAAAAGAAGAGAAAAATATTATAGACTTCACCAGCGTAAGTCGCATGCGTTTAAAGATTTATTATGTGATTCTAAACGAAATATCCTTGTTTGAACAATGACAAATTGTTATTAGGTTTTATCTTTTAATTGTGCTTTGCATATTTTCGATTATTCCTATGACTTATAAGTTATTATTAAGTTATAGCCTGTATCATTATATATATATATATATATATATATATATATATATATATATATATATATATATATATAAGATAATTTATGTATATAGTTATTTAAAACTATATGTATTCATAAATTATATAGACATATCTATATTTCAAAATCTTTTGGAAGGAAGTAGCAATTCGAGCCTGATTTTCCGCAAGGCATCAATCGCGCGCCGTAACGCCCCTTGCTTACTTAACCCTTTGTGATAGTTATTTATTGAATTAAGAAATAACTTTAGTTTTAGTAGGTAAAAATATTTCTTTTAGCTTCACGCTCTATCCTTCTCCACATAGTAGGGTAGGCAGAGGGAACCTAGGAACCTAATGCTACGACGCTACGTTCCCATGAAGACCCTTCTATTCTTCATTTTTGAGAGAAATTCTGAAGCATTGCTTCTAAAGCCAGGAAAATTATTATTAATATCTAATTCAATTCCTTGAGTGAGAATCAATCTCACATTCGGAACGTTTACAGTCCTTTAAACCTATTCAGGTAAAACTTTATAAGATAACTAAAAGACATATATTCTTATATGCACTAAATCCATTCCCTCGATAGAGATCGAACTCCCAACCACCACGATTACAGCAGGCAAACGGCAGCTTAGTTTTATTTTACTTGTACCTATATACTTTAACAAAGATGAACACATACATTAAAACAATTTTTACCACATAATTGGTACTTATATACCCTTCTAGCCTTATAAGGTACTGTCAAAACGTTTCCTCTGGCGGCATTTTCCCTTTGGCAAAAACTGAATGCGTCTTTATTAGAGCTCGACCCGCCAGCCAGTGTCGGGTTGCGTGCACCTCGGGTTCCCACCTCCTTCACTGTGCCACTGCCTCATGTTCAGGGGTACTCAAGTACGTAATATTACTTTTTTTTTCAATTTCACGCAGTATCCCGCATATAGCAGGGAAGGCATAGAATACTTAGTGTTTAAATATATAATAGCAAATATTGTATATCAATCTGAAAATTTGGTTATACCGCAGGAACGCATTGGCATAGGCGCATCAGTGTAACAGCGACGGTTCTGAGTTCGATTTCAACTTGTGGTAATTATTTTCATATCTTCTCTATGGTAACAAGACAGCGACGTTGACTTTCGCCATTCAATATACCTACTATTCTTCGCATAGAGAACGAAGTGTCTTAACTAGGTTAGTTTTGCCTACCCTAGCCAAAATACAAATATGGTATAATCGACATATTATTTGTATCGACATATTATTTTAAGTTAAGCAATAATTTTCATTAAACGTACAAAAATTTTAAAGCGGCCTCGTCTTAGAACGTCTATAGCTCAGTGGCCAGAGTTTTCAATAGACGCAGCTTCAAATCCCGCAAGCGCTAAAATTTTCATATGTCAGCCTAAAAAAACATCTATATTATGTATAAAAAATCTACTTTGTTCCCAAGCAGCCCCTCTGCTAGGGAAAAAAAGGACCCCTGCCCAAGTAGACACCTGATATGCACTATTATGTCCATTATTTGGGCAACACTAATTGTAGGTACGTCGGTGTGTTTGTGTGTTTTCGCTTAACGAACAAACGTATGAAGAATGTGAGCTTTTGTCGACGAAATGAACTGAAAGCTTTATTTATATTTATTTTAGTGCAGACGGAATAAGGTGTGAAAATTCAGGTATATTTTTACGAAAAATTTTAATTAACAATTAATATTTCTAATAGAATCCTTTTATTAAATTGACTTAATGGGAACTTCTTAATACTAGGTTCCACGTTCCCTTTTTTGGTACGGAATGCAGCGTGAAGCGACTTTATTAAATATTAGTAACTATTAGTTACAACCATTGATGTGGTAGTGATTGATTTAAAGCTTTATAAAGTAATGTTTCTTTTAGAAACATTTGTAATATTTTGATATTATTATAACTTTTATCCCTTACTGATACCTTCTTACTGACAAGTTTAATTTCACATTTTACGGTAGGCAGAGGGCACTAAGCAACCTAGTGTTAAGACACTATCGTTCCCCACTTACCGACAAATTCTCAAGGCATTGCACCTTGAGAGGCGGAACTCAATGTCTCGCTTAGACCAGAGCGAGAATGTGTAAATATTTTAATATTCTATTTAATTTCCTCGAGTCGGATCGAACCCACAACCTCTCACGTTTACAGAGGAACGTTTGTGCATCTGTATCATGACTGACCTAAGAAAAAACATGATAATGTTAATAACAAAATATAATAAAATACGTATGTGTATGCTAAGTAAGGAACTATGTGCCATACCTAATCTATACTTAAAATGAATCTGATTGCAATATCAGTTTTCAATATATAGATATTTTCTTAAAAGTGTTAATGTTAACAGAATAAGAAAGTAGTAAATAATATAGTGTAAGAGGCCTGTCGTGGCGCAGCGGCACAAGCGACTGTGACTGTTAACAACAAGTTGTGGGTTCGATTTTGCTCAAGGAAATGAAATATGTATTTAATATTCTCAAATGAAATATTTAATATATAAGCTAATAATAATGAATTCCAGCACTCAACACGCAATGCCTCAAATTTGCCGGAAAGTGGGGAACGTGAAGTGGAACGGAGTCTCTTAACACTAGGTTCCCAAGTTCCCTCTGCCTACCCTGTCGTGTGCTGGATACAGCATAAAGCTGAGAGACAGTATAAAATTGTGTAATACAAACGGACAAAGCCGCGGGCAGATCGCTACTTTCTAAATTTAAATAGGTGTTTTCAATATTATACCGCATATAATAGAATTATTAAAAAAATATATATAAAAGCAAAAACTCAACGTTTGTTAAATATGTCACGATTTCAACAACTTGTCGTTACGAGTACATGCAAAAAAATTATGCTTCCTAACAATGATGTTGTTAAATGAACCTATACTATAACGATACTCTAATAGCAATTGAAGTCCACTGATCCGCAGCTACCTTAAATGAAACGGCACCTTTGCCATTCATTGGCACAAAACCCTGTCACTTTTGGCTGATGTGCTTACAAGTACCTACAGTAAGAGATGTCATCGATTCAATCGAGTTATTCCGCGTGGATGCCTTCTTGCACGGTGGTGTGCAGTCGGGCTGAGCGTCGTGGGAATGTGTACTTACAAGTGATTCTTAAAATTTAAGTGATGTTTTAAGATTTTATTCTCTATTAGTTAAATATGAAGTATCCCCCCGTGGCGCAGTGATAATAGCGTAAGCGCAGCAAGCAGGTTGTAGGTTCTGTTAGAGTGGTAAAAATATAATTTCCTTATTGTTATTTTTTTGAGACAGTGAGTGTTACCGAGCGGGACTCAACGCCGCGCTGAGTCTATCAAAACCAACGCCGCGCTGAGTCTATCAAAACGGATAAATAGAAATAATTAATATATAATCATTTTTGATTGCGGATTGAAAGTACAGCTATTATGTTGACGCTGTGACCAAAAAAATACTTGTGTCCTAGAAGAATTGAATGTGCCAAAGTTCATATTTATATGTCCGTAGATATTGTTTAGTAGGTCATACAAGGTTCATACAAAATGCATAATAAAGATACATAAAGAATTCTATCTTTTGATTGTGTTGATTTAGAAGCTTGACTTTACATTACTTTTCCTGCCCCAAGCTACTATGGACTTGAATATTTAATATTCATTTCAACCTAATATAGTAACACATTTTCGAAATAAATGTTATTGAGAGACGATCGTCGAAGATGACGAAGTGATCCTATAAGGGTCCCTAAGGCTTTTCTAAAGGGAACCTTAAGCACAACAAAAAAAAAAAGAAAACAGTAACAACATTAGCTATTTCATTTATAAAAACATCAAGTCCAGTTTTGTACAACAAAATCAGTTTAAACGCAGGTGTGACATGATCTGTCAATTAGGCAAATCTATATCGTATATTATTGACATTGGTTATCAGTTATCGCTCGGGTTCGGCGAAAACAAGTGTAAATCAAATTATTATTTATGTATGCACAATTAGCGGATTGTATTCTGTTACGTAACGTTAGCTTGGTCATACGTGGCGTAGTGGCACAAGCGTGTACACAAGGTTGTTGGTTCAATTTCCACTTGAGCAAATTAAATATTTAATATTTACAGGAAATTGAAAATACATATATTCTTTATTGCATAAATTACTACATTATAGAAAAATAACAATTGTAAAGCATGTTTACAATGGCGGAAATATCATGTAAAGCTCTGGTGTCGAGGCAACGCGTGGCGTTGGGTACGGTACTGCAAATCAACACACAATGCCTCAATTCGACGGAAAGTTAGCATAAGGTTTCTAGGTGAAGTAAAAAAATATATAGCTACCTAGTAATTAAAACGTCGTTTTAGTGAGGAAGTTACATAAGTGTAGAATATTAGTACGGATAAACGTTCGTTGCATAATGATCTCTTCTTGTAAAAATAAACCGAAAGTATTAAAGATATCAAGCTTCTGCACAATTTATACACAAAATCCGTTGAGCTCACTCACTCACTCACTCAGCTTCACGCTGTATCCCGCACGAAGCAGGGTAGGCAGAGGGAACCCAGGAACCTAGTGTTAAGACACTCAGTTCCACTTCTGTTCCCCACTTTCCGCCATATTTGAGGCATTGCGTGTTAAGTGGCGGAACTCAACGCCGCGCTTTGCCTTATTACCAGAGGGATTGCAAACATTAAATATTTAAATTGAAAATATTAAATATTTCACTTCCTCGAGTGGAGATCGAACCCTCAACTTGTCCATTACAGTCACACGCTTGTGCCGCCCCGCCACGACAGGCCTCGATCCTTATTTTTAATTATTTTAATTTTTTATAGAGGCAAACCTAAAATACATACAAAGTTTAGTTGAAGCCATAAAAAAACATGGCGCAAAAGTTATACTCGTAGGTGGATTCTAACGACATATTTATCTAAGTAATATTAAATACAGGAAAACAAAATAATGTATAGATTTTCCTAAGATTTAAATTTCAATGAGCAATCGTTGTACATGAAGCACTGGGACAGTATTTTACTATAAACACTATGGTTTTTGGTAAGGGGGACTAATTATTCAAAAGCCGACTAATTATTGAAAAGCAGGAGGTTAACATCCCCAATTCAACAGACAATCTCTTGAAAATAGGACGAAGAAGTTAATCTCTCAACAATATGTTCTGTATAACCTGCTATACAGGCAAAGCTGTATGTCTTACCTTATATAAAACATGAAGTATCCACATCGTGCGGTAACAAAGTAACTCGATACGCCTATTTGTACAACTGTTGCGGGCTCGACTCCCGATTCCTGTCAGTGGAGAGCGATGCGTGTCCGTAACTGAGATGTTGTTTTAAATGTTTTCAAAACATTTGTTTTTTAGCTACCGAATGACATTTGAGTATTGGAGGATATGTTGTTTTTAAAACGGGCGACAGGAGGAACTGGCCTGATGGCTTACGTCATTCTGTCTAAAAAAAATGGAGATGGTGTTTATATTTGCTATTTCTGTAATAAAGATAGATACAATTTGTAAATTGAAAACCTGAAATTGTTACGCTATATTGTGTATTTATTTTATGTTATAATTACCATTTTGCTTATAAAATATGTATGTACTTCTATTGTTTATCTAACATGAATTTACGAGGTGTACCTTGTAAATCCAATTTCCAAAAAGGTTTGTAAACCTTAAATAAATATATATTTAAAATATTTTATAAATCCAACAATATTACACTTGTAATTTTTGTAAAATCATTTTATTTTAAGAAAAAATAGCTCTAAGCGTATTAACTTTTTAATATAGGAACTACATAGACTTAATAACCATGATCACACGCCATCTGTTGTCCAATAGCATGTACGCTACAATGCCATCTATTATCAATCGCATACGTACGTCATTGAAACATCCCATTAATATAGTTTTAAAATTAAAATAAAGCTGGCGCTAAAATTCATTTAAATACTTTTTATTTTATCGTTGTCACTGGACGCAGAAAATGTTTATTTAGACACTGGTCGACTTCCCTTTAAACGTTTGCTATTGTATGCATAACATTCGTTCGTTCGAATCATCAAAAGACGTAGTAAACTGTAAAAGGATTGAACACTTATTTTGCGTAGGCATATTTTCTAGCAGAATGCGTTCTCTAGCGCATTTATCACGAAAAGTGGTTAGGGTAACTATATAACCTGGTGTCGAACGACCCGCAACCAAATTTTCTAACCATACAGTAAGAAAGAAGCTCAAAAACTATTTTCACCATCTATCGTTACCTTTAAGGCCGGCAACTCACCTGTAGAACCTCTGACGTCACATTGCCCATGGACCAACTGTAAACTCGTGTTCCTTATTTTTCCGATAAAAATAACCATTTGTATTGCTTGATGAAACTCAAAGCTGGCTTTTGTGTTACCAATACCTAACACACAACTCTTTAGGTATTGGTGATACAAAGGCCAGAGCTGCCAACAAGCTCCTACAAAAGTTTATTTTTAATAGGGTGGTACTAATTTTACCCGTCTGTAAGACACTGATCAGTGATAGTGGCTAACACACGCTCAATGAAATACAATGTTTTTGTTATATATTCACTATTTTTTTAAAATTAAGTTAGGTATAAGCTTTATTGCTAGCTCACTGCATAACAACGGCTTGAAATCGTTAATTTAAAAATTTAGCTTACTGTTATTACCCCCGACGTAAAAAGAGTTGTATCAAGTTTGATCTGTCAACTTTCCCGTCACTGTAGCTCCTGAATGTATTGACCGTTTTGATAGCTTTTTATCGATAGCTTTTTATCGTAACTTTTGTTCCTCGCGGTGCTTTTTAACAATGTTTTATAAAAAGCTGATTAACTGTTTAAAACTAGGAAACGCTTCGCCAAAATGGCGTATTTATGGGTCGGGGCTTTTTTTTTGAAATATTAAATCCTGTTTGGTATATTTCTTAAATTGTTGGACAACTAAAATTTTTTTTAACCAACTTATAAAAAATTAAGTAAACTCAACGATTCATGTCTGACTGTAAAGCTTGCTTAGTAATATATTTATTTTTTCTTTGAGCAATGTACATTTAAAACAGTTAATGCTCTACCACAGAAGAACAAAGTAAAAATTACTTTCGTTATAAGTTTGTACATGAGGTTATCTCCTTTAATAACATATATAGGCCTGTCGTGGCGCAGCGGCACAAGAGTGTAACTGTAACCGACAGGTTCTGGGTTCGATTCCCAGTCGAGGAAATGAAATATTTAATATTTTCAATTTGAATATTTAATGTTTCATTTCTTCGCTCTGGTAATAAGGCAAAGCGCGGCGTTGAGTTCCGCCACTCAACACGCAATGCCTCAAATTTCGGCGGAAAGTGGGGAACGGAAGTGGAACGGAGTGTCATAACACTAGGTTTCACTTCCTTTCCCTCTGCCTACCCTGCCTAGTGCGGGATACAGCGTGAAGCTGGAAAAAAAAAAATAACATATATATTGAGTTTAAATAATGTTTTTGATAGAAATTCTGCAAAAATTACACAATTCCTGTAAAAAGGTTACAATATGGCGTTGCTTTAATCTATTTCCTTTTTTATTTTGTGTTGTTTTTACTATATGTATATTATTTTTTAAATGTTATATTATGCATTATTAGCTTTTAGCATAATTTCATATTATACTGAAAATTATTGTATTATTAAGAAAAATATATTTAATGCATCCGCAACAATTAAATATACATGAAAAAAATAAACAACAAAAAAATATTCACACAGCATTTGTAGAAAAATAAATAAAATAATGTAATATGTAGATGAAAGACGAGTGATTGCACGGCACATGCGGTACAAGTTTGAAAAACAGTAAATTTATTTATTACACAAAAATTTAATACAAAATAAACAGAGATAGAGTGCAATATAGTTACTCTAAACAATAATCAAATTAATTTACGTCTCATAAAATGGCACATTATATAATACATACACAAATTTTATTCGTGTCTCTCGCACAAAATTTAACAGTAGCTAAGTCCTAATAACATGTCCGTTACATACGTGGGCGTAGTGTTGCCAGCTACAACTAGTTTATTAAATACAAATAGATGAAAACTTTTTTTATTAAAATGTTTATTTCAAATATTCCACTCAATTATTTTGATTAACCTATTGTTAAAAGTATACTGTACAATGCCAAGGCCAGAATCACATTATTATGACAACTAATATTTTATACAGTTTTAAAATAAATGTTTTTTATTTTACATATAAAAATGTGGCAACACCAGTCATAGATTATATAGCACTTGCCAACTTTAGACAAAGCCTTGCATCAAGCAAGCAATAAATATTACCATCAGTGTCTCTTATCACACACATATACATACACATACATACATGTTCATTTTTCCATTATATAATTCACTATCTATTACTAAAATTTTACAGTTATTTATGATAATGTGCATATGTGGGTTTCACTCAGAGGGAGTTTGTACAGAGTGACCAATTATACTGTAGAACTAATTTTCAAACATAAATATTTAATTTCTTTTAATTATTCACTCAGATACATATTACTATTAAAAATAAAAAAAAATCTTCATTACAGCTTGACAAAGTTATATATTATATATATTGATATATAGACAAGGGTAGGCAAAAGGAACCCAGGGCACTCCATTCGCTACTTCCCGACCAATTATTAAAATATTATTAACTTTGAATAAACTAATTGCAGTTCAAACTCTTGTTATCAGAGTGAGGAAATAAAATAAAATGCATTTTCTCAGATGAGAATCAAAGTGGCAACACTTGTGTAAATAAACAATATTGTGTGGCTGTTTTTAAATGGCCTCAAAATTAAATATTTATATAATACTTCAAAGAAGTGCTCCAATATATAGCTCACTCTTTACAAATATCTGAATACTTTCTAATCTGACCATAGATTTTATAAGAGCCAAAAACTACTAGAAAATTCCAATATAGTTAGTTATATCGCCCGAAGCTATTATTTAATAAATACACTAACAAAAGAATTTTTTCTGCACTAGCGGTTCACTGTCACTGTCGCTGTCTGAGAAGCACGCGGCAAAACCACTTTTGTCTCTTAAGGAATCTTTTCTCGTACTTTTGTCAACATTTCTTTTTGCTTTTTTATCACTTTCGCTAGTCGACTCCTTGCTTAAATGACCACTTTTGTCCCGTCTACTTCGTAAACACCTTGTGGAAGACGTATTCGGTCTTGCCTGTTTAGTCGTAGCCACATTTAACGCACTCGAACTTAACTCGCTTGAATTATTTAATAAGCAATTAGTCTCATTAAATTCCAATTCCACATTAATTTTCCTGCCACTTCTAGTCCTAGTTAAGACTTTATTATCAGAATTTTCTGTTCTAGAATTTTCCTTTCTGTTAGAATTGTTGATTTTTGATTTACGTGTACTGTATCGTACAGTTGGTGTGATGTTAACGTTAGAGCAACTTTCTTCTAGTTTGCTATTTTTGTGACGTTTTGGATACCTGGAATTACCACTGCTCTTTGACTGGAAGGAAACATTCAAATTTCCTTTTCCTCTTTTATCGCTTTGCTGGGGTTTGTCTACTTTGGAATCCATAAACTTTAGCAGAGAAGTGCTTTTATTTTTGTTAGACTTATCCCCGTCCTTCACAGTGAATAGGTTTAAAACATTCTGTGAGGAGTCTGTGCTGCAGTTGAGAACTGCGTCAGGTACTGCATTAACAGATTTATTTACACACACAACAATTTTCTCTGCTGTTGATAAATTCTTTGTATCTTTAACGATACTCCTACTGTTCCTATTTCCTAATTTTCTTGGAGTTTTGGAAGAATGAATTTTAGTGGATCGTATATAGTTCGCTGTGAAACCTGATACATCACTCAAGTCCTCAAATTGCCCATTAAGTACATTTTTCTTTTTATCAGCCACTTTACTCTTATTTTGATCTATTTGATCTCCACTGGAGCCCTGCGCTGGGTCTACTTTATGTTCATCTTCACCTTTACCATTAAGTATGCTGGAATTGAATATTTCAAAAGAATTATTCAATTGGCTAGTGTTATTTGGTTGAGCTTTTCTCAAGCTTCGTCTTAAATTGGTTACTTTTGGTGTGGATGTTACTACTTTGCTTTTCTTTTGTGATGTTTGACAGTTTCTTTGTAACTTTGTTCTCTTAGATGTGTTTTGGGGCGAGGTTTTAATATTGAAATCGACATTTGATGCACCATCAGACTTGCTCACTACAGGCTTTTGGTTCTGTGATGTTTTAAAGTAAATATTTTGCTGTTTTTCTGATGATGAATCATCATCCAACAGCTTAAGCTTTCTTTTTTTCTTTTTGGGTGAAGGTACATCCTCACAAGCACTCTGAACACTAGCCGGCTTAGTTTTAGAGCAATGGGCCTGTTCCACCTGCCTCTTGACATCATTATCATAGTGAAAGAGACAGGGGGCCCTTTTAGTGTAGATCCAGTATGATATTTCATCCATGTTGTTCATAAAGGGAGCGTCTGGGTTGACTTCGGTCGACATGGATTCGGGTGGGCAATGCGGGACCAGATTGACGCGCATTGGTATTGCAGGAGCTTCGTCAGGTACAGTAGAGGGGAACGCCAGCTGCAAGCCGCCCGCGCCACCAGATCGGCACTTCCGTTTGATTCCACGACGAGTCGTCGCCGATATCTCACGCTTTCGCCCATTTTTATCACATTCCATACACCTGGAAATGTACAAAATCGACTTTTACATAATAACCTACGTGACTACGCTATAGGTAAAATTATATCATTTATAATATATTTTAACTTATAAAATTCAGTGCTTAACCATTATCGTGATTCGAAGACTAGTATAAATAATAAGCGTCAATGCATTTGTTTTAAATCCGTCAACCGATTGCAACACTATGTTATGACGCCGTATCGGTGTCGATATTGTAGATAGTTTACAGGGAATATTAATAAAGTCTTACTTACTTTGTCAAGGGTTCTGCGTAATAAATCTATTATTGTCACGTTTTTACCATAAAAAGTTAAGAAATTTGTATATTTTACACAAAATCAACGTACGTTTTTTAAACCATAAGACGAAAATGTTAATGGGTCAAAAGAGAATGTTTTAGAGACTTTTCCTCAACAATTTATACACAAATCGTTCACAGTAATATCGTAAGCAATATTTGTTCACAATAGAGCTTTTCGTATTGGAAATTTATTAATATTGTTAAAGAAATAAAACATAAAAAGAAACAGTACTCATTTGCAGCGAAGCAAGCTCCACAGATAAAAAATGTTTCTAATCTAAGCTCGAATTTTTAAGTATAGGCTAAAAATTCAATAATAAATTATAGAAAATAAGACTCAATAATTTTATTTCAATTTACTAAAGAATCAATCACTGAGCTTCTCTAAAATGATCATAACTTCTTATTAAAATAAAAAAGTTTTAACCTTAAAATACTAAAATATAACGAATATTTTATTATTTTAAGATTAAAACTTTAATACATACATTTCTTTTTGTTTATCTTTAAAATTTATTATTTATACTAAGTAAAAGTAAACACATTGATCAAAATAGCATTAATATATTATTATAAAATAAACTGCACAAAAAAAATTGAAATTTTTCAATAAATACTGTGCTATAGACAGAGACCCATACACTTTAAATAATTATTATTTGTTATAATTTGTCTGTGGTCTGTTAACTCACTGTCAATTAATTGAAAATTGCGGGTAAAATCGGTTTAGACAAAACTATCTTGGTAATGTTGATTTTACTTGTAGAAAATGAATATTCAAAGTTTTATTGATCGTCAACTTGGGATATGTAAGTAATTAAGCAATTTTATCTGTACATTACGCTTATACGATATGATAAAATGTAGATATTTATAATAACAATACAATGGTAATTTCTAGATTCCCGATTGAGCTACGATAATGTGCTCAAAAGATTGACTGTAAGCAGCGAAGAATCATTCTATGGATTACAAAATACTACTGTAGCGGCTAATTTTGAACAAGATCCACCTATTTTTGCATGCCGCTTTGCAGATGCATCGGGCTATGAACATATCCTCGCCCTAGCAAATGAAGATGGTCGCGTCGCTATACAGGTACCTTATTTTATATCCCGCTTGTAATTACAATCTATACCATAAATAAAATCAAAATTTCTGTTTTTATAAATGTAATTTAGATATCATTAACAAAGTTTTTAATTAAGTACTCAAAAAATGTTTGAAGTGGTAAAAAAAATGTGGGTATATTGTGTGACAGAGAGTGTAACCATAAGTAGCTTGAGACTTGTGATTCAACATGTAGGTTTTTACTCTTCTAGCTAAATAGCTACTGTAGCTAAATTTCATATTAGCCTGCTGCATTCTAAAGTATAACTTGCTGCAACTCTCAACATGCCAAGGTCTTTCTTTAGCTTGTAGAGAGGCTTTGCTGTTATACCTCTTGCACCCACTTCTACTGCTTAAAAATTAGCCGTATAGCCATTTTTAGTTAGCTCATTGACTAAATTATATATTTTTTTTATTATGTTGTCTTTAGGTTTGTTTTTCAGCACCGCAAGTTCTACAAGGACAATATTTTAAATTACTCTCTAAAATAAAAAATTATCTCGTCTAGATGACCACACACCAACATTCTCTAGGATTTTAAAGTGCCTTACATATATATCCATTAAAATAATCCAGTCATGCACAGGAGATATGATTGAGCAGTGCGTGTTCTTAGAATTGATATTTGAAATAATTATATCTGTTTTAATAATGTGGATAAATAAGTCTTGTTTGAGGTCAATCCTTTTTGGGGTCTATGTATTGGATGACTTGACATAAGATTGAAGTATTCTATCATGGCAATGCAAGAATTGACCCTCATCTATTGACATCTTTCATCTAGCCAGTAAGTGCCTAGCTACACCCATGGCCTTACCATGGCTGTAGCAAGACTTCTTGGAGGCTCTTCTCCATCTTTCAAGGTTACTCTGATTTGTAATGGTCATGTGAAAGGCAGTAAGATTAGAAGAAGAATTTTAATAGAGAAGTTGACCATTTTTGCTTTAAGACTGCTTCAGAACAAATGAGGTATAGAACTAGACCAAGTTAAATTGCTTATGAAATTATGAAAAAGTCTTGCTCTAAACTCCTTGACATATTTGTATTTGGAAAGTAATGAAACTGCTTCGTCCTCGGATGTTTCCAAGGCACTTGCATGGTAGTAACTGTTAAGGTGTAAATAGCTTTCTGTTGATTTCTTAAATTTCGGGCTTTGATAGTTTCTTTACTTTCAAGTTATCTATCTATAACTTGTCTTTATAAAACATGCATCTATCTTATCCAGGAAGGTTTTTACCAATGTCATAAATAAGGAAAGGTCAAATCAGACATGAGGTCACATAGGTTGTTTAAGAAATTATTAAAAGCATCTTCTAATGGCAGCCCACATCCTTTGTAATTGGTTATTCTACCAAAGAATTTGAAAGGCACCGCTTTGGTTACGGTAGTTATGTTTTCGCCTCTTATTCAAAATTCTGGGTTGTTAGAGGTGTATTTGGTGTCTCATCTACCTCTAGACAAGATGGCAGCATTTACTACTTTTTCAGTTTGTTGTTAGTCCATGTACAGAATTCTGATATTGTTGGGGATTGCATGTCAGAATTGCAGGGTCCTCTGCAAATGAATGCTAAGATTGACTCTTGTGTATTTATTGTTAATCTTAAACCGATAGCCAGCCACATTTTTTCTCTTGGCATATTTTTTCATCTATCACAACATTGAAACACTACATTGATTGGTGAGCTTCAGCCTTGGAACAGCCCTAACTGACAGTAAATACAGTAAATTTTCATATTGAATAATTTGATTTGATCCTATTGATGTTTGTTCTGTTGAACTGCATTTAACTTATTTATAAATGTTACTCAACACACAATGCTGCCATAATTTGGTAGAAAGTGGAATTGTCTTAACGGAAGTGTTATCACTCTCAGATTATATACAGCCTATATATCAGATACAGCACAAAGCTAAACAGAAAATGTTGATAAAACTGAAGGATAAGGAGTTCAAATGATATTACAAAATCCATTGCAGGATACATCTACAGCAAGAAAAGCCAGCAACATAGAGGGGTTTCAGTGCCACAACAATGCGGTGTTTGACCTCGCGTGGATGCCTAAACATATGAGTTTTGTGACCGTCTCTGGTAAGTATAATGTTTTATTCCAGCTTACTTATTCCAGAAAGATATATAAATTAGAACGTAGCGGGATTTGAACCCGCACCTCTTGAAATCCATCCAAGAAGTGTGTCTAAATAACACTTTAAAGTAAAATTATTGCAGTTGTTATTTTATACCACCAAATATTAGCTTTTGTCTGTTTTTTATTTAGCAATTGTTCTGTAATTTTATTAATAAGTTAGCAAGTACTTCTTTGTTGAGGACATTCTTTAATTCTGTAATATTGCTATATGAATTTTATATAATGTAGTATGAAAAATTTAATTTGAAAAATTTAATTTATTGTTTTTGTTTTTTAACTTATGACCTGTTTGAGATATAACATTTTTTTTTTTCAAAATTTATTTCCTCGAGAAGGAATCGAATCCACTGCCTATCGTGTTTATAATCACACGCTTGTGCCCCTGAGCCATGACTAGTCTCAGATAACAAAGAGATTCTATAAAAGCTCCGTTTTTAAAATGACGTACCTTGAAAAGTAACAAGCTTCATGGAATAAAATAATTACTAGCATTTTACTTAACACTAACACTAGGTTCCCAAGTTCCCTCTGCCCATCCTACCAAGTGCGAAATACGGCGTGGAGATAAAAAAGGACTATAATGTTATTAAATACATTTGTTTTTTAATTTTATTTTACAGGAGACCACACGGCATGTCTGTGGGACATCACAGAATCTTCTCCAAAACGCGTTTTGACGTTTTCCAATCACACTCGTTCAGTTAAAACCGCTGTGTTTCGTCCGACCGAGTCCTCGATATTCGCGAGTGGCGCCCGCGACGGCCACGTGCTAGTTTGGGATGTAAGGTCCCCAGTGTCCTCAGCCGCCTTAGTTCTTAAACCGGATAATTCCATAATGAGTTGCCATTCATCCTTCACGCCCAAAACACCTGGTTCCAGCAGTAAAAGACCTAGGATAGACATGAATAGAGCTATCAGTATTACAGGCCTGGTCTTCCAAGATGATATGACGTTAATCTCTTGTGGGGAATGCGATGGTAACATCAAAGTATGGGATTTGAGAAAGAATTACTCGGTTTACAAACGTGAGCCGTTGCCCAAACATTCGATTCCGTATTGTGGGAGTTCCACGAGAAATGGTTATACTAATTTGCTAATAGATGATGCCAGAGTACGGCTGTACGCGAGTTGTATGGACGGCGTTATTTATTGTTTCAACGTGTCCACGTACAGTGCGGTCCCGGAGCGCCGTTACGTAGGTCATGACAGTGGGTCGTTCTACATTAAGGCGGGGTTAAACGCCGATTGCACGTATCTAGCGAGCGGTAGCAGCGATCGAGCCGCATACGTGTGGAGCACGCGGAGTTCACGGCCTCTAATAAAATTAAATGGTCATCGAGCTGAAGTGACCTGTGCAGCGTGGTGTAAAACTGGTGATGCCAAATTAGTTACTTGTGGGGACGATGCGAGACATTATATATGGCGTATTGGACGGGAATCCCCCGATAGGGACGTGATAGGTGAATCCGGGGAAGTACCGGGCCGAGCTGAAGCTGTACCAGAGCCGCCATCACGTCCCCCAGATCGCACGCCTGCCTCGAGAGCTAAACGACCGCGTCTAGAACACAGTAAACAAGAAAGACGCGGAAAACGATGTCTTGCTGACTTATTAAATGCGTCCAAAGAATCTGACGATGCGGAAACTTGTGCGAAAAAGCTCAAATTAGACACGCCTATCATCACTTCGGACGACGATGACAGATTGCTGCCAGCTGGCATCAAGAGGCAGAGGTCATCGACAGACCAGACCACTCCAACAAAAAAGAAATTTCTGGAACAGGAAACGGTAAATACAGTGAACGACTGGACTTACTATAATCCAAAGCCGGGCACCTCCTTCATGACACCAACGAAAAATTACGAAAAGAAAAACTGTAAACTGCTCTCGCCAAAAAGTCCCAAAACAATTTCTCCTAAACGCACACCTATCAAAGTTTCACCGACTAAAGTTAGAATAATTACATTTTCAACGCCAACTAAGGATTTGCCCGATTTCGTATCGACCGGGGAAGCCCCGCATTTGAGATTGATGTCGCCAGGCAAAAAAAAACAGGACACGACAAATTGGTTGACTCTCATGTTGAGAGAAAAGAAAGGAAAAGCAACGGAAACGGATAAAATTGTGCCGCCGTTGAGTCCGAAAGAAAATGTTCCCGTTAGAAGAAATTCCGTAACGGAAAAAACGCCAAAGCCTAACAAAGCTAGAACTTTATTAAAATATTTCAGTGTTGCTACTAAAAATAAGTGAAATGGTGGTTAATTTTAGTTGTAATAAGTTTAAATAATAATTGCTATGTAATATTTAGATATTTTTTGCCATCACAAATTTAATTGATGTTGAATTTGAAATCGTGAGAGAAAATGACTGTTTGGTTTAATTTTCAAAATATATATATATGGGAAACGGTCTTCACACGATGTTGCCAGACTCCCTCTGCCTTCCGTGCTATACATAAATAAAATAATAAAAAAAATACTTTAAATGTTTTCTTTAACATTACGCTTTATATAGCTATACGAACAAATTTGGGACAGTACGTGTTGAGTAGCGTAACTCAACCCCGCGGTTACCACACCGAGAGAAATAGAAATATTCAATATTTTATTACCTTGAGCGGGGAATCGAATCCCCGACCTTTTGAGTAAATTTTCTAAAATATGATGTTGCTATTGTTCATATATTAGTTTTTAGTGAAACTAAATCTATGGAGCATCTCCTTTTATTATGATTTTTGTTATGGGTGCAGTAAAATAGCGGGGAGAGAGGGGTGTAGTGGGGTAGTTGGAATTAAAAAATGCAAAAAAACATCACTGGATTAATGGACGGCCCCTTAGCAGTTCACGTGCCAAGCCCTTTCCCTTGATGTATTAGTGATTTCTTGAATCGGAGGTTTCTTTATAAGAATAAATATTATTTTTTTGTATAGACTGATATTCCCATTTTAATGTAACTTTTAATGTTATAATTATTACTGTTAGATATAAATTTGTCTGTCAACATGGTAATGACGTATTACCATGAGTTTTGATATGTAAATTTAATTAATTGAACCGTGATCCAAATTGTGAATAAATGTTTGATTTTCGTATAGTTTTTTTATTGATGTTTCATTTAATTACCTTGTTTTTTAAGAAGCTGAATTAAATAAATTATACATTTATTAAAGATGATATAAGATTAGTTTTGGCTTCATACTGTATTCCGCGTACCGCAGGGTAGGCAGTGAGATCTTGGTTAGTGACTGTTATGATACTCCATTTCCATTATGCAATGCGTTTTGAGTGATGGAACTCGAGAACTCTGCCTCGTTTAGTACCAGAGCGATGATAGTCAAAATGTTAAATATTTCATATCCTCGAGTGGAGATGGACTACAATCTGTCAGGTTAACAGAGGCATCCTGGAGCACTCGCGCCACGACAGACTCAAAAACATGAGAAATACTTATCTATGGTTTTCTATGTTCATTAATTTTGAAGTTATAGTTCAGCTGCACAGCCATGTAGTAATTAATACTAGATAATTAATAATAAAAATAATGCGTGCGATTGTAAACACGGCAGGTTGTGGGTTCGATCTTTATTCGAAATATTAAATATTTTCATTTCTTCACTCTGATAATGAGACGAGAGTTCCGCCACTTAACACACAATGGCCTTTATAAATTTGGCGGAAAGCAGAGGACAATGGAGTGTCTCTAAGTACCCTCTGCGACTCTTCCATGAACGCAGGATACAGCGTGAAGTGGAAAAAAACTAATGTTATGACATCATGAGATATAACTCCGGTGGAATGATTATTAATGAAGTAATCATAAGAGGAATAAAAGTGTTGACTTATTTTACGTTATTAAACTAACAGCCTGGCGCATCAATTAATCCATTGTTTGATTGCTGTTAATACTTAAGAAGTTCTCTAACATTATGTGTATTAATAAACTCAAAAATAAATATAATTATTATATTGCCTTAAAACTAAAACGTAACTTTACGTTCCTTATATGTAGAATCGATTCAATTATATGTACTATATATTGTTACTACATGAACTACATATTGTTACTACTCAATTACATGAACTATACTACTTAATAAAATTGGTCTCAACTGTCAGAGCGTCTATCAAAAATAAATCGACTAAAAAAATAATTTAAAAATAAAAATACTGTCATACTTTAATTTTAGTTAACACTCAATAAATTAGACCCTAACAATCAGAGGACCGATACAGTTTATATAAATGTTTATAATAATATATATATATATATATATATATATATATATATATATATATATATATATATATATATATATATATATATATATATATATATATATATATATATATATTTTTCAGCTTCACGCTGTATCCCACACTAGGCAGGGTAGGCAGAGGGAACGGAAGTGAAACCAAGTGTTATGACACTCCGTTCCACTTCCGTTCCCCACTTTCCGCCGAATTTGAGGAATTGCGTGTTGAGTGACGGAACTCAACGCCGCGCTTTTGCCTTATTAGTTTATATTATATTTATAATAATATATGCTTGTAACAAATAATGTACAGTCCAATTTTTTTTCTTCTTTTACTTCTTAAATTTATTTCGTGACTATTTCTTATTTCGTAACTTCGTAAGAATTTTTAAAAATATACAAGATATTTCTTTACTAATATAATATAATAATAATAGAGCTGTAAATCAGCCAAATTCTTCAACCTCTTTTTTTTTCATTAAACCGTACAACCTATAAATTTTGTTTTGAGTTATTCCCATCCATTGATTAAGAATTTTTAAAAAACAAAAAAAAGAAGAAACAATATATAATATTTTGATATATTTATCTTTATTCTATTTCAAATGACCTATGTTTTGCTTCTAATGCCGTCTTCGTATTTTATTAGCTGCTGGTTTTCATCAGATTCCTTAAAGTAAAACTATAGACCATTAGAATGCAGAACTTTTTTTTCTGAGTGACTCAACTCCTGTTGACATCGGATGATCTTTACAGCATCACCGAGCGTGAATAATGCAGAACTTTCAGACATCAGAGTACCTACTGCCTCTAGACCATAAATTGTACGTACAACTAACAACTTTAGTTATGTTTAATGTTTATAAATCCTACATGGTGATTTTATTTTTCTTTATTGCTTTTAAACTGTTGCCCCATTTCTATAATTTTCTTAACTATATTGTAAATATGTTATATTCTGTGACGTAGTTATGACGTAGATATATCTTCTCGCTGTTTATGTTTCCAATCGAACTTATCATGAGAGTGTTTCAGGGAAATGTATGACCTGGTACATGCCGCCGTATTTACTTACCGTATTTATTATCTATGAAATTACTAATTAATCAAAAAAGACTTTACGTTCATACAATTCAAAAGGTTTTCAAATTAATATAGAATAATAAAAAAGTAATATAATAATAATAATAGCCTTTTATTCAGATCTACAATTCATTACAAAATACACTTATTTAATCTAATTTTTGCCGCTTATTAACTTTTTGTAAATTTGTTTGCCAATCGGCAAAGGCCTCCTCCAACTTTGTTTTTTTTTCATTCTTGTGATACTATATTTTGCATCATAGATATTTTACGGCCGATATCGAATCAAAGTATCTATACGTTATTGATATCTATACTTTATTGGCAAAGTATCTATACTTTATACCTATTAAGTTTTGATTAAAAAAAAGACGTATCCCGCTGAGTTTCTTTTGCCAGTTCTTCTCAGATCTGAGGCAGTAACTTTAGTGAACTGGTGGTAAATTGTTTGACGTTCAAAAAAAAATGAAGCTTGTAACTTATTATTTTGAAAAAAAATATTTGAATTTGATATAGTCTATCTATTACAGCGCTGACATTTTTATATTAATTGGTAATGCGAAAGTGCTTGTAGGTATACCGCATACTATAGTGAGTTAATAAATACATAAATAAACAAAAAGGTATCCATGACATTGTTATAGCAAATGCAACAGTAGAAAACATATCAAATGATTTTTATAAAATAAACTTATCTGAAAAGGAAAAGATTTTGTTTATAAAAGTTAAAAACAAAATCGCTAGAATTTTCTTAAGTTGATTTCGGGATATTTTCTTTTTTTTCCAGCTTCACAGACAGAGAGAACTTGGGAACCTAGTGTTAAGATACTCCGTTCCACTTCCGTTCCCCACTTTCCGCAAAATTTGAGGCATTCCTAATGAGTTTCAGGGTTGTCAATGTGAAATGAATAAAACAACAATAATGATGTGCCATTGCTCACTCGTTTATTACGCTTGTTAATCATCATCAGTATATAAAACATAATATAAATCATTTTGTAGATATCTTCATGTCGTCGCGCAACTGCGTGCCGCGTCACGTAGCAACTGAACACGGAAAGACTAATATTCTAGACTATTAAAAATAGGTAGTTTCTCAAATATTGCCTCCAGGGGTCGGGACAGGACGAGTGGCGAATATTATATCAAAATTCGGTCAGTAAAAAGTAAAGTTCTTTGGATGTTCAGTTGCGAAGTGTTTCATTTTGTAAAAATAATGTTCGGACGCGCAGTTGTACGACGAGCGGAGATGAGCCGACACCGACTGTGGACTGCAGATCTCGTTTTTATACAAAAATAAAACGCTATTAAGATATATTGTCTATTAGGTATTAAGTGTAGCGTCCATTGAACTAATCTACGGTCCACTTGTACCCAGATATTGCTCTCTCAAGTTAAAACTGGTGAATAATTTGAAAATTTTCTACATAACAAAAAATCACCGGTTCAATTTAGCAAAGTTATTTTCCACATCAATATTAAATCAAGTAAAATTATCAAATAACAACGATTTAATTTCGCCAGAGTTTTGAGAAGTGCAAGTTCTAACATGAGGCGAGTACAGGAGTCGATGTCCGCGTGTCGGCCGGGGTCGTTGACCCCGCGTTCGCAATTTGTTATACCTACTACATCTACTGCACTTAGACTACTTAACGCTATGTACATATTTTATCCAAGCGATTTAAAAAAAGTCTTACTTCCATCGTATTAATTTGAAAATTTGTTAATTGTCTTTATCGTTAAACTCACTTGTATCCATTCATTCGCACCACGTTTTGTTTATTTTTTTTTTTCATTTTCCTTATATATTTTTAATGGTTTTTTGTTTCGTTTAGTTTAATAACACAACAATAGTAACAGAATTAGCCCAGCTAAATAAAGTACTCACATAAGTTAAAGACTACGTAAACGTTACAACCGATACAGCATCGCACGGACGACGGCCCCACCTCCCCTCATAGTCTTTGACGCTCAACCTAACCATA
Organism: Eueides isabella; assembly: GCA_019049475.1. Lineage (NCBI taxonomy): Eukaryota > Metazoa > Arthropoda > Insecta > Lepidoptera > Nymphalidae > Eueides > Eueides isabella. The sequence goes on from CM032386.1 coordinate 999,861, forward strand.
TTGCACTTCCACACAGCGGCACTCAACGCCGCGTCCGTAACAATTGACATTTTCCAAAAAAAAAAAAAAAACAACATGATAAAAATATTTAGTTTAGAATATTCAATAATCGTATGAAGGAATCGCGCGCACGCCCGAGATCAGCGCGCGGCGAGCGTCCCGCGCCGGTAACGGGTAAATATATCCAAAAAGCTACGTCGTAATGCTGCGGGGACGTCGCGCCGCGCGTTTGTATTTGTACTTTGATCATTCTTGAGTGCGATTAAAGGAGCTCGGACCGATCCCGCCGAGTCGCTTTAATGATATGACGACGGATGTCAGTCCGGGGCCGCCGCGGGGCCTCTGGAACAAACAAACACACTTTAAAAACAAACTATATATATGTATATATGTATGTGTGTGTATATATGTATATGCAGTACATTCGGAATCTTTGTCTCTTGAAATTCTGTTCTTATCGTGAATAAAGCTCTACGTTCCTTTCGGGTACGTAATTTTTTTATTTTTGTACATTCACGCTATGTCAACCCTCTCTCTACCTCTTATCTGCTATGTGCAAATAAGAGGTAGAGGGTACCTGCAAATCTAGTACAAATATAAGTAGAGCGAACCTGGGGGGGAAACCTGGTAATCTAGTGTTAAGTCTCTCTGGTATCAATTAAGACACTTCCGTTTTCCACTTTCCATTACAATTTATAAATGATTCTTGGAGATTGTTGAGTGCTTTGCTTCCTTGTCTGAGCGTAGAAATAAAAATATTGCATATTTAATTTCCCTAAATGGGTAATGAATGCCCAGCGACGGTTGCAAGTCCGAAGCCAAAATCGATGCGGTTAGAGTATTTTCGTTTAGTATTTTAGTTTTAGAGATGATTTCTTTTTTATTTACGCTTCACGCTGAATCCCGCACATAGCAGAATAGGCAGAGAGAACCTGAATCCTCAATCGGGGTAATTAAGTATGTTTATTTCCTTACTCTCTTAATATGACAAGGCGCGGCGCTAAAACCTGCCACGACACGGAACGGGAATGATATATTTAATATTTTCATTTCCTCGCTGTGGCGAGAAGTTGTGGTATTGATTGCCTTTCAACACGCAATGTCTCAATTCCGCAGAAAGTGGGAAAAGGAAGTGTCTGAACAAGAGTTTCCCAGGTTCTTTTTGTCTACTGTAATATATATAGGTGACGTAGCTAGTAAGAAGCGGCAAGTTACCCGGTCGGGGACGGTCAGGGCGGTCATCACCAGCAGAACACGGAGAGCTCGCCGCCGTGCGCGCCGCCCACCGCGCGCCACGACCGCACGCCGCCGCCGCCCACTTTCAACTGGAAATTGAATTAAAACGGGTTAAATATATTTACAAGACATTATACAGCCTAATTTATAAAAAAATAATATGCAGAACTTGTCAAAGTGCTTGTACTTCTTATCAAAAATCAATTCGCGGAGTTAAGCTCCGCCACTCGACACGCAATGTCTCAAATTCGACGATAAGTGGGGAACGGAGCGAAGTGTCTTACTAGGTATCGAGTTTCTCTCTGTCTACCCTGTTGCGGAATACGGCGTGGAGCTGAAAAACTTACTTTATTCTTGAATATCGTCAACTCGGGAACCTAGTGTTCCCAAGTTGTCTAAATAAATAATGTCCGTTAAGACATTCCGTTGTCTTTATGACTCTTCTGTTTCCTACTATCTTCCAAATTTGAAGCATTGCGCTTTGAATGATAGAACTCAATGTTACACTTTGCCTTGTTACCAGAGCGAAGTTTCCTCGAGTGGGGATCGAACTCTCAACCTGGCGGACTTACAGTCCCACGCTCGCCTCATGAATAAACGATATATAATCATGATATTATTACGTGACTTAGAAATGTATAATCGTATATAGGAAAAAAATATTTCTTATAAAGAAATTAAGGTCTAATATAATACAAGCAGCCATGTGCCTGTGCCGCGACAGACCTCAAGAACTTTATATACAATTGTTATTTATCAGCCGATGACTGATTGAAGTTCTCGTCTCAGCGTGTTAATGGTTTGGTCGATATCCTAGACACGTACGCGCGCGGTGTGAGACAAGGTGTAGAGCTTGCGCGTGGTGTCCTCGATAGTGTCCGGCCCGCCGCCCGCCCCCGCCCATTGAGTGGCGGCAGTCAATGGGTGCGCGCGCACTGCGTAATGGCCACTTTGTTACGTTCAATGCAATGCATTATTTATTATGTGTTTATAGAAACCATTTCTGACACTGCTCTAATGTGTTGGATATATGTCTTTATATATACAGGTTGTAGTACGTTAGTATGTTGGTCTGTTTGTTGAGAAATAATACCATTCCTCTACCAAAAAGAATTTCGTTCAGTCATTGTTGACTGAAAACTGTAGGAGTTAACTTGGTGTGTAAGGATTGGTGTAGCAAGGTATGGGCTGCCCACCCTGTCCGTATACTGTCTTATGTAAATATAACATATCCTTATCAGAACCTATAGGATACTTCCGGATGACGTCAATTTATGATATTTGGCTCGAATTAAAAACTTAACAACTAAAAAAAGAAAATTTAAAGATATTTAAAAAACACGTTACAATTTTATATTTGTAGACCGTTTCATAGCAGATAAGTGCATACGCCCGCAATCTTAAATTTCAATTATTTGATATTATTTTAATTTGCCGCATAATTAAAATTTACAGGGTATTTCCCGTTGATCTACAATTATTGAATTTGCCAAGAAATGTGGAGTTGCCGTTAAAGAGAAACAAATTGAAAAATGAAAATTTATGTTACAGATAAAAACGATTCAGTTACAACAACAAGTTATAATTGTAGTTTATGTCATGAAAAAATGTTTGACAACTTATCCCGTTGATCTACAATCCCTAATTGGTGCGAAGTTGAACACTAGGTTCCTAAGTTCTCTCTGCCTACCCTGCCTTGTGCGGGATACAGCGTGAAGCTGATGATGATGATGATGATGATGATAAAATTTATATATAGTTCATTAAGCGTAATCAACAATCAACCATGATATAAACACTAGCAATTCAAAGTTTCACCCATCTTCTTGCAAGAACTGGGACTTAATAAAGAATTTTCTTTGCTCTTTGGTATTATTTGCTAGTAGTTACAATGGCGAGCAAAAAAAACGTTAATCAAATATATATTTTTTTTCACATTTTTAACGATCTTGTATACCATGTGTTATGTAAGACATGGGTATTTATTTATATAGTGTAACATTTTAATTGCTTTAATAACTTATCTCAAATACGTTTGACATATATACAGTATAAACTCTTTATAACGAAACTCAAGGGACTGAGCATTGTTTGTCGTTGTAGAGATTTATCGTTATACGGAGTGAACAATCACTATGTGGGTTTTAACGCAAAACAACCAAGTTATGCTCATTTCTAATTTATAGAGAGTTTATCGTTATAAAGGATTTGCGTATCGTTTTTTGTATAAAAAAGGCCCCTTTATGTAGGCCCCTTTATATATACAGTAATTTAGAAGGACAAAATATGACCAATGTCGACTGTCTAATTACAATTACAATAGAATAGGAAACAATATTACTTTATGGAATTTTTCATTGATATAAACGTTCCTCAAAAAAAATGGTACTTTCATAGGATTCGTTCTTCATTCATCTCATTCAATGAGACTTCTAGCCAAGGTTTCTTTCTCTCAAGAAAGCTTTCATTTTCTTGAGTAGGAACTGAACCCAGTACCTGTTACGGTCAGTCACACAACTATGTCCCTGCGCCGTGACGGGCCTCATTTATTATCACGTTACGTTTTACTTTCTGAATAAGTAATAAAACTGAGACCTGTTGTGGCGCAGCGGCACAAGACTGTGACTGTAACCGACAGGTTCTGGGTTCGATCCCCAGTCGAGGCCATGAAATATTTAATATTTTCAATTTAAATATTTAATGTTTCATTTCTTCGCTCTGGCAATAAGGCAAAGCGCGGCGTTGAGTTCCGCCTTTCAACACGCAATGCCTCTAATTCGGCGGAAAGTGGGTAGCGGAAGTGGAGCGGAGTGTCTTAACACTAGGTTCCCGGTAGGACGAGGTTCCCCGTGCCTCCCTACGTTAAGCCGGGAACATTAAAAAAATCTTCTAGATTGAGTAGGATATTATATACCAACAGACTAGAGACTACTCTTGTTTAAAACAGGTATATATCACTATATAGATACGTGTGAAGTTACGTCTTTCGCCATAACTGCGTTATTTAATTGGCAACTTATCGACATTTTGTCTTATTATATATTTTTTGCGCGAGTCGAGTCTCCTCATCGATCATTCTCTTCGTTAAGTTGTAACCCGCTGTCAGCTTGATTTCATTTACATAACCGCTATTGACGTTTTTATTATGATTTGGACATTAAAGAACAGAGCAAGGTTTGAAAAATTCAAGTTTTAATATAGTTACTTTTTATTTGGCTTTACACTGTATGTAACACGTGTCAGGGTTGGCAGAGGGAAGTTGGGAACCTAGTGTTACGACACTCCGTTCAGTTTTTCAATTTCCACCGAAGGCATAGCGTGTTCAGTGAGGGAACTCAACGTTGCGTTTTGCCTTGTTACCATAGCGAAGAAATGAAAATATTAAATATTTCCTCCAGTAGGGATGGAACTCACAACATATCGTGTTTTCAGTCGCACGCTTAATAATATTTATAGAAAATTTAAGATCTACTTTTGAAGAGTGCTCGTTAATATATAAAATTATAGTTTGGTTTCTAATATTGATTGCTTTCTAATTATGAGTTTTATGATTTTTGGAAATTTTGGTTAAGAAATAACTGGCCTGTACCTGGGCCTGGCATATCTACTGCTTGGCCTCTTTGTCATACAAACGAACAGATGTACAGACCAATTTCGTAACATTCTATTAATTAGTCAATTTTTTTTTTATTTCATGTAGAGTTCGCATGGACGCATCAAGATGGAATTAATGTCTAATATCCAGAGTCCACAGCCCCTCGGATCAAAAAAAAAAATAATATTCTAGGCCAATGCAAAACAAATTGTGCTTATGATTTTTTGGCATTTTGTTAAATTTTGCCAAAATTCGCCAATAAACCATAAAAACCTACCATACTACAGGGTATTCTCTATGAACCTAGAATTATAATATTTGGCAAGAAGTAAGTGAAAACCTTAATTACTAATAAAAGAGAAAGTACCAAAAATTACAATTTGTAGGTAGATTTATAAAAAAATCTATTTGAAATTAAATTCATAGAAATCTTACAATTATGAAATTAGTAATAATCAAAGAACCACACCATACCATTATGAAATTTGTACGAGACCCTCGGCGGACAAGTCCAATTTGCACTTGACAGGCTTGACTGACTTGACTTTTAAAGTTTATTTTTTTTATTCAAAATAAAATAATTTACCAATCTACTGCCTCAGACCTGAGAAGAATCAAAGCAAGAAACTCGACGGGAAGTAAGTCAATTCAAAACTTATTTAAAATAACAATAAAAATGGTTAAGATCTGAAGAAATTTTAGAGCAAGTAAAACCTATAATAAGCACATGAAGCCGCCCGCCCCGCGGTCGTTGACACCGCGTCGATAACATATATCTGTCGCTCTCCGGTTGCTAAGAATTCAATTTTCAGTTATCAAAGTATATATATTTTTTTTAATTTTTTCTCTTCTATTTTTCTTTAATAACACTTTCCGAATTTAAGGTATTGCGTTGAGTTGCGAAGGTCAACGTCGCGCTTTGTGGTAGTTTAGACGATCTATAGCATTATTAACGTACTTTAACACTGGGATAATTAACAAGTTTCCGTGTTGGGCGTAATACACAACATACATACAAAGTAAGACAGTGGGTACAATGCAAATTGCTGTCCGCCATTACCATTAGTTGATAGCTGATGTATTACAATCGGCAATTATATGTTGATTACTCCATCTAAGACGGATATATCTTTATTCTATTATATTCTATGAATATTAATTGTATGACCGTAGCCTTTTTACGACAAGTACTTTGTTTGATGATGTGCTACAACTTATGGACGTACTTGAAATGTAGATAAACGAAGGCAGTGCAATCGAAAGATATGATAACTTATGATTCATTGTTTTTCCTACATTTTGTATGATTGATTTCCTTAAAATAGTCTTTATAGGTGCAATTATGAAATTTGGTACGAATTGAGAACTTTATTTCTTTTTTCTTTTTTTTCAGCTTCACGCTGTATCCCGCACGAGGCAGGGTAGGCAGAGGGAACCCGGGAACCTAGTGTTAACACACTCCGTTCCACTTAGGTTCCCCACTTTCCGCCGAATTTGAGGCATTGCCTGTTGAGTGGCGGAACTCAACGCCGCGCTTTGCCTTAGAACTTTAATTATAGAAATAAATATTAAGTTTATAATCTAATCGCTCAATTAAACGCTAAATATGGTCTCAGAGCGAGACTTATACGCCCACACTGTATATACTCCAAGTGCATACGCAGACTCACATTACACCAGTAAATAACATCGGTGGATATATTGATAATCTCGTTTCCCGCATTAGCTTGCATCTGATAAACCACTAATACTGGAGAATTGCTATTTTATCATCATTACATTAGTTGTGCACTTTTTTCTATCTATATTTAGATTTGAAGCCTATTGTTATGTATATATATAATAAAAGCGTCTCACCCGCGGCTTCGCCCGCTTGAAGTTATAGTCATTTTAGAGTAAAATTATACAAATAAAACTAAATTCCGATATATAATATATATTACTGTAAAGTTTCATCGAAATCCGTTCAGTAGATCGAGTGAGACATTTCACATTTTATTTAGAAATTAAATATTAATAATTTATTTTTCTCTTTATTTGTTCTCACTTTTTTCGTCACGCTACATACAACATGACAGTCAGAAAAAACCTACTATTTAACTGATGAATAGTGTAACTCAGCACTGCGTTTTAGTTTCCTAAGTTAAGTAATATTTTTACCTCTAGTGGAATTTGAATCCATGACGGTCGTGTATGACATCGTACACTACCGCTGCGCTACGACGGGCTCAATATATACTATTTATCATGCTTTGTATAGAAATGAGTGACAATATTATGTTTTTTTTACTTACTTACTTAGCTTCACGCTATATCGCTAGCGGGGTAGGCAGAGAGAACGGAGCGCCAAACGCTACGGCCTCGGAATACCTCTTTCGCCTCGTCCACTGTCATCAACCTCTTCATACATGCCCTCTGGGGGGCCCTCATGCATTTTACGTGGCCTTCCTCCAGTATCGTCGATACTGTGTTTTCGAAAGCCAACCGAGGTCCCCCCCTCCCTCTCTTACCACTCACGTGATTACGTGATGTATGTTTTTTTATTATTCTATAATAATCAAAAAGAATTCAATCTCAATGGACTGACGACCTAGTAATGATCGCAGCCAGCCGCTGGACGCAGAAAGCACTGAACCGCAAGAACCATTGTCATCATTAAGTCAATCGACAAGCTTCGATACTTAGACACTTAAATATGTGACATTGCTTGTTGACTGGCGGAAGTAGGCAACGAAGAAATTAAAATATTTCAATTACTCTAGTGGGGATTGAAGCCACAACCTGTAGCGTTTACAGACGCGCGCTTGTGCCCCTTCGCCACGACAGACCTACAGATAGCATACCATTAAAAACTAGTCCCTATTGCTCTCGTCGTGCCCTCATCTCGTTATCAGTATATGTATATATCAGTATAAGGACCATGCGATTCATGGTATTTGTAAAAATATAATAATGTGCGTGCAGCGTGTACATGTGTGCCAACATTTGTTTAGGGATACGTTACTGCTTTTATATTATATTTTTTTAACTTAACGCTTGCCAGAGAGATGAAATGGAAATAATAAATATTAGAAATGAAGTGGGGAACGGAAGTAGAACGGAGTGTCTTAAGACTAGGTTGCCAAGTTCCCTCTGCCTAACCTGCCGTGTGCGAGAGCTGAGTAGAAATAAAATAGACGAACGAACGAAGTGAGCGAGTCGGTATTGAACCCACCCTTGTTGTGCTCATAATGTTACGCGCCACGACAGCCCTCCAATCTACATATATTCCTGTTGACTTCACACTATAGACTATAACTTTAACACCGATAAAAAGACGCACAAAAAAAACGTCAAACAAATATGAGAGCTAATTAATAATAACTCCTTCAACGTTTTTCCAAGTTAAAAATCGAATTAATAACAAAATAATCTAAAACGTATATTAAAAGTATCAGATTTAGTGCGAACCCTAAGCCGCGTGGGAAACGTGCATGTGGGATCATTATGCTGCATCATGCACACTCGTACAGAACAACACCCCCTTACTCCACATCCTCCCCTTGCCTCCCCCCATCCCTGACTCAACACTCCCATCGCACACCCCTCAACCCCATCGAATTACGCTTATTAATTTTTTAAGTCGTCTGAAATATTAGTAACAGTTAATTAACGTAAACTATAATGTACGTTGAAAGATAGTTTTACAAAGTTTCAGTTTCTACTAAAAGTCCAAAGTTCAGTTAGTATTATTTATTTTAATGTTAATTAAATTCAATATGTACTTTTCTTTTATTTCAAATTAATTTTTCGTAATAATTAAAATGTTTATATTAAGTATTAGCAACCCGCCCGCGGCTTCGCCCGCTTTAATTACACTTTTTTCTTTCATAATCTCAATTACTATCTCTTTCTAATAACGTTATCACTTTTAAGACATTATCTATACATTGCAAAACAAATTTAAATCTTAATAAATATTTTTTTTAGCAATTTTGCCAAACCTAATTTTAAATTTACGTAACGTTTTTTTTATTTCTAGACAAAAAGAAAAATCAAATCGCTATTTTGGACCTCATAAGATGAATAAACGACGTCTATATATATTTTTGTAAATATATCTTCCATGTACAGACAGTATAGACACTCAAGTTTTTAAGAAGTTGTATGAGAATTTCCTTAATAGGCTGTAAGCAGGTTTACACTATCTAGCAGTCTATCGCCGACAAAATATTTAATTTTCTAAAGTAAGAATTAAACTTTTAATCATCGTGTACAGACAGACGATGTTCTGAGATCACATTTTTAAAATGAAAACTTCTTTAACATCGTTGTGACTTGAAAATTCAATAAATTCATAAGATTTAACGTTGGAGGAAATGATACCGGAAGCGTTATACTGTGTACTGTTTCTTATGTTCGTTTATGTATATATCGAAAGCGTAAGCTCCGAGTCTGAATAATGTAATATATATATATATATATACGAATTTAATGCACACTTTGCATAAATATAATCTTTACTAAACCCTGAGTGAAACCAACTTTACATTGGAGCCAACATTTTTTAAAGGTTTTAAATGCAGCTGTAACATATTGAGTCAAATAAACTTATTAATATATGTTCTAAGACTTGAATGATTTTTTTGTATATTGATGCTGTATCTCGTGCATAGCATGGTAGGCAGAAGGAAACTTGGAACACTATCCGTCAAATTCCGAAAGTATTGCGTCTTGAGTGGCGGAACTCAACGCGCGAACTTCGCGAAAACCAATTTTTGTTATTTAGTCTCATGGACTGTCGCGTTTACAGTCGCCCCTCTAATTTCTAATGAATTTTATAAAATTCTCTACGGAAGGCAAAATAGAACAATTTAAATTCTTTAATACTCCATAAACATGAGCGTCGTGTGTAACTACTTTGTTATGGCAACACTTGCCACCCACCCCCATATAGCTATCAAAAATTAATTTTACATACAATGTATATTTCTTTTCGGTCCAAAATACCTTAGCAGTCACTCAAAGAGAAAATAGGTATACATTAAGAGGCATTGATTAAATAATCATAGATAATACAAGAGTACAGTAGAATAGATGTGAAAATATATCCCACTAATATGAGGCCTGTCGTGGCGCAGTGGCAAAAGCGTAGCGTAAGCGACAGGTTGTAGGTTCGCTCCCCACTCGAGAAAATGACATATTTTCAAAATATATATATTTATATTTTTTAGCTTCACGCTGTATCCCACACGAGGCAGGGTAGGCAGAGGGAACCCGAGAACCTAGTGTTAAGACACTTTACCAGCTTTGACTTATTACAAGAGCGAAGAAACGAAACATTAAATATTTAAATTGAAAATATTAAATATTTCAGTTCCTCGACCGGGGATCGAACCCAGAACCTGTCGGTTACAGTCACACACTTATGCCGCTTCGCCACGACAGGGTTCAATTATTATATATATTCAATTTAAATATTTAATGTTTTCAATTCTTCAATCTGGTACAAGGCAAAACGCGGCGTTAAGTTCCGCCACTCAACACGCAATGCCATAAATACGGCGGAATGTGGGGAACGGAAGTGGAACGGAGAGTCTTAACACCAGGTTCCCATGTTCCCTCTGTCTACCCTGACAAGTGCGGGATGCAACGTGAAGCTGATAGATAAATAGATAAACTAATATTATAAATGTGAACCTTTGTGTGGATGGATGTTTGTTCCACTTTCATACAAAACTATCAATCTTTACTGTAATATAGATTTTTGGAGGATGTATCACCGCAGGATAGGCAGAAGGAACTCAGGAACCTAGTGTTAAGACACTCCATTTCCCACATTCCACCGAATTTGAGGCATTGCGTATTCGGCGAACCAATAACACCCTTTGCTTTGCTACCAGACACAAGAAATGAAATATGTATTTCATTTCCTCGAGTGGGTATCGAACCCACAGCCTGTCGCGTCTGCAGTCACACACCTGGGCTTCTGCGCCACGGCGGGATATATTAATTATATATTACAATAATACACATATGCTACATGTATGTACACATTTTGTATAATTTGGTTATAATACCCACATACATACACACAAAATGTTTGCATAATTTGGCTGTATTAAGTATACAATATTTATTAGTACAACTACATAAATATGTACATGTACAGGAGCAGGCGGCACCACACTATAGCACCACACGTGCAGTTTAAAGATGAGTTCACTCACGTGTTTGGAAAATTATCTTTTATTACGAAACGCCCGAGAGTGTGTAGTTTACACATCCTCCATGTAATGTTTGTATTTTTAGCCTTGCATCGCATACGCGTTGTTTGGAAATAAAGTTAAGTGTCATATAGATATATTGCATATTAGTCATTTGACAATCTAGGGGCCGTCATGGCGCAGGGGCACAAGCGTGCGACTGTAAAAACGACGGCTGTGGATTCGATCTCTACTAGAAGAAATGCCACAAAATTACAGTCATAAAGAATGAACATGAAAAACTAGCAAGTATTATTAACTTCGGACGCAAAAAGATGGGGGTTATAAGATTGACATGTTTGCCTATTTATATGTATGTCTATGTGTCGGTCAGTGGCACCACAGCTTCTAAATGAATGAACTTAATTGAATTCGGACTTCAAATCGAATACATTGTAAAGCTGTAAAAAATATTTCAAAAACAAGTATAATTTCAATCATATTGGAAGTCCTAACCTGCTGCATCTTATCAAAGTCTAACGCCGGCCGATGTCTCCGCGGCGGCGGCAGCGGGCAGCGCTTACGGCGCGGCGAGGCGGGCTTGCCTGCGCACGCGCACTCGCCCGCGCGCCGCGGCTTCAGCGCCTCCAGCGGGGGGGACGTGCGGAAGCGCACCGGCGTCTCTATCTGGAATATGTTGATATGATAGATATGACTTACTTTTAAAGATTTTTATATTTAATTATGAAACTTCAGAAAGTAAATGCTAGTTGTATTAAAGGAAGAATAGTAGAGAGGTTTCTTAAGAAAATATCAGTTTCTTTGATAATGCGGATTAATTTTGATTCAGGGTAAAATATTGTTAAAGCTTAAAATGAAGCAACTATACAAGGCAGGCGAGCTACGAGCCAAATCTTAGAAAAGTAGTTAAGCTAATAACTTTATAAAATAAAAAAAATTAGCGTTTTAATGTTAAGTTCAAAAAAAAGTCAATTTTTAATTTTGTACCTTCATCTGTCGTTGTTTTTTCCTTAATAGGTAGCTAGTTTACAGTGCTACAGGAAATTCGGCGATGACATATGAGAATTATGTACAAAGTAAATACGTACATTAAGTTCCTTAAGAGCACGGTTAGTCCATGCGATGTAATGCGATGTAATGGAAGTTAGATGGCGAACCTTGGTATCATCGTCGTCTGACGAGGGTGCTCTCGCGACGCTCTCGTCGTCGAGGTAGGGCTCCGCCGGCCACCGGCGCTTCTCTGGCGCTGTGCGTGCTGGTGACGACGCGCCTCGCCGCCGGCCTTCGCCCCTCGACGTCACGGTAGAAGACCCCGCAGGACTTCCATTGATAACCTGCACCAGTGTCCTGTCACTTCTGATTTCTGGTCGTATCGTATGTATTGAATGATGCATGCAATATTGTTAAAAAAATATTATCTTTGCAAGTTTCATCAGTCAAGCTTGCAAAGACGATATTTCCAAATTAAGCAGAATTTGCATATTATAACCACATTTTTTTTTGGTGCGATATTATAATTTACAAACTGATCAGCGCTTGCATTGTAATGGCAAATAATTACAGCATGCATTTATAATGTATAAAATTTGCAACAGCAATTTTAAGAGCACAAAGTGTAAGAGGACAAGTCTACAGATCGAAGCGGAAGCTTACAACGGACCGTTGTTCGACAAAAAACTGTCCCACAAGTCGACGCAATGTTGTCGTGAATGAAGTTGTTTTGTGGGTGAGGGGGGAGGCAGATGGTAGTTAAGGCGGACAGAGAGCGGGCGCGCAAACCGCGACGTCTTCGCTAAATATTTCAGCACGTAATTGCAGAACTCGCAATTCACGTCCGTCAAAGCATCGCGTCATTACACGGCTGAATTAATGGCACCCTCCTACTCCTCCCACAAGACCCACCCTCAACAACCCCTCAAGAAAAAAACAGCTGCAAATAGCTGGAAATACAGCCTAATGCTGCGGTCGGCTACTCATTTATTATGGATGAAGTCCACGCGAAAAAAACCACATAGCCTTTGCATCCGACGGAAGGGTAGTCTAATGGAATCGCATAAATTACTGCGCGATTATGGGCGCTTAACTGCTGATAAAGCTGATAAAACCTTCCTCGATCACGTCTGATCACGTGCCTTAACGGTAACGATGACGTTTACTGCCTATCACTGCCTTTTACCGTGTCGTAAGCGTTTTATGGTTAACGCATATTCTTTTACAATGTCATTAAAACATTGCCTATGTTGTCTACATTTTATTCTTACTGTGGCTCACTATAAAACTAAATTATTATATATTCTATTACTTAATACCTTCGCGTCCATTGAAAGAATATAATTAAGAGAGAGCAAAGTAAAACTTTATTCATTTACCAGAGCCGTGTACATTGGAGGCTGAACTGGCGGGAGATCAGACTGTACAGCGTAACGTTAGTAGGTGGCGGTAGTTATCTGTAGGTAGTCTGCGCCTCTGTAGGCAGGTGCCGTGTACCGGAGCACGAGGTGCCACGCGACGCGATGCCCGAATTTCACGGTTCACTTGAACACAAAGAGATCATCCGACTACACTAATCCTACTGAAAATTTTAGTTAGCGAAAATTATCCGATGCCTTTAAATTAGATGAGTTTTTAGCTCTTTGATACGTTTATAACGCTTACCTTCTCGCTTTAAGTAAATAGAATAGAAAACGTTAAAGCATAATTTTGTCGGATAATTGTTGGAAGTTTCGTTTATTTTGACGACTGCGACATTTTTTTCATACGTTTTAAAAAGGAAAATATTCAATATCAAATGAAATACGCCAAAGTAAGTGATTGCACGAACCTAAGATCCAACGGAGCTTAGAAGCGCTGTGCATTCACTCGAGCAAGCATTGTACGTTACCGTCGCCGTCTGCTAGACACGGGCGGGCGAAGCGGCACCGCATTATATCACACGATTCGCTTTCATAAGGAACCTATTGTCCGTTTACTCCTTAAAATTAAAAAATGGTTCAGACAAAGGAATTTCTAATTGCCAGAGGAAGATAAACAAATGTTATGTAAGCAGACGCAAAAGGAAAAAGTTGTCTCGTTCCGATGAAAATAAAATGGCTAGAATCGGAGATGGGGGGCTTTCGGCTCGGCCGGGGGCGCTGGTCGCGGCGCCTCGCTGTACAGCACTCAATCGAGTGTTACAACGGTTAGGTATATGTCGATGAGACCGGTTCTAAATAGAGGAGATCAAGGTTAGTTTATCTGGTGACTTATTAGAGGCAAGATAGTATTTACATAGGTAGTCAATAAAGGAAGCGCATTCATATCTAGAGATATCTAAGAGTACTAAAGATCATAATATTTTGCGTACAGCCCCGGAACATTTAAAGAATTCCTATAGGAAATCTCATAATTTCCTCTCCGAATAAGGTGTGCGATGGCCTGAACAGCAGGCTTACATGTAGGTATTAAATCCGTACTTAACCGTTTCTACTTAACGAGAAAATAAATAACTTAATTTAAGAATATAAACTGTTATAAAAATTTATAAAAAATCCAATATCGGCCTGTAGCAGCTACACGGTCCACTGCCTCTGCAAGTTTATATAGCGAGTATCATGTAAAGCTCACAAAGCTCGCTCGACAACAAATAAGGCCTGGAACAAACAATGGCGGACGCGTACTACACTATACTATACTACTACAGTCTACTACGCTACTACGGCGGCAGTTAGATATGCCCGGGCCATGGCGGATGCGATCGATAGGCGCGATGCTCCCGAATTACTGCCCAAATTACGAGTACACTGTATTGATCAACACTCTGACCTTCGTTATTTTTGTGTAGTTTAACTTGTATGATAAACGAGAAGGTAAAGTGCGGAGTTGAGTTCCGCCACTTAACACACAATGTCTCGAACTCGATGGAAAGTGGGGAACGGAAAGTTTTAACACTGTTCCCAAGTCCCTTCTGCCTACCTTGCCATGTGCGGAATACGACTTGAAGCTAAGAAGAAGAAGAACTTTTGTTATTCACTAGCGTGTGGGGTACACGCGCTTAATTTTTATTATTATAGCAAAATCATACAAAATACCATATTAACAAAATTTGTTGTGTATGTATTGCTCTTATATATAAACAACCACTGTAAAATTTCATCCAAATATATTGTTTTTGCGTGAAATAGTAACAAATATCTAATCTGACAAAAAGTTTGCATTAATTATTTATATAATTATATATAACAATGTTCATGAGTAAATGAAATATTTCATATTTTATTTCCTTGTTCAACAACAAGACAAACTGCGGCGTTGAGTTTCGTCACACTTTAGGCAATTCGTCAATTCAGCGGAAAGTGGGGAACATTAGGAACGTTAGGGAAGTACGTTAATGAGACAAGAGTGTCGTAACATTAGGTTCCCAAGTATATATATATATATATATATATATATATATATATATATATATATATATATATATATATATATATATATATATATATATGTATATGTGCGGAATACTGAAAAAATATTATTATATCATAAAACAGTTCACCTAATAAGTATTTTGACAACGTCGTGGGAGCCGCTCGAGAAATAGCATCGACAGCTGACTTGTATGTTCTTGTAATTTTTGCTACAGAGGTCATTCACCTCAGCGTGATATTTAGACTGTGATATAATTAGATAAACGTTTTCCTTCTCTATATCACTACAATAATTATATTTCCAAGCGTTTGGTACACATCAAAGCTTTTCTCTCACCGGAGCTTTTTAGCTGGCTTGCAAATTATTAGAGCTTTCGCATTCAATGAAATTACAAATAGATTTATGGGTTTTTTTTTTAATTAAACTAAATTTCTTTATTTTGAAGCTTCACAGGGTAGCCAAAGGGAACCTGGGAACCTTGTGTTAAGACACTATATTCCCATTAAGACAACTCAATTCCCGACGACGAATTCTGGTTACATTGTATGTTGAGTGGCTGAGCTAACGTCACAAAAAATATTTAGATTACAATTTTTTTGTGCATTTCATTATTAAATTGTAACTTAAAAAACAATCGAGCACAAATTAAAAGCGATTAGAGTAACAATGTAAATTAGAGAAATGATGATAATTTCACCAAATTTCAAGCAAAACAAAGGTTTTAGTTGATTACAACCCTTCAAATTGCCCAGCAAGGGTACGGTAGTCTGTATAAAAGGTCCCTTGAGTAGACTGTAGGCTCAGCTAGGGGTGGGCGAGCGGGGGGTGGTGGTGGTATAATTTAGTCCCGGTGTGTCGTTCAGAATTAATGCGCCGTGTGAGTCTACATACTTGTCATCGTGCACTACACTTACACTTATGATCGTAGACAGACAAATTGAAATAGAATTATAGTTTCTTTAAACGGTAAATTGACAAATGATTCATTGATGTTATGTAGGATTACACGAGTTCGTTAAGTGACTATTAGTAATTATGGTAATAATCACGCTGTATCCCGCAACCTAGTGTTAAATTACTCCGTTACCGTTAAGACGTTTCCGTTTTTCTCTTTTTGGGCATGTTGGGAACGCCAGAACGCTGTATAGAGAAAAAGAGGTAAAAAGTTTACCAGAGCGAGGGAATGTAAAAATTAAATATTTCAATTCCTTGACTGGTATGGGAATGGTGTTTACAGTTGCATAGTTATAATCTCCAATTACAAAGAGTTAATTAGTTTCCCAAGTTCTCTCTACCTATCCCGCCATGTGCGGGATACAGCGTGAAATTGAAAAATAACTTAATATATATTTTATTTTTAGATAAATAAATAATAATAACCAAGGAATGTGATGATGTGATAGTCGACATAAGCAGCGTTGAGGGGGTACGATAATTACCGCATCAGCGATTCCGTAGCACCGATTGCCTACGTCTATAATGCACCCCCGGCGCTATCTATCTACTTTGATTTTCTCAGCCATTCTCGATAAGAATAAGAGCGATAGGAACATATAGATGTAACATTAAAGAACATTTAAGTTTACTGTAATAAAATTCTTGAATGATGCAAAAAAATCCTCACAAGGCAGTGTAGGCATTGGGAACTTGGGAACTTTAGGGAAGTGCGAAAATAATCTGTTCCGTTTCCCAGTTTCAGCCCTCATTCCGCAACTCATACTTAAAATTAATATTATATACATACAATATAAGTATATGTATACAATATATGTATATAGGTATATTACGTATTTTGACCATGTGTTGAAAAAACACAAAACACAAAGAATTATTTAATTTTATTCAACAAATAAATGATTCTCATTACCGTAAAATATGTAGACACTGACTGTTATGACACTACAATGTTTACATTTATTTATTACTTCTTTAACAAAGATTAAGGAATTTGTTAATAAATATATATAATTAGATAACAATACAATATATACGTATAATAAATCTGTAACAGATCGCCGTCTGTACATAGAAGATATATTGAAAAAAGTTTTATAGGTTACATTAATTAATGTAATAGGGCCCGAAATAGTAATTTTAAAAGTACGCGCTAATCCCAGAAACGCCTAACCAGATTTAAATGCAGTTTTCAATACTATATTTTTTCAATATTTTTTTCAATATTTAGTGTTTGTTTTATTAAAATCAATTGACAAATGAAAAAGTCACGCCAATTCAAAATAGTTAGTTTGACAAAATTGCTAC
The DNA here is from genome assembly GCA_019049475.1 of Eueides isabella. NCBI lineage: Eukaryota > Metazoa > Arthropoda > Insecta > Lepidoptera > Nymphalidae > Eueides > Eueides isabella. The sequence goes on from CM032386.1 coordinate 1,017,564, forward strand.
AATTTTTTTATTCAACATTAAGCAAGTCTTAAAACTGATAATTTTATTAGAAGAATAAATTATTTGAGATTACTAAGTAAAATACTGTAATAAAAGCGGGCTAGTTAATAATATATTTAAACATGGCTAAAGTCCACAGACATCCAAGGCGGTGGTAAAACCAAGACAACAAACAAATAAAGGCTAATAGTAAATGGATATATTGTTGACAATAAAACCGGAATGCAAATATATACTTCATTTATTCAAAGCACGGACCGAGCTATTTCTGAACTCTCAAGCACTTGTACGTAATAGCTCTACATTCAATATTAAATTTGTTTCCCTTATTGCATTTACGATAGAAGCCGCGGTATTTGTTTTATATTTATGATGTATAATGTCGTTTTTCAGATAAATTAGTGTTAGAACACTCAGTTTATCACTTTTAGCGTCATATTGGAGCAAGAGCAAAAGAGAGCAAAGTAGGCGGATTGAGCCTTGGAATATAATGTTATACTTCATTCCCATTAATACATTTGTTCCTCATTCCGTAGAAATCTGCAGGAATTGCGTGTTGAGTGCGGAGCTTAACACCGCGTTTAGCCTGTTACCAGAGCGAGGAAATATAGAATTTAATATATAAATACTCACTCACCATCAGGTGACCCGTACGCTCATTTGCCTTGTCTTTTCCATTAAATAAAATACTTTATTTCCTCGAGTGGAGGTTGAACCACTCGACGACAGGCATTAAACTGAACTCTGAATTTTACACAAAATTTTGGAGACACTGCTTGTTGGGTTGCGGAATTCAACGCCGCGCTTTGTCTACCCGAGCCGGGAAATAAAAAATAGCTTTTATATAATGTCTATTGTAAAAAATCATTTTACTATAAAACACTTAACAATATACAATAAGATAAAAAATATAATAGCCACAGCACTCAAAACCCTGATAGATTCAAAGCTACAGACAAAAGAATGTTACGAAAATATTATTTTGTAAAAAGCATTACGAAAATGTAATACATTGTGTTTATTCATTGCTTCTTTAAAGATGCCCTTTAATAATTTTATCAGCGAGCTTTTATTTGAAATCTGTTTATTTTGACGATATCTCAACAAATATATTGTATTTTAATAAGTTAAGCATTAGATGAAGACGGTCGTGGCGCAGGAGTACAAACATGTGACTGTAAGAACGATAGATTGTAGGTTCGATTGATAATCGGGAAAACGAAATATTCAAACCGCGGTGTTGAGTTTCACCACTCAACACGCAATGCCTCGAGTTCGGCGGAAAGTGGGGAATGGACTGTTTTAAAAATCGCTGTAAAATAGCTAAATAATATATATATATATATATATATATATATATATATATATATATATATATATATATATATATATATATACATATATATACATATATATATATATATATATATATATATATATATATATATATATATATATATATATATATATATATATAATAAGGAGAATGAGCAGATAGAAGAACAGCTATTTTAACCTTCATAATTCTTTAGCCCTTACCTTTAGATATCATATTACATTAATAGACTAGGTCAGTTTTAGGTCAGGGTTTTTGATAATTACAAATTTTAATAACAATTGCGATCGTTGTATTCATGAGCGGGCTTAAATTGTTATTTTTAAAATATAATTGTATACAAAATTTAGTTGAAAAGTATGCAGAAATTTTGAAAATAGATCGATATAGACATACATATAATATATTATTCCGTTCTCTATAATAACTAAATTTGAAATTTTGAAAAATCACCAATATAAAAAATCCCACTTTTATCTGAACAGTGCTTGTTGGTCTAATGGTCTAATTCCCATAAAGCATAGCTTACACTACGGCGTTGAACAAGGCATTGTTTTAAACAAAAAAATTCAGATTGGTTAATTCATTTAGGAGCTACGGCTACGGTACACAAACAAACAAACAGACAGATTGAACGTATAACACCGCTCTTTTTAGATCTCCTTCTTTCTCTTCTCTAGTCAAAGAGCAACTTGCAGTACCATCAATATTGATTTATTATAATATTTAACATTTTTAAATAATTTTGTACGGAACGGAGTGTCTTAACACTAGGTTTCCAAGTTCCCTCTGCCTACCCTGCCATGTGCGAGATATAATGTGAATCTTCAATGTACATAATACTCAGTAAATATATAACGTACAATTATTAAATGTTCTTTGTAAGTAATAAAAAGTACAAGTATTTTCATATGAAATCTGATATGTATCCGCATAAAATATGAATATTGACGGAAACTTGCGCCTGGAGAGTCTGCACTGTAATGGTCTCTTTTACAAATGAATTGCAATTAAAAAAAAAATCCATCACGCTGGTAGCATGTGACGCTTGTTAATATTGGTAACGTGTCGCTATATCTTACAAATATAATTTCGGACTTGTTTGTTACTTTTGAATTTCCTTAGAAAATACACAAAATCTTTGTAAATTTATTTGTTGTTTTATGAGTACAGTCTATGTTATTGTATGTTGTACGAGTAGTTATTAATGACATCAATACAACTCACATAAAATAAAAAAGAAATTAAAAACGCAGCTAAATTACAATGCTATGACAGTAAAGCACACACATGATTAAATAAGTATCCAAAAAATAAGTAATATATAATAAACTATCGATATAGCTAAATCACCTCAAGTTCTTCCTCTGAGGAGTGGTGGTCGTAGAGCTGGTCGGGCTCCGGCGGAGGAGGCGCGGGTGCGCACGCGCATGCTTCACCACCCATACCTGGGACAAAGGAAATTATGGAAATTATTTAAAATTTATATAATATAAAAAAATCTATACTAATATTATAAAATTAAAAAGGTTGTACGTTTAAACGCTAATCTCAAGAACTGCGCTCGGGATCAAAAACATATTTTTTTTTTTAAATATTTTTTTTTGTACGTTATATGAACCATATCAAGGTAATACTATCTAGCTCTTTATAAATCGTAAACTATTTTATTCATTTACATGTATTAAATTGGAAACAGAGAAACTAAATTTATTACCGAATGAACATAGAACCCACATATAACCCATACATAATTCGTTTTTTTTTTTGTCGGTGAAGTCGAGAACGACGCATTACTCAACATGTAACTTGGCTCTCATTTCACATTTATGTTTACGACCAATTTTTTATTTCTATAAGTAAGACGTCACTGATATCATATCAATCTACTCGTATAATTGTCTCAAATCAATCTCACAGCTACGGACGGACTAATAAAGAAGCTGCTGTAATAGCGAAAATAGTTTTTTTTCGTAGTAAAAAAACATTTAATTTTTCGGGTTTCTACCTAAATTCGAAATCGAGACACATTTTGTTAGCGTAACTCAACGCCGCTTTGTTTTCCTAATGAGAAGAAATAAAAATCAATTATTTTCCGAGTCGGAATCGAACTCATAAATATAGGGTCCACAAGCGGGTGCTGCGCCGCGATAGTGCCTGTGGATACATAGATGGATAGGTCATAAATAATGTAACTATAACGTAATAAAAGTTTTATCAACATTAGCATCTAGTATGGGTATACTTTTAGAAGATATATTACCTTTTTTTATTGTATGTTACCTCAAAGTAGGATTCCATAAAGAATCCAGGTGAAAAGTCCTAACACCTTTTGGCTATCCCGCTATATGCGGGATACAGCGTGAATTTAAAAAATATTAATTAATTTTATGTACTCCAATCATAAGCCGGAGTTTTTATCCAAATTTCGTTTCGCACAAATATATGTTTTAAAATCATAATATTTTTGAAAATATTAAAAATTAAGCACTTTTGAGAATTAAAAAAACATACCAAAAAGTCCTTTTACATTTACGATGGAATATTGCAGCTTACAAATTAAATACTTCAATTTTACATTTATATTAAAATTGTGCGAGTGCCTGGAGCTTGTACATATTTATTGTAGAAGTATACTTTTAAAGCTATATGTATATTTTTTTTCACGCTGTATCCCGCACATAGCAGGGTAGGTAAAATTCAGTTCCTATTAAGTAGTTTCTGTTCCCCACTTTCCGCCGAATTATCCAGACATTGATGGCGCGCCTTGCGTTACCTGAGCAAGTAAATACTTACTTACTTACTTACTTATCTTCACCGCTATATCCCTAGCGGCATACCTCTTTCACCTCGTCCACTGTCATCAATCTCTTCTACATGCCCTCCGGGGGGTCCTCATGCTTTTTACGTGACCTTCCTCCAGTATCGTCGATACTGTGTTTTCGAAAGTCAACCGAGGTCTCCCCCTCCCTCTCTTACCACTCACTTTTCCTTCATAAATCTTTCTGAACGATGAGCAAGTAAATGAAAATAAATATTAATTTTGCTCGAGTGGGCAGCGAACCCACTACCTGTTAACCGTATTTACAATTGCACCATATTATATTGAAAGAATATATGAATATGTATTGAAATAAGCTAGCTTTCTAACAATATTTTGATATAATTATTTGTTCATCTACAATCTACATAATATAAATATAAGCACTCCTCCGTTATTTGAGTGATACAAAACTATCGATATTATCAAATAGAAATTTGACATTTAGGGAGGTTATGGAGTGTATTGAAGCAGGAATTATCGATATTTCCAGGGGATAAATTAGAGGCCTGTCGTGCCGCAGCGGCACAAGAGTGTGACTGTAACCGACAGGTTCTGGGTTCGATCCCCAGTCGAGGAAATGAAATATTTAATATTTTCAATTTAAATATTTAATGTTTCATTTCTTCTTTCTGGTAATAAGGCAAAGCGCGGCGTTGAGTTCCGCCACTCAACACGCAATGCCTCAAATTCGGCGGAAAGTGGGGAACGGAAGTGGAACGGAGTGTCATAACACTAGGTTTCACTTCCGTTCCCTCTGCCTACCCTGCCTAGTGCGGGATACAGCGTGAAGCTGGATAAATTAGAGACAATAAATAACATAATTAAAAAGGACTTTTATTTAAAATTAGGTATTAAAGTAACCAAGTAAGCAAAAAGCTCCAACTTTACATTTAAACGAGCTAAATATAATTTTTCAATTTCTTTAGTTTTTACTGAATTTTTAGGGTTCCGTACCTCAAGTTTCAGCTTCACGCACTATCCCGCACATGGAAGGGTAGGCAGAGGGTACTTGGGAACCTATATACAAGGGATACAGCGTGACCCTAAAAACATACCATATTCTTTATTAGACAAAATAGAAATAAGTATACATACTAGCGACCCTGAACTCGCTTTAGCCAATTTTTTCCCCATTTTTACGCCATTGAATCCTGTTTCATTCGGATAATTTGACTATACTTCGGATATTATGATAGAAGTTTTTGCAAGTCAACGTTCATCCTCACAAACATTCATATTTACAATATTTGCAGGACGAAATATGTATAGAATCGGTCTTACTACTTCAAGTACATCTCAATCTCTAACAGATTAACAGTAAAACCTTTGATAAAAACGAACTAAATTCAAAAGCTTTCTTTTACAACAACTTTCAGTGTAATAAGTAAAAAGAAACATATAATTATTTTATACTGCATAACGTAAATAGATTTATCTATAATTTCCACAACCGCAAATTCTTTTCTTATTTAAGTGTATCTAAATAGAATTTATCTGACTGTCCTCGCAGCCGGTAATAGGTGAAAAATAAAAGTTTCAGAGCCGCACCGCCCTCCTCAACGCCGCTCAAGTAAATTAAAGGAGCGAGCCACAATTCGCTTAGCCAAAGTTAAAAATAACTGTGAAAATCGTTACTTTAGATAGTCCCAGTGGTTTCTGGGACGCTTTTAAATCGTTAAACGACTGAAATGGCAACATTGTTTTAAGGTAGGATGTGTTAAGAACCAACGTAAAAAGAAGGGTGTTATAAGTTTGACCTGTTTGTCTGTGTGTCTGGCTGTGGCACCGTAGCTCCAAAATTAATTACCGGATTTGAGAGTGTTTTTTTTTTAAATAATCGCGGAGGTTTTTAGCTAATGTAACATGTAAATGAGATTTACAGTTTTTTCTGTAGTGACTTTTAGGGTCCCCTGACCGTGTTTTATTTTTTTTTTATTTAGTAAAGTAAGCAAAGGAAACCTAATGACACATTACGATGGAAATAGAAACGTTAGAAAATTTAAATCATAAACGTCACGTGTACAGTTAGGACGAATTCTTCAATTGAACAAGATGTATGTTTTAAAGTTTCTTTGTTTTTGAAAGATTAATTTAGAATCGGAATAGAACGGATTTTGTCGAAGTGAATATTATTATTGATATATTTTGTTTAGGCAATTGGCGGTGTTTACTTCTCGCAATATATACCAACGCACAAGTTCTAAATGAGCGTAAACATAAATAAACATATTTTTCATATTAAGATTTAAGAAGTAGGAATCAATGTGATAGGGTGATATAGGTGTGGTGTCTGGGAGATAAATTATGATTTATTTCAACCACTATGGTACTGAGGCGAGGCGCGGCGTTGGATTACGCCACTATCTCGAAAATTTGACAATGCTTGGGGAATAGTGTCTTAGTGACACTAGGTTATCATTGCCAAGTATTCAATATACGGGGTAGGACGTGAGTTGTCTATACCTAAGGTAAGCAGAGCGAAAAATTGTAAATATAAAATATTTTACTAAGTCAAGTGAACCTGTCCGTTTACAAACACAAGCCACATCAAACTTGTGCCCCTTCGCCACGACAGGCCTTAAATTGTACGTTTATGTAACTATCAATAATTTCATACTGTACTTTGAAGTAGTTGAAATATTATTTTCTACAATGAAAAAAAAAATGTTTAAATTTTGTATAGTTTTGAAGTCAGTTTTAGCATATTTTTATTACCATATATGGCGTAGTCATATTAAGTACGTCAATCGACTTGTTACAATGTAAATCAATAAGTTACTAATGTCAACATTGCCTTTTCTTAACCTATAGATATAGATAAGTAGAAATATTTGCACAATTAAGAATGAGATAAATTCATAAGATTATTAACATTAAAGCAATGTAGACACAGGACACAATATAAAAATATAAATTCATTTCTTCGCTCCGGTTACAAGGCAAAGCGCGGCGTTGAGTTCCGCCACTCAACATGCAATACCTCCTCTGGTGGAAAGTGCAATATCAAAAAGAATTGTCTTTTGCCATTTGTATTGCCATATTGCCAAGTGCGAGATACATCGTGAAACTGAAAAAAAATATCAAAATATATCTAATTGAAGAAGACTCGCTAGTTAGTACGTTCAAACAGCCATGCCATTATGAGCGTACATGTTCCGAGAGTGGCCGAGGGGCGCACCGCGTCTTGAAACACAGTTGTGAATAATTGAAAGCCTCGCTTAACATACTCTTTCGATACGATCTTCCTACTTCAAACATACAAAAACTAGTGTAGTTTATTACTTTAGATATAAGAACGGGTTTGGTTCACAGTTTGCGTGAAAAGCGGTAATCTTATCATTGTATAGAGATCAAGATTCAATATAGTGACGGCGTGGGCAAGTCACGACCGCTCGGGTGACAATGTTGTGGAATATGGCGGATAGGATAAGTCCATTTGAGGCAACTTCCGGTCACTTATTTATTATGTAGTTTCATGCTAATGCTACTTCGATTTGTTCGATAATATAGAACAGTTTCATAAATTAAATTATTAATTTTTGTTAAATAATAAGAAATATATTCATATTTTTAAATGTACTTATGTATGTATATATTTTAGCAGAAAGGGTTAAACCTTTACATGCGAGAAATGTCGTCGTGAGCCTGAACAAATATATGTATTTAGATAAGATAGAGATAGATAATAAAGTGCGTAATTATGTAAGACGTATGTAGGTGTGGGTTGAAATACGATAAGGGGAATGTATTATTTGCTTATACAAAATATGGAGAAAAAAATTAATTCTATTTTTCTTTTCCTAAAATTAAAAATGTAAATATATCATATATCGTAAAATAAACAACAATGAGGAATATTTTACACAAAAATACACTTAAACGTGATATCTAATTTCCTAAACACAATCCGGTTTCAAAAATCAGTAACAATAGAAACAATAAACGAAAATTTATTCATAATGTTAGTTGTGTTCGCGCGCTGCATTCCTCCAACGAATTAACATAACTGGTCTTATCGCTTGATGTTTTCATTTTATGTATTTGTTAGTTTACAACAGCTGTGCTGACACCTATTGTAGGAACATAGATAGAAATATATAAACTGACAGACATTGATCTTATAATATAAGAACATTATTATTGAGGCCTGTCACAGTGCAAGGGTACAGTCGTGCGACTGTTAACGCTACTGGATGCGGGTTCGGGTTCTATTCAAAGAAAATAAATATTGAATATTTTCTTCTCTTCACTATGGTAAAAATGCAAGGCGTAGCGTTGTGTGATGCCATTCGACACGCAATGCCTAATATGCCGCGATAAATAAGGAACGAAAGTGTTTTAATAAGAACAGAACGTCTTTATACTAGGTTCCCATGTTCCCTGTTCCTACCATGCATAAAGTGAGGCTTAAAACAATATATATATATATATATATATATATATATATATATATATATATATATATATATATATATATATATATATATATATATATATATATATATATATATATATATATATATATATAATATATATTATATATATATATATATATATATATATATATATATATATAATATATATATATATATATATATATATATATATATATATATATATATATATATATATATGAATATTCTTAATGCTGCTGAATGATTGTGTAACAACGCACAAACAAACCATGACCCGTGTAAATAACAGAAAAATATTCTTTATAAAAAAAGCACTACAATTATTTTTTTTAAGTTCAGAAACTGTCAATTTTATATAAATTTCTTGTTTCAAGTTAAAAAATAATATAAAATAAATCAAACTCATGGTTGTCCTAATGCAAATGAAGGAATAATCTCGACCGCTCATGAGGGAGTGCGTGGGCCACGAAACTACACATAAAACGTTAAAACACTATATTAAATACTTTATAATGTCCACGTTATATGTAATTATGTATAAAACGTTACTAAACTAAGTTTATATTTCCACGAGGACTTTCATCATATAATTGTTACGTGCGTTACGTCAAGTCAGAGCACTATGTTCTTAGTTTTAGGATATATGCTAGTAATTCTTTCTTTCTTAGCTTCACGCTGTATCCCGCACGAGGCAGGGTAGGCAGAGGGAACCTGGGAACCTTGTGTTAAGACACTCCGTTCCACTTCCGTTCCCCACTTTCCGCCGAATTTGAGGCATTACGTGATGAGTGGCGGAACACAACGCCTCGTTTTGTCCTATACCAGAGCGAAAAAATGAAAACATTAAATATTTAAATTGAAAAGATTAAATATTTCATTTTTTCGATTGGGGATCGAACCTACAACCTGTCGGTTACAGTCACACGTTTGTGCCACTGCGCCACGACAGGCCTTACAGTCATAAAGTGACTACATGTCCCGATTTCAGCGGACAGTTCCCGGTTGAAAGACTGAAGAACTGACTGTTTTGCGTGCTAACTTACTTGCTTATTATGTATATTTAACAAGAACAAGAATTCATATAGCTGTATTAATGAAACTGATTTGCATATACCAAGTAAACATAACACATATAGATATTACTTGTTAATCAGAAAACCTGTTTCAAATATTTATTATTTATTAATATTATATAGATTATAATCGTCGATTTAGAGTGTAATTTCTCGTACATTTGTGAAACATATTCTGAACTCGATCTTTATTTCGTACAGAAGAGTATATAAATCAATCTTTGACACTGTATACTTATTATAGTCGTGGCGCAGCGGCACAAAACGTGAGACTGTAACCGATGGGTTGTGGGTTCGATCCACTCGAGGAAATGAAATAAGTAATATTTTCAATTTAAATATTTAATGTTTTCATTTCCTCGCTCTGGTACAAGGCAAAACGCGGCGTTGAGTTCCGCCACTCAACACGCCATACCTCAAAATTCGGCGGAAAGTGGGGAACGGAAGTGGAACGGAGTGTGTTATCACTAGGTTCCCAAGTTCCCTCTGCCTACCCTGCTCTGTGCGGGATACAGCGTGATGCTGAGTAGAGTAGAGTATCTTATAGTATAGTATTAAAACGATGCTAAAAGATTGAGCAGTGAATATATCTAAGATTAATGGATAAAAAGGATATGTATGATGCCATCGTTAACTTATTGGAAAATAACTCAGTGAACCAGCGGTGATTGTAAGTTTGAATGTTATATTTAAGCCTCATTTCTTTTTAATTTTTCACAACTTGTTCGGTTCTCGATTCTCACTTGATGGAAATATAATTAATAATTAATATTTTAAATAAAATAATTAATATTTTAATTTACTCGCTCGCTTTCGACGGAAAGTGGGCTAAGGGAGCGTTAATGGAAACGGACTGTCACTAGGTTCCCAGGATCCCTTTGCCTACATTAGTAAGTACAGAATATAGCTTAAAACTAAAAAAAAAAGCTCTTCCAGTAATATGAAAGCTACATAAAAGTAATATAAATAACGTTAACGTAGCTTAGGTACGTTATTTGTAAGTTGTAAGTAAGTATGTTAATGAAACCGTGTACGCTTAAATTTAGGGTTGAATTAATTCAAGGTCAGCGACAATCATGGCGCAGGAACACAAGCGTGTGACTGTGAATGTGGAAGGTTGTGATTTTTCTTGCCCAATTTTAATGCCATTGTGAATTGAGTAGCGGAACTTAACGCCGCGTTTTATTTTATAATTGGAATATAATATTTGTAGGATTATATTGGTCCATTATGCCATAACGCCCTCTGAATCATAACCACTTTTATTAAAGTGGCTATGATTCAGAGGGCGTTATATATATTTATATAAAATATATATACATATTATATACGTATATATATTTATATAATAAAAAATCTCAAATCTAAATCGTAAATTAATAACGCGGAATAGAAGTTTAAATATTTCCAAATGGCACAGTTAGCTGTTACTTCAATCATCGTGAGTTTGTTACATTTTCAAGGTCAGCGTTAGTACCAGTACAATAAAATGACATACAAATGTATATTTAGTGAGTATAACATATACATATATATATATATATATATATATATATATATATATATATATATATATATATATATATATATATATATATATATATATATATATATATATATATATATATATATATATATATATATATATATATATATATATATATATATATATATATATATATATATATATATATATATATATATATACATATATATAACAGAGATATTCCATTGTGATACCGATGAGATAAAAATCATAAAATTCAATCCATGAGATTGTACCCGCAACCATTGCATTTATCTTGCAGCCAGATGCTGGGCCACTGTGCCACGATGGCCTCGTTATATATACATATTTCAGTGGATTTTACAAGATCTCAAAACAAAAGGAGGTTATCAGTTTGACATGAGCGTAGATAATATTGTTGGTATTGAAGATAGTTCAGAATAACGATCTAGTTTTTGTATGTTTGTCTGTAAAATTATCAATTACTAAGATCTTATTGATTTTAAAGCTTAACTTTTAAATCTGTAAGGATCTTTTAACTTTGGGAACTGTTCCAGTTTCATCAAAATCGGAAAAGCTTTTGTGGTTAAGACATCCACGCATTATAACTTAGTTAATTGACAAGTAATAAAACCGATACATTTAATTTATTTTTTTATTATGAATGCGTAAAATAAAAAAAAATATTTCATTAATTAATTAAAATAAAAAAAAGATTATGTAAGTCTTTATTTTATTATAATGTCATGCTGAATTTTGCACATAAAAGCGCGCAAATTAAAGCGCAGCGTTGAGTTCCGCCACTCAACACGCAATGCCTCAAATTCGGCGGAAAGTGGGGAACGGAAGTGGAACGGAGTGTCTTTACACTAGGTTCCCGGGTTCCCTCTGCCTACCCTGCCTCGTGCGGGATACAGCGTGAAGCTAAAAAAAAAACAATTTGCACATGTCAGAGTAAGCGGAGGGAACCTGGGAAGTACTTCATAATTGTATACGTATTACAATACATGAAAGTACAGCATTAAACATGCCCACAGATGCATATAGACTTTTTATCGATACTCCAGGAGTCTTCCATTAGGATATATAAGGATATAAAAGTTGGGACTAATACAAGAACCAAGAACACCCACGGGCACATAGTTTTTTTGTATCGCATTGCATATTTATCACTATCAATCATTTAAGCTTTGAGTGACAGTATAATGGTTTTTCCAAGTGTTCCATCGTCTCGCGTATAGATATTGCGATACTGATTTCAGTATGTCTGTTCACCTGAGTTGTTTTGCGTGTGATTTTGCTTGGCGATGCCACATCGAGTATTATGTGAGAGGGTCGTTAAGCTTTAGTTGCATTTTTTGTTTTCTTTTTACTCCAGTTTTTATCCACATGGCAGTATACTACCAGAGGGAACTTGGGAACATAGCGCTAATATACTGTCCCTGATTCTGCCAATTTTTAAGGCATTGAATATTTAGTAGCGTAACCCAACGCCGCGTTTTACCTTGTTACCAGAACGAAGAAATGATAAAATACATTTTTTCTTATTCTCGAGTGGGAATTCTGATTGCAACCACCTTTTGTATTTACCGTCACATGCTTTATGTAACAAAAGAAGGTACATTTTTATACAATAAAAGTGATTCGTTCACTGAAAAATAAAATTTCCTAGTTAAATTTGTATTTGATTTTCGCGATTGTTATACATTTTAAATGAAACACTTTTAAACGGATTAATCGCGTATATTGAATGGTAAACATTTTTGGGAAACCCGACGTTTCGAACACTTTACAGTAGTCCGTGGTCACGGGTAGACTGACTGGGTCCCGACGTTAACCAGCCAGCTCCATACAATCCGTCGTCCACGATATGCAAAACATCTAAATCCTAACTCACAGGCTATAGATATCGGCTACGTGATCGCTGTTCGAATTCAAAACGCAAATTGCAACGAGCTTAGAGGTCAATATGCTATAATGGCGGCCATTACATTACACTTGCCATGACGTCATTGTAAACTAGTACTAGTTGCTTGATACTTGAGATGAATTTTAATGTGGGGTCTATACAGACCCTATATCAAAATTCAATTTATTCAAGAGGTGGTGCAATTCAAACGTGTAGGCTATGTATATTCGAATAATGTTTAACTACATATTTTAGTCAATTTCTTTTAGTTTCATGTTTAGTCAAGCCTAAATAGGAGTTTAGTCAAGTTTTTTAGTCTCACGCTCACAGCGAGGTAAGCAGAGGGAAATTAGTGACTTAGTGTTAAGACACTCCATTCCCATTGAGATACTTCCATTCCTCATATCTCGTGGACCTCTTCAAGCATTGCTGCTTCAGGCATCGTTGTGTAGCGGAACTCAACGCCACACTTTGCCTTGTTACCAATACGAAGATTAGAAAATATTAAATATTTCAATTCCTTCATATTCCTAGTCGCACGCATGCGCCTCTGCGCCACGGCAGGTCTAAGAGTAGTTATAAATTTATTTCCTCAAATATTTCCAGGACACCGGGCAGTGTTTAGACACTTCCTTCTCTTTTTCCAGTTTTAATTTATTAAAAAAAAAAATATTTCAAATATTTTTCTGAATACAAATCGAACTGACACCCATCGTATATACAATATGAGCAGGTGCAACGTAAAAAATTGTATTTACATTGTATTTATTATACATTTATCACTGATAGTATAATATTATGTTAATATTTCAAAAACTCGTTTCAAAGTGATTATTAGCGAAGCTCGTCTTTCTCGATGTAATAAGAGACCTACATGTGCTAGCAGACGATACATCCCCATCTGGAAACTGGATCGCTTTCATCTCCAATTAGACTGATAGACAGATGACTGTTATATATATATATATATATATATATATATATATATATATATATATATATATATATATATATATATATATATATATATATATATATATATATACATATATAAGACACTTCGTTCTACTTCCGTTCCCCACTTTCCGAGACATTGCGTGTTGAGTGGCGGAACTCAACGCCGCGCTTTACCTTATTGCCTTTATGAATTCTGTAGGACGTAAATAAAGTTAAGCTACCTCTTAAATATGTATGTGCCTACTTAGTGTTTCATGGTCTTTGGTTGTGGGACCACCAGCTTTATGAACGTATAAGATATATATTTTAATGTTGTTGCTAAGTTAAAGTGCAGAAATGAGATTTTTTTATTTTTTTTGTTTGGTGTTTTATTTCTCGCTATGAATTTTGCACTTAGCAAGATAGGCAATAATATCTTGAGAACTTAGTGTTAAGTCACTCTTCTCCCATTCAAACATTTCCGTCCCCACTTTTCCCCGAATTTGAGCGGAACTCACCTCGTTACGATAAAGAAACAAAACTAGATTGAAAATATTAAATATTAGCTTTCCTCGAGTAGGAATTGAACCAATAACCCGTTACACACTTGTACTTCGCCTCGACAATTAAGTCATATAGTAGTTTATCAAGACAAAGTTAAAAATGAATAAAATTCTCAGCACAACCACGTGCAGTGCCAGTGTCGCGTCCGTTATCCCGCACTTGTCCACCATGTGGGTATATTTTTATGGCCTGCTATTATTTTGTTAATAAACTACTGTATATTTAATATTTCCACTACTTTAAAATCAAATCTAACACGCAATTAATGAAAATTCGGCTCGAAATAGAGAACAGAGTGTCTTAGGACTATATATCCTCTCCCTACAAATGCTATTATTTTTTTTAAAGCGCGGCGTTACGTTCTACCACTTAGCACGAAGTGCCTCAAATTCGGGGGAAAGTGGAGAACGGAACGGAGTGTTTTAACAATAGGTTCCCAAGACCCCTCTGGTAACCCTGCCAAGTGCGGGACAGCGCGAAGCTAAAAATGGATATGAATATAATATATTTTTAAGAAGTAATCAACATTAAGTGAATAAATACTAAACACTTGCCGAAAAGGGTTAGCCAATATAGAATGAAACAACCCTCACTAGAAATGAAAATATCTAGTGCCTAGTGTCGCGTGCTTTTCAAACGTAATAAAGGATCATTTACTGTTATTTCTTGGAGTCCATTCCAAAACACTATACGAGTATGTACTGTTTTGTATACTGTGGGTCCATATCGATAATAAAAACGGCTCTCGCCAGCGTCTTTTAGAGTATTGGAAAGGTGTTAAAAACGTTATATTTGCTTGTTAAATTCGTGATGTCATGTTAATTGGGAACTGTGTGGTACGCGTGTACTACAACACTTATTTAACGTAGAATTTCGACGATTTTAAAAGAATAAATTATTTACAACTTCATCAGACACTTTTTGTTTTATCCATGTATTGATTTCTTATTTAAAATTATATTTTGACGTTTGGAATCAACAGGTAGTTTGATACACCATGGCCATGGCGTGGCAGGTACTCCAGTCCATAGTACAAATTACCATACTCTATACATCGTACACCATACGTACGATAATAACACAGTGCCGGTAGACTGGTGGGCGCATGGATAATTGCGATCGAGCTCGCCTTGGCTCCGGCTGAGCAAGGCCAAGGCCGTTCAAGCGTACCGCGCCCCTCTCGCCCCTCCCCGGTCCCCTGTCCTCCCCCCGGGTCCCCCCTCGGACCCCCTCTATTTAGTTGTATGCGCACGCGATTTTTTGCGCAGTGATGTAATTGAAATGAGAAATTCGGCGCGCAACATGGCGGCCGTCACGGCCCGATAAGTACACATCGTTGTTGAATTATTTTTTGGGCAACTGTTGGGCTTGTGTTCGTTACACGGCGATCGCTCGGACGTAGGAGTGTGTTGATGTCGATCATTTATTAAATGTTATTATAGCATTTACATAATGAATGTCGGGCGATCTGCGACGGTGTGGTGTGGTGTGCCGCTCGACCTTGAATCATATGTGTACGTACTCGTAATACACGAACGCAACTGTGATGTTATCTATATAAAGTTTGCATGTATATGTAACGTCATTTGGGAGTTACTTTATAGTTTTATATTTGTTCCATATGTGGTTAAGACCTGAGACAAAATTAGTTCGAAAAAAATTTAAGTATATTTTTAAGTAGGTATATTTTATACGAGTCTAATTTTAGGATTAAATTAACTTTTCTTCGTTTTCCCAACAAAGGTTTGTGGGAAATATTAATAACTAGTCGTCGTCCGTAAGTTTGTTTATGTGGACTTTAAAACGAAATCAAAATCCCGTTTTTACCCAAATATTAAGTTCAATAGTTAATAATAATTTTTCATGTCAAAGTTAGTGTATGATAAGAAAATTTAATAAAGATAATAAGTGCAGTAGAATAATATTGAGTCGTTCTAAACCAGTGGAATACCTGTATGTGTATTTCAAACCTAAATATGTTAGTCACATACAAAACGGTTGAGCTGTTTCGAAAAGTCCGGACAGACAGAAAGGTAAACTGACTTCGACAGAATTTCAAATTGTATGCTAGTGTTTTGTTGTGTAAATCACAATATACGCTTGGAAACCTATGGTTACTTTGAATTGAAATCATAGACAGATTCTTTAATTTTTTTTATATGTAGATATATTTACTCAATCTTTCATTATTTTAACGACTTGCATAAGGTACAAATTACCAAAACATTGGACGTTACTGAACATACAAAATTTATCTAATAGGTACCTTTGAAACCGTCGAGCTCTACGAGGGGATTTGCGACGGCTACAATATGTATTAAAAAAAAAGTAAAACGCACCCAAATTTCTGTAAAGTAATTTATTTTGCGTCTACAGACTGCGAGTCTGGACCAAAAGCGATGCGACCGCACGCCGCAACCGCAGCCCACTCCACAGAACATTACACGAACAATTAAATTGGAATGCCAATAGACGTACCTACAACGTGCACTCGTACTGCACTCGCAGCATAGTTTTTTACTACAGTGGTTAAAAGCTATATTTCCGCTGAATCAATAAGTATCAGCTGTCAGTTTGTGGCATCGTATCTTGTGAATTTGTTTTTCTTTTTTTTATGGAAAAGGCAAGGCAAACGAGCGTACGGGTCACCTGATGGTGAGTGATCACCGTCGCCCACGGCCCCGTGTAACACCAGGGGAGCTACAGGAGCGTTGCCGGCCTTTGAGGTGGGGGTAGACGCGCTTTTTGAAGGTACCCATGTCGTATCGACCTGGAAATACTGCCGCGGGTAGGTTGTTCCACAGATGTGTGGCGCGTGGAAGAAAGTTCCTACGAAACCGCACAGTAGTCGAATGCCACGTGTCCAGATGATGTGGATGGTACTTTAGTTTGTGACGTACTGTGCGGTTGGAAAATTCGGCGGCAGGTATCAAGTCAAACAGTTCTCCAGAACACTCCCCGTGATAAATGCGGTAGAGAACGCACAGGGAGGATACGTCTCTACGCAAAGCCAAAGTATCAAGCCCCACACAGATCACTGGGTTCCCAACGATTCGAACGGCTCTACGTTGTATGCGATCAAATGGTTCAAGCTGATACTGGGGTGCACCAGCCCAAAGGTGAGAACAATATTCCATATGAGGCCGAACCTGGGCCCTATACAGGGCTAAACGGTGTTTTGGCGTGAAATACTGTCTCGCTCTGCTGATGACCCCCAGTTTCTTCGAGGCCAACTTGGCCTTGCTTTCCAGATGATCGCGATACTGGCAGTCGTTCGAAAAGCTGAGACCCAATATACTGATACAGGGCGCGGCTTTAAGGGGAGTGTTCTCGAAAACTGGTGATACGACAAATGGGGTTTTTTTAGCGGTTAACGCGCAGACTTGTGTCTTCTGGGGGTTGAAGTGAACAAGGTTCTTTTCACCCCATGCGGAGACATTCTCGAGGGTTGCCTCAACGCAGGACACAAGTTGATTTCGGCACTGGTCGACGTTTTCCCGAGAAAGAATGTTGTGCCATGAACAGAACTTCCGGTTAAAGAAAAACAAATTGTGAATTTGTTTTTCTTTAACCGGAAGTTCTGTTCATCGCAGTGGTTTAAACAGTTGAAGAGCTACAAGCACTTTTAAAAGAAGAAGTAATAAATTTTTGTTGCGATAAGATGAATTGTCTACGTTGTTTAAATATATCCGTTTCTTTTCTTTTCTTCCGTTCCCATTCCCTTCGAGAAACTAAAAATTATATGTTAATTTGGTACCAAAATTACGTGATACAGACACACAAGTTAATATTACAATGTTAAATGTTTTTTTTATTAATTTAGCTGAATATTTAGTTTTTTTTGTATATATATTGTCTTAAAGTAATTATATAATTAGAACCACAAATTGAGATCTCTCTCTCTCAAGTCGGTCCCTCATATCTGAGGATCGTGGTCAGCTTCAGGATTGCATCTGGAGCGGATGATCTGCCTCCACCGGTTTCTGTCCAGCGCGTCTCTAACAACCATGTAGAGTTTAGAGGACGATGACTCTTTGACTTGATCTATCTTTTTAACATCTTATTGGTGAGCGCCCGCGCGATCTTTTGCCGTCAGTGATCCCCATCACAAATTGAGATAAGTTAACAAAATATTATAATTCAAGCGGGTAAAGTCGCGGGCGGGTCGCTAGTTTTAAATAAAATTGTATTATAAAATAGATCAATACTTTCATATCGTTACTCTCGTTTCTAAAGCAATAATAATGCAACAAGGTCTCGATATAACAATATTGCTTTTTAAATCAATTCAAATATGCAACTACATTTTGTAAGTAAATAGGATGATTAAATGTTCATATGACTCTGCCACAGATAGTACCGTAGACTCTACTAATATTACACTAAATTCTAAGATTTCTTTAACTAGGAACATTTGAGGCCTGTCGTGGCACAGCGGCACAAGCGTGTGACTGTAACCGACAGGTTCTGGGTTCGATCCCCAGTCGAGGAAATCAAATATTAAATATTTTCAATCTAAATATTTAATGTTTCATTTCTTTGCTCTGGTAATAAGGCAAAGCGCGGCGTTGAGTTCCGCCACTCAACACGCAATGCCTCAAATTCTCCTGAAAATGGAGAACGGAAGTGGAACGGAGTGTCTTAACACTAGGTTCCCGGGTTCCCTTTGCCTACCCTGCCTCGTGCGTGATACAGCGTGAAGCTGAAGGAACATTTGAAAAATACTGTTGCCAGAATAACCAGGCATCAAATATTAGATTATATCTCATATTATTTTAAGATATCCTACATCACGTACGTACGTCTATAGTATTAGCTTACTATAGCTATAGTAAACTGGACGCTACAGTCTTCGCGTCTATTTCAGTATGAATGGCTCCGCTAGCGTACACATCCTGAGTGCGTTGCCAAATTATATCTTAAGTATTTAATGTTGCCAAAATTGTTTGTGGGACATTCTCTAGTCTATGTTACTGGTGAAGTGGAAATTGGCAATGTTTAAATAAAACAGATCTCTCGTGATAAAACGCGGCAGGTTGTGGGTTTGATTGTCACTGGAGGGAATTAAAAATGATTAATTTTTATTTCTTCGCTCTGGTAAGAAGGCAGAGCGCGGCGTTAAGTTCCGCAACTCAATACTGTTTCTTAAATTTTGGCGAAAAAAGAAAAACATTAGTATCGTAATGGTCAGGAAGTATTTTAACAGTAAGTTCACGGATTAGTATTAGTACTTCTACTACTTCCTAGTATTAGTAGTGTGCGCGATGGATACCGCGTGAAATTACAATGAGAACTGGTGTCTATTATTCTATATATTTGTAGCAACGTTTAATTTGTTGCCAAAATTCTTTGTAGCGTACGCAAATGTCCCTTTTTTTGTCCATTTATAAATAATTACAAGATGAACGCCTGAAATGATTGCCTTGCCTTTTGTAAGCTTCGGACGTATGTTTGTATTGATAATGCAATAATATGAAAAATATATATAATTTTAAAATATATATAACAGACGCTTTTGTAAAAAATATATACCACAAAGTTAAAAAATAATTTTCAATGTCATAATAACATGGAGTCCACATATAGTGTCCATCGATCTCTTAAAAAGCACCCGCTGCTTCTTTCACATTATTTTTAATTCAAATATAAAAAAGTAAATATTTTTAAGTTTTTTTCATACATAAAACCGTGTTTCAACTTCTTTATCTAATTATAATCATAGTGAGGTAACAAAAGTACTCCTAACAACCACCGCTACACTTTTCTAAAGCTCTACTATAAAGCTTTAACATTTTTAAGAAGTATATATATAAAATTAAACTGGAAAAAGCTAAAATATCTTTAGAAATCTAACAAAATAAGACAAATATTGCACTGGCCGCGCCCACCCACGTGACGGACACCCACACGGTAGTACACGCGTACTACGGACGTTCGTACTATTAGAGTGAGTAGAGTACGACGCCGCGCTTGCAGAGTAGAGTAGGCAGCTGATATCTTTATGGGAAAATTATATAATGCTATAAATCTATTTTAAGTAGGTATATTTTGAGTGATTTTATTTTAGTATTAGCGATCCATAGTTAAATCTGCTTGAAATACACTATTTTATTTACCAACGTTATCACTTCTAAGACAATATCTATACATCGAAAACTAAAATTTTAGCTAAATAAATAAATAAAAAAAGCAATTTCTTCGAATTATGTTTTAAATTGATAATTATGTCATTTATTAAGCGATTTAAATAAAACAAACATTAAATGTTGAAGGGTTTGTTGAAGAATTTTGACAACTTGTCGAAATATAACAGAAACAGAAGACCGTATTTAAATTAGGTTAGCTGTTTCTGAGAGTAATATATATATATATATATATATATATATATATATATATATATATATATATATATATATATATATATATATATATATATATATATATATATATATATATATATATATATATATATATATATATATATATATATATATATATATATGAAATTAATACTGGTGCCCATGTGCAGACATCAATACCAACATTTTAGTAGACTTATCGTTATCCACGAAATTTACGAGTCTAATTATAGATGGGCTTTAGTTAAATCATAATAAAGATTGTTGAAAATTAAATAAAATAGGAACTGGATCCAATATGGCAGAAGTCGTCAGATTTTATAATTGTTTGCATAAGTTTTTGATATTTTATCTATTTGTAGTTCTATTGTACCATAATATAACGAAATATAAAATTGTTGAATGGGAAACTCTTTAATAATACGTGTTACTTTAAATATCTGACTAGATATATTTTTTAATTTTTAACCCAGCACAGGCAGAGTTGTTTGGTTATTCTATATTCCTTCTTTACTATCGACAATAATATTATCACTCCGTGAAGTGTCTCAAAAATATGTTTTAAATAGGTATAAATAACAATTATCTTTAGCAACGTACTTGCATACCAATTTATATGAAACCATTTTAACTTAATTGTTTAAATTTAGCTTTAACATGTATACATTTCTGGTAACCCGACATTTTAAAGAGTTTACTGTAGTCCATAGTCACGAGTAGACTGAGGTGACATCCGTTTGTGAGGTTAGTACAGATACTAAATACACACGATTAATTCGGTTAAAATTGTTAATAACCGCTAAAATCAAATATCTTATTTTAACTATGTTTTAAAGTGTTATTCCACACTTAGGACTGAAAATACTTTTTAAATTTACAGTTTAGTATTTTTAGTCCTAAGTGTGGAATAACACTTTAAAACATAGTAAAAATATTAAAATAAATAGTATTCTCTCTTGCCAAACGATAATTCTTACGAGTTGTCTTTGGGTAGCGGAAATTTGTAAAAATCTCCCTACAGAGATGCTAACAACATAAATAAGATGTAACAAGCGTAAGATGTAAGAATTTCGACGGAGCTCGGTGAGAACGAATGGCTTAGTTGGTCAGAGCGCTGGAACGGTATTCCAGAGGCGCGGGTTCAAATCTTGCTTCGTTCAAAATTTTTATACGCTTTTTAAATTTAAAGTTTAGTATCAAAGATCTTATTACTAAAAAACGGTCAACGCAAAAATATAAAATAAATACTATTGAATAAAACTTACTGATGTCAGTGACGTCATTCCACTTCATTATGACGTCCGCACAGTATTCGCCTGGAAGTAAAATATTTAATTAAATTAACTTTATAATGAGGCCTGTTGTGCGGCAGCGGCACAAGCGAGTGTCAGTAAGCGAATGACTGTAAACAATAGGTTCTGGGTTCGATCCCCACTTGAGGAAATTAATTTCTACGCTATGGTAACAAGGTAAAGTGTGGCGTTGAGTTCCGCCACTCCATAGTCGGGAAAGAAAGTGGAATGGAAAGTGTTTCACACTAGGTTTCCAAGTTCCCTCAGCCTAAACTGCCATGTGCGGGATACAGCATGAATCTGAACTTTACAATAGCGCTATATGCGGGATACAGCGTGAAATTAATATTTCAATAGACACACCCACAATATTAATATTTCCAAGTACATAAATATTAGTGTAATGTATCTGTATTAGATGAAGTAATCGTAATCAGTAATATCATCGTACGATATCGCGTTATCATTGAATCAAGGCCATACTCGAGTTGTGACAAGATATTCTATGAAGAAATTAAATGTTATAGAAATACACTTTAGGTTCATTGTTCTTTGTTTATATCTAGATTAATTAAATTAAATAAGCAAGTTAGTAGTTCAAGCGGGCGAAGCCGAAGAATGGATATCTGTATCACCCACTTGACAAAGGTAGAGGGAATTTGGGAACGTAGAGTCAAGACACTGCGTTTAGTTCTCCTACTTTCCGTCTGATTTGAGACAATGCGTTGAGTGGCGGAATTCAACGCTGCACTTTGCCTTGTTACTAGAGCTCAGAATTGAAAATATTAAATATTTTCATTTCCTCGAGTGGGGTTCTAATCCACAATCTGTCAGTTACAACTTGTGATTTTAAATATGTAAATATTATAGGTATTCTATATTAAAATACCGTTTAACAAAATTAAAAAAAAATCCCATTAATTCGAACGATATAAATTCACTATACATACACATATGTATACATACATACATTAAATTACAAATTGTATAGCCGTGTGTGTCTGACCGTGAATCATTGAATGGAGGGGTCGTCCTTGACAGACGTTTAAGGCTTATCGCGAATATGTGGTACTGTTTTTAATGCTGTTATATAATATGTTATATATATATATATATATATATATATATATATATATATATATATATATATATATATATATATATATATATATATATATATATATATGTGTGTGTGTGTATATGTGTAAAAATGATGCGATACTAAATCACTAAGTAACTATCAAAAAGGAAATTTATTTTATTGGCCTTTTTATATATTAAAACGATTAAATTATCAAAATTGTTAACGTATCAAATTTGAAAATATTGTCTTAAAAGTCATAATTTACTTCGAACATGGGCGGGTGAAGCCGCGGGCAGGTCCCTAATCTTTAATAAATGTTTATCGTTTTAAAATATTTCTTTAAAAAATAAATACAAATTCCATCTGAACTAAAACATCGATATATTGCATCTGAACTAATATATATGTCTTAAATTCGGCGGAAAGACGGAAACGGAACGGAGTATCTTAACACTAGGTGCCCATGTACCCTCTGCGTACCCTGCCATGTGCGGGATACAGAGTGAAACTGAGTGAGTGAGTGAGTGAACTAAAATGTCGTTAAAAACCTAATTTTTATTTTTAATAGAGTAACAAAAGCAAAAATCTATTAACATTGAACCAATATTTTGATAGTAATGAGACAACTCTAGATTTTTTTATTGAGATATTTTGCGATCTTCTCTACATTGCAGAGCAGACAAAGAGAGCCCCCAGTGTTAGAGCCCACTCTGTTCTTTTATATCGCATTTCATTCTATTAACACGTAAATGGTATTAAGAGGATGCCATGTGCGTGAAACAGTGGAAAGCTAAAAAAAAAATAACTTAACTGCACAGCAACTAGCATTCAAGCTAGGTTTTACAGTTCACTAGAAAAAGTAGATGAATGAACATATTTTCTTCCCACAATATTTCAGAGAACAATACTAAAAGAAAATTTAAGCAAGTCGGAATCGAATCCCGTACATTCGCATTAATAACACGAGTATTCCATTATGATATTAACACATAATGATGATTTTTTTCCATGTGGGAATGTAAAATTTACAATGGCCCCTAATGTATCCAGATATTGTTATCTCGTTTTTCTACCTGGAGTATGGTTAATCAATTTTATTTTCTCTCTAATAGTTGTTCCTTGTTATGAATCCATTCATAAATTTGTAATGTAAAGAGTAATAATAAGAGTAAGAGTTTAATATTTCTATTGAATTGGAGAAAAAAATTAAACTGTTATACATATTAAGTCCTAATATTTAATTTTATTTCCTTTAGCAGTAGGCATCGAACACACAACCATGCGTTAGTAGCCGACTGTGCCACGACAGCCTCTAATATAATTGTTAAGACGTTTATACTAAACTTTAATAATGTGAAATCATCAAGTCAAAGAAAATATTAAAAAATCAATCAGATGTTAGTCGGATTTGGTCACAGAGGGTTCTGTGGTGATTTCAGGATTGCCAGACAACGGTATAACTTGTGGAAATTGACAAACTTTAGTTTGTCGGCGTTGGCATTCATTTTGTACGAAGTTAAGTATCAATATAAATTTGTATGTTTTTATAACATAAAAGTTAAAAAGAATTATATATTATATACCATATTTTATCTTTATTTAATATATGGTTTAACTGGTGTAGTATGCATACGACGCTAATTGCGCTCGCATCACGCAATGCACCTCAATTACACTGTCACCTCAGAATGTGATTTGTCAATACATACTATTTAATACTTACTAGCGTTCCGATCGCGGATTCTCATGCCTAGTTTATATTTATATAATGAGTATTATATATAAACATTCTTGGAATAAGCTATCTCTTAGTACAAAGAGGTCTGTCGTGGCGCAGCGGCACAAGCGTGTGACTGTAAACGACACTCAACACGTAATGCCTCAAATTCGGCGGAAAGTGAGGAACGGAGTGTCTTAACACTAGGTTCCCTCTGCATACCCTGCCGTATGCGGGATACAGCGTGAAGCTGAGTAGAGTACTTTCTGCAATGCCTTAAAATGCCTCAAGCATTGCGTGTTGGGTAGCGAAATTGCTTCTTACCAAAAGTGAAAAAAATATTTCGTTAATTGTTTCGAGCGGGATTTGAACCACAATCTACCACGTTCACAGTCGCAAGCTTATGCCCTGGAGCCACGACTAGCCTCAATCAGGCTATCATACTTCATATTACATTCGTTTTAAAGTGTTATTTATATATATGTATATGCATTTCTCTCTGAATTCTGACACGATCTGCCACTTTTTGACCCATATTTTTTTTATCTCACTGATAACGACGACTTAAATACCAACCAAACTATAGATAACGCAACGACTGATAACATTTTACAGCACTATTTTCACTTATTATTATCGCTTCTCGCTTCATTCTGCATATTACCGGGCAAAGGGGCCACAGTGACAAAACACGTCAATCTTATATAGTTCTTACTTATATTATATTTAACTAGAGACACGCCAGCGGCTTCGCCCGCTTGAAATAAACTTTTAAATGTATACTTTGAAACTCAAAATTTCAGCCATATGCCAAATTTGCCTTTATTTATTAAACGATTCAAATAAAAGTAACACTACGTGTTTAGGAAAAGTTGCTAAATGACAATAATGAAAGCTGCATTAAAACCTGGTTAGCCGTTTCTGAGATTACTGCGTGACAAACGCACAGACAAACAGACAAAAATTTAAAAAAAAAACTCGGTTTTGTTAACAATTACACTAATAAACGTCCCCTAAAATATATTTCTTTTGTATATTTTCCATATACAGACGGTCGTCGATGACAGATTGATTATAAGTACAGATTAATAGTTCTGTCATAGCGCAGGGGCACAAGTATGCGACTGTAAGGCGACAGGAAGTGGGTTTGATCCCCAAACGAAAATGAAATAATTAATATTTTTTACGCCACTTAACATACAATGCTTCAGATTCAGGGGAAATTGGGGAACGGAAGTGGCTTCATGAGAACGGTGTATCTTAATATTGAGTGAGAGTTCCTCTGCTTGCCCTGCTATGTGCGGGATACAGCGTGAAGATATAGAAAATAGTTTTGCCATTAGTTTATACCAAAAAAAACAGTATTATTAAACATTCTGATTTTTTTCTTTGCATTAACGTAAGTTGTAGATATATAATAAAAATATAATTTTCATAATGATTACATTTATAGAAGAAAAATTTGTAGCACTATCAGTTAGAGTAAATTGTAAATATGTTAAGTGCATGTCATTTCAAACTAAATAAACGTGAAAAGCGACAAGTACTGTAAATAAGAAGGTTCGAAGCGACAATAATCCGAAGCGGCCGCGGGAGACGCGATGGGCGACGGCCGTCGACCTACATTCTACCGAATGAATTATTCTAATTGGTAGACCTCGGGATGGGATGACTTGCATCGATCACATTCACGCTTATAATAACTTATAAGCTTTATGAAGTAACAAGGAAATTAACTAGAAGGTTACCAATACATCGACTTAAATAGAAATTACTAACAATAACTTAGTGCGTTGTCGTGGCGTTGAGTTACGCCACTCAACATTTTAACAATTTGGCGGAATATGGGGTCTAGGTTTCCAAATTTCCTCTGTATAAGATACTGCTTCTAAATATATATATATATATATATATATATATATATATATATATATATATATATATATATATATATATATATATATATATATATATATATATATATATATATATATATATATATATATATATATATATATATATATATATATATATATATATATATATATATATATATATATATATATATATATATATAAACCAGCGAAGATTGTTCATAAAGACGCCTTACACAGTACAAACAGATATTCTATTTAATGTGTATAAATCCTTGTACAGGAATAAATCTTTTAAAACGAATTAAGTTTCATTACCATTTTTATTATAAAAATCTCATTCAGAAACACTTTTTTTTATTTCTAAGGTATAAGGCTAAAAAGTTGTCCATTTAAAAACAAAGATTGGTACAAAAATCTTATATAAATACAGCAGCCACGCGGTAATGGCCGTATATATATAAAGGAAAAAGAGAAGTTTATTTTAGAAGTGGTTAATTATTGTTTAAATGTAAAGTACATTTAAACAATATTCACCATTTCCTTTTAAGTATATTATTATAATTCTTTTAAAAATAAGAATCTTCAATTACATATAAATTTCTGTAGGGTAAAACCAGGATAGATGGTGCATCTATTGTAGGGTACATTGGCATTATCATCTAACCTAATTCGTAATTTATTTTTCTAACAAGATAACATTTAAAAAGATTAAAAAAAAAAAGGAATTAAAATAATTATACGACCTGATTGTTGTTGCAGACGTCTATCCCTGTTTGTAATGTCATTTTCATGCTGCAACTATCTATATATGCATGTATCAATACTTAAATGAAAACGATTCTAGGCAAAGGTAAATTTTGTTAAAATCTATAAATAATTGACAAGTTAAAAAAAGCAAAACACAATTCAACACATACATTTATATACCCTATATACAAAAATAATATATAATTTCAACTAACTTGGCTAGTTTAAAAGAAACTATTTATATATTTTTGTATGTACGAGATTATTTCCATAAGTGGTGCATCTGTCCCGGTTTAACCCGTAACTAAAAGAACTTAGAATAATATTTTAGATACAACATTAAAATGTCAAATTACGAGAGAATATCGAGATGCTAGTAACGGACGGGCCGGGGAGCGCTATCGGCGTATCAACGATATCATCTGAACTATAACAGTTTCAATTGAAAGGTTGTTGCCTTTTGCTCTTGCGTGCTCTACCGCGCCGCGTCTATACAGGGCTCGCTCGATCTCGAGCTATATTATGTACTTATTATATATAGTAGGTGTTATATAACATGTATTATTACGATTATAAGATAACGATAACGTATCTATCACCTTTTTGTTAATATATATTTTAAACAGTAAATAATCATCGCACTAGCATACGCTAGTATCATTAAATTATTAAGTACTTTATCATTATGCCTATACAGTTTTATTGTATTCATTAAACACTTTGTTATTTATATAATGATTGGCAGAGCATATTGCTTATACGATTTTGATAAGCCTCCGGCCTGTAGAGCAGTCAGCAGAGTGAAGGCGCGGGGGGTCGGCAACCTTCGCGACCCGCTTTCGGCGGGGGTGAACGGCCGCACTGTGCCCTAGCTAGAGCTACAGTGCAGCCTGAGCCTACCAATGTTTATTCATCCGTATTTGTCAACAAAATATTAGTAAATTTCACATGATATATTTACTGCACTCTATTATATGAAGGTAGAGGCCTGTTGTGGCGTGACCTCTCTTTGTAAAGTTATAACAGCGGTTGCTACCATAGAAAAGCGGGTAGCGATTCCTGAGCTGCCACCTCGGTCGCTGGTCGCTTAAGCTGGGCCTTCCCCGGGCAACCGGGGGACTCACCCGGCCGGGCTGACCGCCCAGGTGGCATATAGCTCATCCTATCCTGACTCTACATCCCCTGCGCCTGCGAGTTAAAACGCAGGCGCTTGTATTCCCCCGGGCATAGCCCACCTAATGACGCGCTCGTCTTAACGAGCGGAGGTTGAAACCGCGGAAGAGGGCCCATAAAGCCCTGCATCCGTTTCCCTGTCCACGGGCAGGAAGGAAGAAAACAAGTAGTAAAAGCGGGTAGCGGGGGGACTCAGAACCAAAGGCCAAGTCTGTCCAGTCATATTTTTTTCTTTTTCCCCCTCTTTTTTTCTTTTTTCAGTATGGAATTTATATTCGAATAATTTTCAAAAAACATGATTTAGCAATAGAATTAAGTACAGCTCGATCATCCGGATATTATTTATAACTTGCGATAAGATATATATTCAATATATCAGATAAGTTATTAATAATGAACAAATTACGTGCAAATAGAATTCATACACTTATCTTAGATAAAATTACTGAAAATTTGGTAAGGGGCCTGTCGTGGTGCAGAGGCACAAGCGTACGACTGTTACCGCACAGATTGAGATCGATCCCCACTCGAGGAAATTAAATATTTTATACTATAACTTTAAGGCAAACACATGAGGTTGTGGGTTCGATCCCCACTCGAAGAAAGGAAATATTCAATATTTTCAATTTAAATATTTAATGTTTCATTTCTTCGCTCTGGCACAAGGCAAACCGCGGCGTTGAGTTCCACTACTCAACACGCAATACCTCAAATTCGGCGAAAAGTTGGGAACGAATGTGGAACGGAGTGTCTTTACACTAGGTTCCCAAGTTTCATCTGCCTACCCTGCCATGTGCGGGATACAGCGTGAAGCTGAGTATACTATCATTACTTAGCCCTGGTAAAATGTATGGCACGGCGTTGAGTTCCGCCCCTCTATATGAAATTACCCTAGAATTCAACAAAAAGTGGAAAACAGAAGTATTGAAATAAGAACGGAGTTTCCGTTAACCTAAATAAATCCTTAACGCTAAGTTCCTTAGTTTTCTCTTCCTACATGTGATGGAATCACTTCAGCCACCAAATAAACATTATACAATTTATGTTCAACATATGCTGCACTTTTTATGCGTTTTCTAAAAAAGTTCAGTACAATTTACTTATCTTGTATTATAAATATATGAGAAAATAATCTGCTCCGGACAGTCTCGTTGCAGCGTCGGCCTTTCCTTGCGTCAGACAGAAAAATCGTGACTATAGAAAATTGCACGCAATCTGTTGGAAATGTTGAACGTGAGATGTCATTCAATTATGTTCTCGATCGTAATTTACTATGAAATTATCACGTGTCACGTATATCCACTATCCAGTCTTCACTCGGTGCGCCCATTTAAATGTTACTATTATTTCTCAGCTTCACGCTGTATCCCGCACAGGGCGGGGTTAACTTGGGAACTCTGGGATAAGACACACCGTTCGTTCCCCAGTTTACACTGAATTTGGGACATTGCGAGGTGAGTGGCGCAACTTAACGCTGAGCTTTGCCTTGTTGTCAGAGGAAATAAATAACAATATTAAATATTTCCTTTCCTCGAGTGGGGATGGAGTCCACGGCACGATTATAGTCGCACTAACAATGGTCCCTGCGCCACGACGTTATTATATGTATTGGAGAGGCCGTTTTTAAGTGTCAACACTATATTAAGGTAGTTACTGATAAGCCTTTTTGATATTTTTATCTATACTTATAGTAAATCTATAATTGAACACTGTCTGTACATGGAAGATATATTAAAAAGATAAAATATATAAAATAGTGATTTTATTAAAAATATATATTTTCTGTGTGTTTGTACGTGCTTATCTCAGAAACAAACGGCTATCCAGATTTAGATTGTGGCTAATAATTGTTGATATCTTTAAGCCTTATTGTGCTAAGAACTAAGGGTATAGCTATAGATGAGGCAATAGTTTAAAGTGCATATTTTACTTTATATTCCAGCTTCACGTTGTACCCCGCACATAGCAGTGTAGGCAGAGACCTGGGGACCTAGTGTTAGGGCACTCCGTTCCATTCTCCACTTTCCATTGAATCTAAGGTATAGCGTGTTGAATGGCGGTAGGTACCCTACGCCGCGCTTCGCCTTATCACAAAAGCGAAAAATCTAAATTATGAAATATATAATTTCCTCAAGTGGCAATCGAACCCGTAAGTTGTCGCGTTTAGAGTCATACGCTTGTGCCTCTGCGCGACGACAGGCTTCTATATTTTACTTAAATATAGATGTTTTTTTTTTGCTGTTTCAAGAACTCACGATTGGTCCTTAAATAGATAGCTATAAGCAGACTGGTAGATCGGCGATTAATTGGCGTCACAAGGAACATCCTCAGCGGAAACTACGCATTCTTCACAATCTCGTATCCAGGAAGTATACCCGAAGGTATAAAATTAATTACATAAAAATACGATAGACGTCTCGTCTTATAAACCTCAAGTACTTTTATTTTACCTACCTTAAAATGGAGCCCTTATGATATCACTTTGTTTTGTATCTATTAAAATCACTTATCACGAGATCACGTGGAGGCAAATTTGAAAACACAGTTATGTCACTTGGTTCTCGACTTTATAGCGAATTATTGAAACATGTGCGGCGTGGCAAACCTCAATGCCACAGTTTCTTGTTTCCAAAGTGAGAAAGCGCATAATCAATATTTATTAACGCTATATTGTGTACAAATTAATATATAAGTAAGAAAATAAAAGAAGAGAGAAATGAAAATACTATTGACACACAAAAGGCGGTCTATTCGCTAATCAGCGATTCGGGTTAAGAAACAAACATATATGTATGTATTAGGCTGTAGTATGACAGCCTAATATATTAACAATATATAACATTATATATATATATATATATATATATATATATATATATATATATATATATATATATATATATATATATATATATATATATATATATATATATATATATATATATATATATATATATATATATACATGGTAATAATGCTATTATAATATAAGAAACTGTTATTATTGATGTAATCTAAAGAAAAATCGTCCTTTCAATAATATTTATAAACCATTCTTTTATAAATTTAATTCTTCGAGAGAGACAGATATATAAGCTATAGTTATATAAGCCATACAAGCTATAGTTTGTAAATATATGGACAGGCAATGGGCAAGTCTAGCAAGGGTATGTAGATAGGAGACAAGTGCAAATAGACGACCGAACTTGGTTTGGTTAAACCCCAAACAGTCCGGCACGGCCTTTGCGCCAGACGACCAAACAGCGAGCCGTACCGTCCAGCAATGTTTTCAGCTTGTGAGTTTTTCCCTAAATTTAGGGAAAAATTAAAGTGAGGGAAACTTTAGTGAAAAATTATTTAGGGTATTTTTTAAGGAAAACTACAGCTGGAATAAGAGACTTCATTAATAAGAATGTTTTGTTTTAACTGTGTTTAAAAAAATAAACTATACTAGATACGTTTTTATATATTCATTATATAGCATGTTCGTGGTAGCTTTGTGCCCTCTGTAGTCGAACTAAACGTCTAAAGCAAACAACTATAAGTAAACGAGTAAAATTTAAATTAAAAGATATTGATAAGCATTTATTCTTCATATATGTGCACTCTTATTTAATAAATGAAGTAAAAACTTTTATAAAACAATAAATAATGCCCAAAGTTAATCAAAGCTCAGCAGAGTAAGGATATATTCAAAAATATAAATAAAGTGGGAAAGAGAAGATGGGCGGATGAATGGCGATTTGTAAAAGATAGATTTGAATTTATTATCACTTGAGTATTTTAATTTTTATCATTTAAAAAAATCATTAAAAATATCACAAAATTCAGGATATTTTAGTTTGAATTTAGGGGATTTTAAAGTATTCTTTTGATCAGTTGGCAGCACTGTCGTCCAGTCTGCTTTTGTTAGCACAGCGTGAACACGTCTCGGTATGCCACCTTCACTATCAAAAAATTACGTAACAAAAAATCATTACGTACATGTTCATTGTAGTAGAGCTTATGTGCTGTATTGCCACAAGCATGGAAAATCTTTATATAGCTCTAAAATTTTATATAATAGATAAGATTTATTAAGAATAGACTGAATATTGTTGCGAACATGTTGCGACATGTAAGGCTTACAGTCTACATCTAAGTAAAACCAATAAACGATAAAATATTTATTAAATAACAGTTATTGCGCGTAGTAAAGAATATACAGAATAAAAAAGTATTTTTTTATAAGTTTCTAGAAATAGTAACAAAAATAATAGAATAATAGAAACACAATGAAAATAAATAAAAAGAAATCTAAATAAACAAAAGTATAAATAAAAAACACAATACATTTACTAGGATTAGAAACCAAGTCATAAGGACACGGAGTCCGCCAGCTACCATTAGAGCTATTACAGCTTACTAAGTAGTTGTGAATAAAACATATTTATAATGATTTAAAAATATTCGATATACACGTCGAATATATTATTATGTCTAAGTATAACCATTAAACGATAAAATATATATTACTTAATAATTATTACGCGTAATAAAGAGTATTTTGAGCAAGCAAAATATATCGAAATTATACTAAGATCATAATGCAAACTGAAAGAAAAAAGAAAATTTTCTAAATTTCTAGAAATATCAATTTAAATAATAGAATAACAGAAACAAAACCAAAATAAATAAAAAAAAACAAAATAAAAAAAAAACAAAATGATAACGAAGGCTGGAACAAGATCATTTAGATATTGAGACCGCCGCCTCCCAACTGAGCCAATACATGTCTCAACACTACTGCGAATATTACGTATTTATATAAAATATAAATTTTTTAACATTAGATATTTTTAATAAAGATATTTTTTCTATTTTAATACTTTATAAGAGTACGTCATTGTCAATTTAATTTTACATAATAACAAAGCAAGTGTATGTATTTTAATTTGTAAATTATAAATAAGTGGATTCATCAATTAAAGTATCCTTGCTTACTGTAAATATCAACTGTGAAATCTGAACTTATATTTATTATTTAATTTTAATATACCTATAGAAGAGATGGAAAGCCGATTTAATATTTATTATTTAATATCAGTATACCTATTTTTACGTTTTTTAGTATAAGTAAATATTTATGACTATTATAGTTCGTATTCAATGGATTAGAGCAGGTCTTGGAATATGACAAAATTTACAATACTCCCTAATATACGATTTTTGTATGACGTATTATTTACGATCCTTGCATACAAAAGACGAGTGATGAAAATAGTCTTTATATATCTCCTATTCTTATCCAAAACAATGTTGTCTTATTGTTACGACGTGTACCACTTACGGTGGCCTAATAGCAACTGAATCAAAAATTGGTTTGGTACGCCATCCACACGATCAAACATGGGTCGGTCCAAACCACGTACTGAATTGAAGTTGCTCCGCGCAAGCCTGTCTGGAGTGAAGTTGGTCCGCACCACCTTTTTTTCGCCGACCCGTGCTACACACGATCGAATATGGCCCGATGGCGCACCATGTTCGTGGTGCGGTCCGGTCGTCTGTTACGGCTAGACAGCTGACCGCCGCGGCCGCGGGTTACCGACCTACCGATACCACTGATAACGTGATTGTTACGCTTTTTGTGTTTGTTTAATGATATCTCTTTTAATTTTATATATTTATTTATAACGATAATTATTATCTTCATAATGTGCAATATCATATTATCTTTAGTGAAAAATATATTTGTGACATCAAATTGTGGTAGATAAGTAATAATATAAATGGTTAAATTATTAGGACCTCGTAGATCGAAATGAATGCTTGTGGTACATTAACTTAACTAAAAAAAAAACTTTAAAAAAATCCTCTTATCATAAATGTTACTTCCTACCACATTGGCGAAGTGCTTGTAGACATTAAACCTGATATTTTTTTTTATTAAATATGGTTAAATACCACGGCGAGCAAGGCTTTTTTCTTCTTACTCTTTTAAAAAAATATATATATTTATATTATTATTATTATTCTTCTTATAGAAAAAAAAGCGTCTCTTTCTTTTCTCTTACAAAAAAGCCGAATTCAAATTAGTTTATTCATTCACATTCGCGAACGTGCCTCAAACAGACAGGGCATGTCAATGTTTTTATAATATAAAAAAATACACCAAATACAGAATGATTATCTTATATCATCTGTCAAAACACGTTTCTCTATTCAGCTTCACGTTGTATCCCGCACGGGGGAGGTTACGCTGAGAGAAATTGGGAACCTAGTGTTAAGACCCTTTTCCGCCGAATTTGTAGCATTCTATATTGAATGGCGGAACTCAACTCATACTTTGCCTTGTTACCAGTACGAAGTAATTAAAATATTGCATATCTCAAATCCTCGAGTAGTGATCGAACCCGCAATCTGTCGCCTTTACAATCACATGCTCGTGCCCCTGCGCCACAACAGGCCTCTACACACAACATAACATTAGCAAAGTGTACATCGGTCTGTACGTATTGATAGCGCATTAAGCACAGTGGATGATCTACGGTACGACAGCGAGCGAGAGGCGCGGGCGAGTGGCGACTCGTGAAGCAAAAACCAAGAAACCGGTCCACACATAAGTTATACGAGAAATGTTGACGGAAATCACGTCGCCATTGTTAGCGATGCTACTCTTTTTACTGCCCCCTGCCTGTTCCTGCGTCGACGCAAGAACTCGAGCGAGATGTGAATGGGGCGAGGATTCCACGAACTTGCGGGAAAGAATTAATGACGGTACCATAAACGTCAACTTTTACAATTCCGATTGTGGCAAAAACGATACAATTTAATAGCTCTTAATCTTAAATCGCGACGTCTCTCTCAAGGAATTTGGTGAATTAAAAAAAAATAAATGCACATTTGTATGTATGTCTGTGTATAGCAAAGACACTGTCCACTTTAACTGTAAATCATACGAATATTATAATAACAAACTGAAACTTACCGGGATCGCTTTAATGTGGCACGCAATGTGGTTATCAGTGTTGGTTTTGATTACGATTGCGAGCCAGCTGACCGGCGGCGGCGGAGGGGCGCGGCGGGAGGGGGCGCGGGGTCGCCATTGGCCGCGGCGTCGTAATCTTGCGCGAATGAGCTGCGCATGCGATTCTTATTTTGCTACATATGCCGGTCACGTTGTAATATTATTTATTCTCAACAGTTGAGTGTAAAAGCTCAATAACTTAATTCTTAAACGTTTAAAAGTATGCCTAAAAATATAATTGTATATTCCTCTCGATGTTGTTTATCGTGTGTAGATGTTTCAGAGCAACGTTGTAATTGATATTATATCGTAACTTCTTATATTAGAATAAGCGTCATCACGCTGTACCCCGCACATGGCAGGGTAGCCAGAGGTAAATGCCTTGTTGCCAGAGATGAGAAATGAAAATATTTCATTTCCTTGAGTGGGGACCGTACATATGACCTGTCACGTTTAAAATCACATGCACGTGCCCCTGTACAGAAGCAGCATAAAATATAAGATAGAAGCGCATATCAAAAATTGTATCTTTCTATTATAAAATTAAACGTCAAACCTGTAGACGACTACATATGTATAAGAAACCAGAACATTCTCGATCCGGTGGAAACACGTCTCAAATAAAGATTAAATTGTGAAATCAGCGGGCGACTTGCGATAAAACTAGTAATTTAGCGGAATGCGTGGCCAATGTAAAACTAAACACCGCCTTTTGCCACTTATACGCTTACTGGCGCAACTCTCTTTACGTGTCTTTCTAAAATTTCTTCTAGAATATGACATTCGTGGCGCGGGGGCTCAAGCTTGCGGCTGTAAATGCGGTAGGGTGTTGGTACGATTCTTATCTGAACAAATTAAATATGGATTTTTTCTTGCTCTGGTCATGAGGCTAAGCGCGATTCGTTGAATTCTACTACTCAAAACGCAATTCAGCGGAAATTGGGAAACGGAAGTATCTTAAAGGGAGCATTACAGAACTGTCTAACTAGGTCCAGCTCTTCCTTCCGACTCGACCGGATTATTATCACATCCGGCATTTAAAACCGGTGTTTAGTAGTTGCTTTGGCCATTGAGTTTCACATTGGGTACCTAATGCCGGGTCCCGGTTCCATTCCGCCTTAAAGGCTGGCAACGCTCCTGTAGTTCCTGTGGAGCGACACGGGGCCGTGGGCGACGATGATCATTTACCATCAGGTGACCCGTACGCTCGTTTGCTGTCTTTTCCATAAAAAAATGTACAGGAAATTAATACAAATATAGCATCAAAACTTCAAAACATAAAACATTAACAATAATACTGTAATAACCTTTTAAAGTGTCAAGCAATTATTCAAAGAATAAATTTAGATTTATATGAGGTAACAGATTATACGCTGCTAGGTGAACTTGAAAATCGTTATATTCGTTGGCTGAGATCCAAATGTAACTTTGCGTAGTGTATACGCAACTCTCGTGGATCTGCCGTGCCCGTGCTTGGCCCGTACTGCCGTATATAATACTTATAATCTATACCAAGACTAGACGAGTAAAACAAAAAACTGTATATTATAGAGTTGTATTGGAGCCATTTAGGTAATATACTCAAATGTTCAAATGCAAGCATACTGTATAGAACTTTATCAAGAACACGCTTTATCCTGCACATGGCAGAATAGGCAGAGGGAACTTGGGAACCTGGCTTAAAGCGACGCTTTGGTTTGTTACCAGAACCGAAAAAAAAAAAATTAAATATTTCATTTCCTCGACAGAGGATCGAACCCACAACCTGTCGCGTTTACAGTCATACGCTTGTGCCATTGCGCCACAACAGGTCTCTTACAATATACAAATTCCAATCCATTTGCCATTAAAGTTCTTAAGAATTCCAATTGACAAAAGCATACATGAAAAAAGATATTTCTCGAAATGCATTCGAATACACTTACTACAGGAGTAGCGTGTTTTTGCCGATGTCTGAACGTGGGCATGTCGTACTCGACTGATGCGAACAGGTTTTTGCACGACGGACCCCATTCACTGTGCAGGGCCAATTGACGATATATATTGCGATTCACAACTTGTAGGGCTGGCTATAGGTCGTTACGTAATACAATATCTGCCAGTGACTTTTTACATTTGAGGCCTGTCGTAGCGCAGGAGTACGAGAACATTTTGTGGGTTCGGTCCCCAGGAAATTAAATGTTCAATATTTTCACTTCTCGGCTTTGGTAAGATAGCAAAGCGCAGCGCGTTGAATCCCTTCGCAAAATCGGCGAAAATTGGGGAACAGAACGGAGTATCGTAACACTAGGTTCCCAAGTGCCTACCCTGCCATATGCGGCATACAGCGCGAATAAAAAAACAAGTTTTTACACTTTTTAATTACATCGTATCTGTTCTACAAGAACAAAATTTGGTGCATTATAAATACATGTTCACTTGATCGCCATTACATTGGTAAAGTAGAATTAAATGTGCTATGTTATCTTTAATATCTCGTCTACTTAATGATTTGAACCCGCGCCTCTTGGGCGGATTTGAACCCGCGGAAATTTAAATCCAGGTACGTTCTAAATAAGTATTTTTCTTTCCTAAGTGTTTATTAACATACTAAAGATTGTTAACAATCTGCCGTTCGATTGCACCTAGGATCGTTCGAGGAAGAGATAGTAATTAATCTATCCACTTTTGGCGAGATGTTTAATTCATGTGATGCGTTTCTGTCGGACGCAACTGTTCTCAAGTCTGAGCCAATACTAATGGACGATCCTAATCTTTATTGAAAATCTATAAGTCTTTTACTTCGTCAAGAAAAAGTTACGACATCTTCCAATATGAGATTACTATCAACTAATAGCCGATTAGAAATTGCAATTTATTGAGGAAATAATATGGTTTTACTTTATGTAATAAGAATCTGAGATAACATTCTTTTCCTTTTCCGTCTAAGATTAATTGGAAGTTTTGAGAAATTTTCTCATATACGTATACGTTACCAGAAAGGAACGGCAGAGGGAATCTATTATTAAATTTGGTTCCCACTTCCTGCAATTTTGGAGACATGGAGTGGTGATTGGGGCAACTGAACGTCGCACTCCGTGTTCTTCCCAGAGCCAAGAACAGAAAATTGAGTATTATTTTATAATATAATTTCATCGATGAATAAATTTAATTTTACATAAAACATACTGCGATTTGCCAGTTATTTACACAAATGCAACAAACACCTGTACAAATACTGAAACCGAACATCTGGACGCTTGTGGTGAAGTCAAAAATATAGAGCCATATACAATATATTTATATCAACTTGATACTAAATTCTTGAAATTTTATTATATTGTAATAAAATTGAACAAAAAAAATTACTAAGGTCCTGAATTGATGCACCGATTTGAGTGCGGTTTTCTTATAGAAATGCTTGGATCAATCCCTTGTCCTTTCTTAGGTATGTTTTATGAAAATCGGGTTAAAAATGTAAAAGCTACAATCACTTTGCCACAATGCGATATTGATATGTGTGTTCAGGCATTTTTTTTTAATTTATTTTCAATTTTATTATGTACAATTAAAAATTGTTACTTGTAAATTGTTATATACTTAGTGATAAATATAACACCGATAATATGGTGTATCCAATTGAAATTACTACTACAACGGAAGTCATAGATTCAATCTCAGGACGTAATCAATATCTGTCTAATCGTCTATATGAAAGTTGACTTGGCAAGTTGGGTATGAAAGTATTCTCAAAATATATTATATTTAATTATTTTAACAGCATTTGTCGTGTATACGGTATACGCGTATAGGGAGAAGGAACTTGGGAACCTAATGTTAAGACACTCCATTTCCCATTTTCGTGTGTCGAGTGGCGGAACGCAACGCCGCGCTTTGTCTTATAACCAGAACGAAAAAATGACGATATAAAAAATTAAAAATATTAAATATTTTATTTACTCAAGTGGGTATCGAACCCACAACCCATCGGTTACATTCACACGCTTTTGCCGCTGCGCCACGATAGGCCTCTCGAAAATAAATATAAAATCATAATTTCATTGGCTACACACGAGCTACACGTACATAGTTTTGCACATTTCCGTTTTAACGAAGCGCATTTAATAAGTACAAGAGAATTTTATTATTGTTCAACCAGTTTCATTCAAAGAGCAACTTATTTTTTCCAAATCAATGTCCTTATTAAAAGTTATAAAGGCTGGAGTATATCATGATTTTATTGTATCTTTTTTTCAAGGTTTACGTTGTATCCCATATATGTAACTATACGTAACTATGTCAGGCAGAAGTTAATATTACGACTTTTTTTTTCATCTTTTTCAGCGCAATCGTCCAGACACTGCGTGTTTAGTTGTGGAGCTTAACGCTGTGCTTTGACTTGTTATCAGAGCAACTAAATGTACCAACATCCGTCGCGTTTGCAGGCAGTAGGTGTGCCGTTTGTTTTATGCATTGTGTGCTTATATAGGTATGTATAAAAATGGAAAGCTCATTTTTGATCAGTCAAATAATATATTACCTAGGGACTAGGAACGGTTATGGTTTCAATCCCAATTTGGTAGAAAATATGTTAACATTTCTCTGGGTTGGCAGAGTTAAGGGCAGTATTGTCCAGTCAATACACAAAAAGCTCAAATTGGGTGATAAGTATAGAAAAATAAATGATCTCTAAATAAGTACTCTACTAAAAAAGAAACACGTATGCCAGCTCCATCGCTCAATATTACAGACAGCAAATATCTTGTGCTTCCTTTTCTAACAAACCGAATTTGAACTCGCGATCGTATGAAACCAGTTTCCAATACTGACTTTATATGTACATTGAATAAAATTACTTTTTATGTTCGGACAGCGCAACAGTAACAAGTTAGAAAGACATGACAGGACGTGTTTCAACATGTTGGACCAGATTGTGTGGGTTCATTTAGACTGTAGAGCATAAGAAGTTAGGGCTGCTACCTTTTTTAATCGGATTAATGGTATATATTTAGGTATATTATGTATATTAGATATACATTTTTGGAAACCAGACTGAGGTGATATCTGCCAATGAGACTGAGACAGACAGTCTAAATATTGCTAAATACATATACAAATACACTTAGTGACTATTACACACACACACACACACATATATATATATATATATATATATATATATATATATATATATATATATATATATATATATATATATATATATATTTACAACAAAATCATCCTGCTTTTCGTTCTATCCAGAACAACAGGAACAAAGGGAACTACATATTAAAATACGACAGTATTATCAACTTATGTTAAAAGATATCTAGAACTAACAGCAAATCCGGTTTGGTATTGAAAAAAAAAGTTAAACTTTAAATCGTGCATAAAAACAAGTTGCTCTTTGATTCTCACGCATAGAAAACTATCTATTATAGGTACATCGTATATAAAATGACATATTAGAAAACACGAAAACAGAAATTGGGTATGGTGGTATGATATTGGCTGTTATTAGTGAGGAACAAAGTATTATTTATTCATTTAGGCCATAAAAGAGCTGTTGAACGGTGCAGTTACGGCGGTAGCGGTACGTCAAGCTACTATCAGCCTAACAAGAAACTTTATAGATGTCCTTTTAAAATATAATTTACAATAAATCGATAATAAATATTAGCTTCCCGAAAACATAACCTGTTGTCCATTCTACCTTATATACAAAATTTTGATCATAAATAAAAATAAAATAAAGTATTAAAACACTCTGTTCCGTTTTCCACTTTCCGCCATATTTGAGGTAATGCCTGTGAGTGGTGGAACTCAACGCCACGCTTTGCTTGTTACCAAAGCGAAGAAAAGAATACGTTAAACATTTAATTTATTAATATCAAATATTTCATTACCTCGAATGCGAATCGACGAACCTATCGTGGATACAGTCAAATATTACAAGTCTAAAAGAACATACACAAGTATATACCAATCAACAGACAGCCCTATTCCAAAGTAATAATTTCATTTGACAAACTATCATAATATAGAACATTATAAAGCGAAAAAAAGAATCCTGCCAACCGTTTAATATGAAAATAACGAGGCCTACAAATATAAATGACAGTGAATTAATAGCGGCGTTCGTTCCTCCACCTCCACTCGCCCGCGGTCGGTACCAATATCGAGCATCGCCATTGTAACTACTTCATGTGTCAAATATTGTCATTAATTTATATGACGAGCGCACAAAGCGTGTACTGTTTAATTCGGGCTTATCATTGTTGTATTTCTCTAGTCTAATTAGATAAACAGCGTTGGGTTCCGCAACCAAGCTTTTTTTTATTTTTAGGTCTTCTAACCATTTTCAAACAAACCTGTAAGTCCAATATAAAAAAAAATCTATAGGTACTCATTAAAAAAAAGTAACGCATCAGTGCCTGTACATGAATTTATATGATAAAATTAAAATAAAAAAAAAATGGGGTATTAAATTATGTATTAGAAATGGCTTTCATGATTTATTTGCATTATTTTGAGAAGCTTCCCTTCTCATTTAGTGCTGATTTAGACAATAACATAAACAGCATTTTTTTAAATTTATAATTATGTTAATAATTAAAACGGGCGAAGCCGCGAACTGGTTGCTAATGCTTCAACAATCGTATACGTATACACATATGTGTTTCCAATCGTGTCCCGGCAAGTAACAAGTTGCGTGTCAAACACTGTCATTAGTCAGTGTGACAGCGGCGACGGCGACATGCCTCACAAAATATCGAGCAAGTTTGGACAAAGCTTTTTGTAAAACAGCGTGTAACGGTGTTCCGGTATTTCAATTCACGTTTCTTGCTAACTTGAAAGTTAAAACATTTGTATGTATCATTTGTATCGTTGACATTTTGGCTAATTTAGTCTATTTCAATATTGGGGCCGTCGTCGGTCGTGAAGCACAAGCGCGCGAATGTAAGCGATCAGGTCGTAGGTTCAATTTTTATTAAGAAAATAAAATGTATACTTATAATAAATCTGTAACTGATCTATACATGGGAAATATATTAGTAAAAATGTTGTAAGGGATGTTTATTAACGTAATAGGGCCCAGAATAGTAATTTTTAAAATTTTGTGTTTATGTGTTTGTATGCGCTAATCTCTGCCTGTCGAGGCTAACAGCGTCGGATTGTGAACGCCTTGGTAACAGATTCGACTTACACTTGGAGATATAATTATATTTAAAAGCTTTCTGCCTCTGAAAAAAAAGAAAACCAAATGTCTTAACGCAATTTATTTGCCAACACTGTTATATTCTGTGAATACGTGAAGAGAAAAAAAATATATTAAAAGAATGTTTATTTTACTATATGCTAGCATATTCTTTATTATCAATTGTTGATTATGCAGATGCAAGTTTCACTAATCTGTTAAAGTCAAATTTTGATTAATATTTGGCAGAATAGATTGTAGGTAGTTGACGCAATGACTTTAAAGAGAGATTTTTTGTGTTAGTATTTTCAGTATGCATCAACCAAGGGTTTTTGTCTACTTTTGTAAGTTATATTTGCCGTTGAACTCCCAGGGTCATCCTTGAATTGACATGGAAGTCGGTAGGCTATACTGACTGGTGACTGACACTTGACCAAAATTTATAATTGATTGTATCTTGTACACTGGTACAATTCTTATCTGGATAGTGAAAGATACTTTACTTAGGTAATGGATGATTGAAGTCAGCCTGACTTAATCTAACGAACTCCGAGAAACACAATATCTTTAATTTACGCAATAAATTAACGTAAGTATTTATAAAAAAAAAAAACTAGACCAAAGGACGTCAAATATTTCCACCTTTAAAATAGCTAAAACTTTTTAATATTTCTGATTTAACTAAGCTTTTACTCAATATGTAGAAACTATAGAAACAGAATATTAAACATTCATACATATTGAACAATACGATAGGTAATAACTGCACTGCACACGTTAGACATGCGCCTGCGCAGACAATACGTCGGCACTCGTGTTATATATATCCTATGGGTATCATTTATTTGTAGACACGTATACGTACGTAGTTTTATAAAAAAATGTAAACAATATTAAAAACACTGATAGCAGCCCATGCGTGTACTTGCTTTGAAATCAACTCACTATAATTAATTTTTTATATCTTTTATCTTTAAGCTACAAATATAAGGTAGACAAAGAACTGATAAGTATTTTTGAAGAGTATTAATTAAAAGAATATTTATTTTTTGGGGAAAAGCGTCCATATTTATGTTGAATTTATTTTCACAGCAAAATCAATTGCACTGCGTACATACATACCCAACACGTGAGCTCGTCGCCCATATTGTAACCTAGACCGTGACTTTGCTTTGACTTTGGCGATAAAATAATCGCGTCTAGATTACGATGCCGTCAGACCGCGTGGAATTACATTTTATACAATCCATCACGGCGTGCTTTCTCACCGAATGTGATAATTGTAAAAACATATGTTTTTATATATTTTTTTATTTGGGAAATTGGGACATAGAGTACCTAAGTTAGGTTCTCAGAGTTTCCTGAGATATAACGTAAACGTGAAAGTAATAAGTAATTTTTGAAAATGTTAAAAATATATGTTTCCAGTATTTTTTCTTCTTGAAAAATGTAAACAAACTATAGCCGGTATAAAGGAATAGTATTACAAGAATTATACTAGCATATTCAGTACAGGGACACAACGTTATAGAGAGACGTGAGATCAGAGCAATGTCCGGAGCTTTGGACTCAAGTGTACGTTCAATAGGCTCCTTTAAGCTCCTCTGTACGTGGTCATCTCGTTATCACACGCTTCAAATATTACGACAACAAATAATATTATATTTGTTACATTCTAATTGGACTATAGACGAATGGTATTCAACGTGGGCTGGAAAAATTTAGTGTTAAGACACTAATCCTAATCTTACCGGAAATACGAAACATTGCGTGTCAAATTAATAAACACAAAACCAGCGGTCCTCATAACTCTGTTCATTAAGCTGGCATTAAATATGTCATTCTATAGCCGTTTTTATCAAAAAATATGCAACGCAATTATTGAAAAGTTACAATTTAGAAAAATACTAATATCAAATTGGATGTCATTCAATTAATTTTTCGAATACGCGTCAAAAATATCAAATAATACAAATAT
The DNA here is from genome assembly GCA_019049475.1 of Eueides isabella. Classification (NCBI taxonomy): domain Eukaryota; kingdom Metazoa; phylum Arthropoda; class Insecta; order Lepidoptera; family Nymphalidae; genus Eueides; species Eueides isabella. Next base: position 1,062,538 of record CM032386.1, read on the forward strand.
TAACAATTCTATCGGTTTCAATATCTTCGAGCAGAACGCGGGCGAAATTAGTAATTCATTACTTGCGAGAGTACGAAATGACATATATTGACAATTGATCTTTGCATATCGGCTTCAAGAGTAGGGAAGCAGGAATTGCTCCAAATCCTTCGCGAATAGTCCAATTCTGTATCAATTTGAAGCTACATTACTGAAGACGAGTGCACGTCTGCCACACTTCAAGTAGCGTTTAGATAACAGGGCGTTCCAAGACAGTGTGATTGCACAGTTAGATATCAGATAACGGATCACTTGCGAAGTGCCAGAACGATTATGTTTTGGTGCAATTAAAATGAAGGCAAAAATGTGACTGTAAACGACAGGTAGCGGGTTTGATTTTGGCCGTCTGATTCCGGCTTAGAATAGGATCACCCTGGCACTGGTGGTATCGTGGGAGGCGACTATAGTACGTGTGGGAGAGTCACGTTGTCAGCAATGGTAACACGCATGGGAAGACTCGACCGGATTATTATTACCTCCGACATTTAAAACCGGCGTTACGTAGTGGCTTTGGCCACTGCGATTCGCATTAGGTAATGCCAGGCCCCCGTGCCCATCCATTTTAAAGGACGGCAACGCCCCTGTAGCTTCTCGGGAGTTACACGGGGCCGAAGGCGACGGTGATCACTTACCATCAGGTGGCCCGTACGCTCGTTTGCCGTCTTTTCCATTAAAATGAAATGTCATGTGAAGAAATGAAATATCTTCGTATAAACGTAACAAAGCAAAGAGCGGTGTTAAGTAGCGCCAATCGCCTCGTATTGCCTCCCGAATACCCTGCTTCCTGGGAGACAGCATAAAGCTAAGAAGATTTTTTTTAAATTCATTGTAACTAATAATAACTTGGTAAACTAAATGGCTTGAGGCAAGTGACAAAAAATGTACTTTATTACTAGATACATTCTTCTACCGCAAAATTCCGTAGGTACGTTGCTTCATATATCACAAATATTTAAAATATTCTTGTACGTTGCTCAATAAATAACATAACATATAGCACTCCGTTTACACAGCTGCAACGAGCGGCAAGCACACACGCAGCACTCTTAATCAGCTACAAAATACTATTGTTTACTCAAAACCGTTATCATTTGACGTTGGTGTACACTGATAATGTATTAAGATTTTCTATTAAAAATTATATTTATATCTTTAACGGTTTTGAAGCGATATTTCAGTACTACAATAGACAATTACTTTTATGAAAACGTATAACAATGTAAACTTAGCGAGATTTGACCCGCGTCTCTAAAAACCGTTTAACCGCTCTGACAAATAATTTATGTTGTTAAATTTCAATAGATATTTTCTTAAATTCTTATAGGTACGTGACATCGGCCACAAGTGGCTAGGCAGAAAAAAAAGGACAAAACATTAATAACAAATAAATAATAAAGTGTAGTGCACTGATTGCACACATTAGGAATGCGTAGCTAAACGCCGAAAAATTATTTAACTAGATTTAAAGAAGACTAAGCTTCCGCGCTTCCGTATGAATGTTAAAACCAAACATATAAAACTAAAATTGTTTCTGCGTTTTTTTTATGTTTCAGAGATGTTTTTTGTGAATGAAATTTCTGAGGTGGACAAAAGACTATTCTGTCCCATTCTGGGCTCATCTGGCCCCCTGAGTTCATACGTCTATGGGCAAGACATAACTCCTGGAAAAATAGAAAACCAAACAGGCAAAGCCACAACGGAAGCTAGTTGTTGTGTTATGATTTAATTACAAATATTTTACTAAATTACTTATTTTATATATTTATATAAAAGTGACTAGCTCATTTCTAATTTATAGCAATTGCTCGACAAAGTTTTGCAGAGTGTATAAAGTTTCAAAGGTCGCAGTCTATTTATTGTCCCTGGTCGTTGTCTAAATAAAAAGTAATTAAAGCTTTAAACATTATCTAACGCTGAAGGCTTGTCTCGTTAGATCTCTTTCCAAGTAGAAATACTTTGAAAGTTAAAAAAGATGAAGGAAAAAGTGATTCTAAGTTACTTTATACGTTTTATTATTAAAGCTCTATGATCATTCGTAATATAAATAACATAATGACAATCTGTTAATTATTTATAAGTACCGTATATGATCATTCCCAGATATCCCAGAATACATGGTTAGTCTAAACATATCTCTAAAATGATTAAGCCTATTAAATACAGTGTTTAACTCTTTATAGCGAAACTCAAGGGACTGAGCATTTTTTGTCGTTGTAGAGAGTTATCGTTATATGGAGTGAAAAATCACTATGTGAGTTTAAACTCAGACCAACCAAGTTGTGCTCACTTCTACTTTATAGGGAGTTTATCGTTGTAAAGGATAGCGTGACAAAGAGTTTACACTGTATGTTAAAACTATGACTGTCCGCATGTTGAAAAATACTTCATTTAAATAATTAATAATATTCTCTATATAACCTTTAGTATAAGAGTAAATTGTAAGCAAACGGACATACCCTTACAAAATTTTGCAAACTGCTTCGAAGCCTAAAACGATCATAATATTTCAACATCAGCCAAATCTCATAATATCCTTTCCACAGTTCCACACTGTATCACGCCTAAAGTAGGCACTGGGATCCTGGGAACCTAGTGTTCCGACACTCCGTTCTGTTCCCCAGCAAGTATTCTCTAGTAATGTAAGGCCCGTCGTAGAGCAGAGGTATAAGCGTGGCACTGAACATGACATGTTGTGGGTTTGATCCCAACTATAGAAAATGATATAAGTAATATATTTTTTTACAGTATAGTAACAAGGTAAAGGTAACACGCAATGAGTGTAAACGTAGGTAGAGGGAACTTGGGAACCCAATGTAAAGGAATTCCGCTCCCAATAGAACACTTTCATTGCCCATTCCGCTGAATCCTTAAGGCATTGCTTGTTTAAATCAAAATTGTATATTGTCAGTGTCAAGTTTTGGCACTCAGTGCTTGAAGAATTACATTCTTAATACTAGCTATTCTGATATGCAGAAAAACTGTCGTTTTAAAAAAAAAATGTATGAACATATCGTGTTGTCATTCCATAATTAGCCTACCTACGTTTCGGAATTGTAGGTAATAACATGGATGTTTCTACAGTATATTGGACATTTGGACGGCTTTCATCAATTCTACATTCGAGAAAATATTTTACATTACAAAACTACGTAAATTAAAAATTGTTGGATCTACATAATACGTTCCTTTCATAGTGGAGTTACCTTTGTCGTAGCCAAATTATAGGACCGATCCATATTTCGACATTCACACGATATGTCCGCTTGGAACACGGATTCGTTACGGATACATTGTAATTTCTAAAATATTTAAGCGAAATATTGATTTTATTTATTTAAAACAGCATTTTTGAAAAAAAAAATGTATTAGCTATTCTAAAATGTAAAAAAAACCGTGTTTCATTTACTTTTCTACAGTTATGTGATCTTTAAATATATAATTTACAATTATTTCAGTTATTTTAAAGAAATAATACTTAAAAACAGTTTAAATAAAAGTTAGCTGAGCCCTCAAATGACTGTACGTGCTCATCAATTAATACGAGAGCACCTTGCTGTATGCTAACACACTTAGATATTTCGCGAAGTTCAAGGTCGCGCCTCAAGGTCAACGTATAAACAAAGCGGTTGTACTTGTAGTATTGAATTTTGATTCTGTATCACAATTATACATAAAAATGCCGATTAAATTAATGTTATAGATCTAGGACATATGGGTCTGAGCTCTAAGTTGATATAACGCGATCGCCGGCTAGTGTCGCGGTGTCGACACTATCGCGACACTCCGTATCGCAAAACCGGTATGCTAACAAGAATCTAATAGTGTCAGTAGCATTCGTTTGATATTCAGTCTTGTTTTTGTTATGTATAATTGGCATATTTATTTACACTCGGGCGAGCCACACCACTCCAGTATACATACGTACGTCAGGGGAAAACATTTTAATTTGATAGCTTTGAGAGGAGAACCGGCATTCGAAAGTGTATATTGAATGTGTTGTTGTAATTGTTACGTAGCACCGGGGACGTCGTGCACTCACCGGCGTCGACGCGCTCCGCCTCGTCGTCCGACTCGGTGCCGGAGTCGCGCTCCTCCACCTGCAACCAAAACATGTCCTCAGTGTCCGCCGCAAGTAGTGAAGCGGTGAAGCGGCGCGAGGGACGGAACGACCGCCCGTTCCGCTCCTTTGTTCTCGCGGGCGGCCATTTTCTGGTGGCGGCGTGACCTTCGCGGGCCGGCGCGGGCCCGGGGCTCGGGCGACACCCACCTTCTCGGAGACGTTCTCCTCATTCAACGAGTGCGTTCGGAGCTTGTGTGTCAGGAATTTGAGCATTATTGAGCGTCGGCTCGACCGGTCGTCCTCGTCCGCACGCCGGTCACCGGCCACCGGCACTCGCGCCGTCACGGCCACCGGGCTCGGGCTCCGCGTTGGGCGCAGGGCGCTAGGGCGCCGGGCGCATGTCGGGACTGCAGCGACGAGCGCCTCGCTCGACGGCCGGGCTGCTACTGGCGCGGCGGGGGGCGGGCGGCGGCCTCCCATTGATGACAAAGGACCGGAACGCGCGGAGCTCCCTCGCGATTGGACCAAGCGTCACAGAGTATTATCGAAATTGAATGCTCGCAGCGCGTCCCGCTCGCACTCGGCCGCGCTCGGGCGCGCTCGGGCACGCTCGGGCGCGCTCGGCCGCTTACGTAACGCTGATAGTGTATCGCTGATAAAACTCGCGCACGATACAACCCATGGACACACCGACCGGCGTATCGTTGTAATACACCTCGGCTTACGAGAGAATTATGCCTATAACCATTATAGCTGTGTCTGTAAATGTATTCGTTGGTTACGAGAGCCTATTATTGATATAAACATACACTGAATTCACATTTAATCACTCACTACTAGATAGTACTATTACCACTCATTGTAACAGTTTAAATAATAAGAAATAATATGAGAGTGCAAATTTAAACTATCAACCTTTAATATTGCATTGTAATTACATCGTTCACCAAAACTATTCGCATCGGCAAAAGCAACAAAAACTAAAACAAACATAATATAACATATATATATATACACCGTGGCCGTACTACACATTACACAGGCACAGAGTCGCCGTCCCGCTCGCACACGCCGGCGACGTGACGCGCCATTTTCAAATATATATAACTATTAAATTAATCATTCATGTAATGAAATAAAAGTTACTTTTAAAAAAATGCATGCAGCACGTATTTTCTTTATATATGTCAACAATAAATACTTCTCGTTAGCAGTAAGTTTATTTAATTTCCAGACATTTCCAGAAGTTTCCGTAGATGCTAAAATCAAATGAGGTCAAAAATAAAAAGCATGAACGAACTTTTTAAATGTATTTTTAGTGACAACAAAACTCATAACAAGTTCATTATAAACAATGTTAAGAAAACATCTTATTCTAATAATATACTAAGGGGTTCTCAAAATGACGACGGTAAACCATATAAAAATATTTATTTTCTTTACTTTTAAAATATTTTTACATTATTCTAATCATATAAATACAAAAAATAAAGATATTTTTAACAATTTATTTGCATAGTACACATACATCAGCATTGACAGACTTGAACGGACGGACAGGCAGTTACAGCCGTGACCAACGATCGAACCGAACCTCGACCTTGGTTCGCCATCGAACCATGTCTCCTGGGCGAACCACGCTCCACATGAACATGGTTTGATGGCGAACCAAATTCAAGGTTCGGTTCGGTCGACGTTACGGCTACTGCGCATTTCATAGATCATTTAGTTTTACAGACTGTGACTTTTAACTTTGCTTAATTTTTTAAATTAGTTATTAAAATGTTCATACTACCTTATAAAGATAAACAACATTTTTGCAATAAATATGTTATATTTCTTTATGACTCAAACACGAGGTCTATTGTGGTGCAGGAGCCATTAGCGTGCCACTGTAAACGTGACAGATTGTTGATTATATAACCTTCGCTGACGGCAGTAGCATATTTAATATTATTATTTCCTCGTTTTAATAACGGGGCAAAGTGCGGCGTCGAGTTCCGCCACTCAACAACAGAATTCAGCGTAAAGTGGGTGACACAAGTGTTTAATTGGAACGGAGTGTCTTAACACTAAGGCTCTCAGTTCCCTCACAAAAATACTCAAACAAACATATAATAGATAACAAAATGCTGATCATTTATACATTTCTGGGTAAAAAAGATAAAAATGAAAAGCCATTAATAATAGAGTTAAAATCTGGCAATACTGATTATATGTACTTATTATTATAAAGTGGTTCTCTTACTAAAAACTATGTATCAAAAATAAGCTCGACTTTATATCTAACACAAATCATATATTAATATATTTATTTTTTAATAAAAAAATTGCATTAAGGCACCGTTTTAATTATTTATTCTCATATAATATGACGTGTGTTTCATATTTTTTATTGACTGCCATCAAACAGTAATATATTTTAAGTGGTAGATAAATTGCTATAAAATATCTAAAGGGATCGTATTTTTTTATCAATAATCGTATAATCAATACAACAAATGAGAATCTCAACTGTAAAATACCTTAGTTTTGTTTCATATCTATTATTATGAACACAATGTACCAACATTCAGATTTTCTTTAAAGAATTAAACGTACTTTAGACAAAATAAAAAGAAACCACAGATAATTCAAGTAAAGATACGATAATGATCTAGTCATTAAATATGCATAGTCCTTAAATTAGTAACAACTTTATTAAGAAAAAAACTGAGCATAATTTTAACTATATATATATATATATATATATATCTAATATATATATATATATATATATATATATATATATATATATATATATATATATATATATATATATATATATATATATATATATTTTTTTTTAATTTATAAAGCCAATATAGTGTCAGAATATTTTTTTGTTATATAAATAAATTATCTGTGTGATTATCTTGTAAACTTGTTTTTGTTTATTTTGGCTTTCGCACGCGGCAGAATAGACAGAGAGCCTAGTGTTGAGACACTCCATTTCATTCCCCATTTTCCGCCTAATTAAAACCCTTGCGACGACCGGGGCCGCGAGGCAATCATTGCGCATTTTTTAATTTTTATATTGAAAATTTGATGGCTTCCCAACTATAAGTGTTATCAAAATTAATTTACCTATGACGATAAGAGAAAAAAACTTAAAAAAGAAAGTAATAATTTTCCTATGTTCCAATTTGATGAAGATACTAAACATTAAAATTCATCGTCCGCGGCCATATCTGGTTAACTTAGGTTCCCGCGCGCGAGTGACGTCATCTACACTAGTCTCAGTGCGCTCTAGCTATGACGGGTCGTATCTACAAGTATCTTACAAGGAGAGCCTGGACTATCTTTTTGAACAAATTTGTTTGCGGAAAGATTTTTATAATTTTAAAGAGAGTTATGTTCTCAGTTAAATTTGTAGGTAGGACGGACCACTCGGCCGCATGCCTCTCTTACTACGCTCTTGGCGGTTCCTATATACATTCAATACTTTTTTTTTTAAAATGAATCAATGAAATAGTTAATAAATATTATACTGTATATAAATATGTATAAAAGTTAGCCTGTCGTGGCGCAATGGCACAAGCGTGTGACTGTAACCGATAGATTCTGGGTTCAGTCCCCACTCGAGGAAATGAAATATTTAATATTTTCAATTTAAATATTTAATGTTTCATTTTTCGCTCTGGTAATAAGACAAAGTGCCACTCAACACGCAATGCCTCAAATTCGACGGAAAGTGGGGAACGGAAGTGGGAACGGATTGTCTTAACACTAGGTTCCCGGGTTCCCTCTGCCTATCCTGCCTCGGACGGAATACAGCGTGAAGCTAAAAAAATAAATAAATAAATATTTTTTCTGGACTATATAATAAAAATATTCAGAAAAAACAATAAGATAATACAAACAATAAATTTTAATTTTTATATCTATCTGTCTGTCTCTCTACTCGTCCGGGTAATCCTGGACCGAATACGCCGATACTTATTCATCCCCGATATGGTTACAAAATTGTTATAAGTTTTTATTAATTAATATAAAAGAAATAACTAAGGAAACGTAAATACTTTCTCGATCCGATTTATTCGTATTATTAAAAAAGCATATCACTCGCAGCGTGACGTCATCGCGGTAGCGCGTCGAGAAACCTATTTACTGTAACTTTGGAAAACCTTAACCGATTTCGATGAAACTAAAAACTATTACGGATGATGATCAAATGCAGTAACTTGTATGGAGTCAGTGTAAAACATTGTAGACGCTATGATTATGATTTCGACACATCATATGAAAACGCGGCGGTGAGTTACGCCACTCAACGCGCAGTGCGCTGCAAGAAATCGGACGCTGGTGAAAACGGAGTGTCTTAACTTAACACTATACCATCGTGTAAACGCCGTATCATAAATTTTCATACAAAAATAATAACATTAGAACGTTTCTCACACAAGTTCTTTAACAAATATAATTATACCAAAAACTAATCTAAATATATTTTAACAAATTTAAAAATAGTACTTAATTTATTATTTAAATTGACTGACTTAGCAAGTATAAGTTATGTTAAACAAACAAAATATACGATTTCATGAAAATATACCTAAAAATATATTTACTAATATTACAATTAGGACACGCAGTGGTTGTGAGTTCAAATCCAAAAAAAACAGATCAATTTTGTTACAAAAAATATTTAAACTTTATTACGTCGTTATTTAACTTTCAAAACGATTATTGACTTATTATTAAATACTATGTAACTACAAGAAAAAGAGTATCCATCAAAATAACAACATAAAACAAGTTAAATCTTCAAATTTGTTAGCATCACTTTGTATCCAACAGCACCAAGTAAAGTAAGCAGAAGGAATGCGGGAACCTGGTGTTAAGTCACTTTTCAGAACACTTACGTTGACCACTTTCTACCGAATTGAGATATTAGTACGCGGCTTTCAACACCGCGTTGTGCCTTAGTATCAAATCGAGAAAAATTAAAACAATAAATATTTAATTTCCTCAGGTGAGAAATGAACCCACAATGCTTTTACAGTATCAATGTCTTTAACTGAGATAAATCGCAGCGTTCACTTCCGCTACTCAACATACAACGCCTTCAACTGGTATGGAATAGTGAAGAACAAAAATGTCTTAGCAGTAGGGTCCCGGGTTCCCACTGCCTGCCCTGCTAGACAGTGCAATATATATATATATATATATATATATATATATATATATATATATATATATATATATATATATATATATATATATATATATATATATATATATATATATATATATATATATATATATATATATATATATATATATATATATATATATATATTACCATTTTTGAATAATATAAAAATGTATTGGGAAAAGAATGGATTTAGCAGGTCTACATTACACTCTAAGCTGACGATATGTTAAATTACTACTGGTTGGATAATAATCATCATTTTCACTCTATATCTTCAAACTGTATATAAATGATTATAAACGTTTATATTTTCTTTATTTTCGTTCGTCGGGTTTCATTTACTCTACTTAGAAAACATTTAACAAAAATAACGTAGCAGGATACGAACCTGCGCCCCCTTGGAAACAAAACATCAATATGAATGGACATTTTTAATAATTTCAACGTAGCTAAACAAGACCGTATAGCTTAGTTGATCAGAACGCTTAGAGGATTTTGAAGAGACGCGGGTTCGAATCCCATAAGCATTTTTCTTTTCTAAGACTGACTTTACATATTAAGTATATAAAATATAACAACAGTAACTATATATAATTATTACAAGTTATATTTAATTATTGTTATAATTTAGCACATTCTCATGTATCATACAAACAGACACTGCTTTTTGTCCTTTATTAGTTATTTAATTACTTTAGAAACCAACTTTTCTTATTATTTAAGTTTGTTTTTTCATCATTATTTATAATTTATAATGACAGAGAGATTAATGACAATATATTGTGTCATATAATCGTTGTTTTTAAATGAAAATTTAAAATAAAAATTATAAACATATTATAATTGAATCCCATTAAAAATAATTTTAATTAATTCTAATCTAGACACAGTGTCTAGTGTCGGTGGTAGTGTCTAAGTGTCACGTCTGGTGTCTTTAGTGTCACACTCTATGCCAGCTCTATGGGACACTCACATGAATATAAGTTCATCTGACAAATAATCAGGATTACTTTTTATGAATTCGTGTAGTGACTGTATGGATTCACGCAGCTCGTTTAATGCTTCCTCCACACTGGGGGTGATGGGGGTGTTGGGGGTGTTGGGGGTGGGGGGTGACAGGTCGTGGAGTAGAGTAACGGCGGCATCGGGCAGTATGTATCGTCGTAGCGGCGTTAAGTCGCGGACCACTTCAGCTTTCATACCGGATATTCTGTAATTTGAGCAGATACAAGCATTATTGTAATTATATGAAAAACATATTATTATAGTAATAAATTATTAAATATGTACATTTTATTATTAATTTAGGGATCTGTTAGCGGCTTCGCCCGCTTGAATTACACTATTTTATATATTAATTTCAATTACTTTATTTTTCTAATAAAATCATGACTTTTGCCACAATATCTGTATATTCAAAATTAAAATTTCAGACAAAAAACACAATTGTGTAAAAATAAATATTTTAAATGAATGTAATTTTCTTATTTATCAACTAATTTAAATAAAGTTAACAATTAAAGTTGAAGGAAGGTTGCGAAAATATAATTAGTGGAAATTGCATTTAAATCTGGTCAGTCGTTTGGTGAATAGCGAGTACAAATGTACAGAGAATCAGACAAAAACATTAGAAATCGTAATGTTTTTCCATTACATCAATTGATAAACTGTTATGTTTACTAAACTACATTTTTTAATAAATCCACGCCAAAATTTGTACATGTTTTAAATTTTTTAAGTACAAATTTATTTATATACTTATATTATATTAATAATTTTGAATATTCACGATTGTTACACATTTAAAATAAAGCACTTTTGAACAGATTAAACTGTACTGTGAAGTGTTCGAATCGTCGGGTTTCCAAAAACGTTCAAATACCAATATACGGAATTAATCCGTTCAAAAGTGTTTCATTTAAAATATATATATATTAGTCGTCCGATGTAGTTTGTTAGAAGCACTAGTACTCACTCCGCCACGTAGTACTTGCGGTATGGCGCGGGGTGCGGGCGCCGGCGCGTCGCGCAGCGCGGCCAGCGCCAGCGCCAGCAGCGCGTCGGCGCCGTGCGGGCGCCGCGCCGCCACGCGCCGCCCCATCAGCGGCGCCACCACTGCCGTTACAAAACACATCATATGCTACTGTACTATTAAAACACTCCAATGGAACCCTGCTACCTGCTGTTGATTCTTCAAACATTGCGTAGTGAGTGGCAATCAACCACGCTTTACTTGTTACCAGAACGAAGAAATGAAAGTAATACATATTTCATTTCCTCTCTTGGGAATTTAACCCACAGCCTGTTGCGTTTACAACCAAACCAAAAGTAAATAACGTGCAACAATGGTACTGAGTCGTACCATACTATCTTACACTACAAAAATAATTCAGAACAGGAGAGATACAACGAGAATCTTATTCAAAAAAATTTAACAATATTATACATAAACCCAAGATAAACAAACAAAAAATAATGAAATGAAAACACGAACTTTCATCCAACCATATAACTACTATGTGAGACTGTCACATTCAGATATGTGTTTACGTGTAATGATTACACGTCCCTTATCACATATTAAATGACAATTTTTATATTGCCTTTACTTAACTGGCATTATTTAGCTTCACGGACGAAACACCTGATAAAAAAAATGTTTTTTTTTAGCTTAACGCTGTATCCCGCGCGAAACAGGGTAGGCAGAGGGAACCTGGGAACCTAGTATTAAGACACTCCGTTCCCCACTTTCCGCCGAATTTGAGGCGTTGCGTGTTAAGTGGCGGAACCCAACGCCGCGTTTTCATTTCATTTCCTCGACTGGGGATCGAATCCAGAAACTGTCGCATACAGTCACACGCTTGTGCCACTGCGCCACGACAGGCCTCGGAAATTCGTGTACTTATTTACGCGTGTGAGAAGTTATACTTTTTTGGCATCATTAAAATATAGTGTATGCAAATATTAATTTACAATAAACTCAAATTCAATGAATTTAAATTGAATTTATTATTAAATATATTTATTTATTTTGTATAATAAATATTGAACATTAATAATTTATTAATATTTAATACTAATTATGTTCAATATTTTAATGTATATGAATAAATAATACATACGGATAATACTTGTAAATCTAGAAACACATCTAAAAATTAACTTCTATAATTACATGTGACCCTGGTACTTCTTTTCTTTAGGTAAAAAAAAAAGAGTAATTCACCAAGTTCTTCGAATTGAACTTCTATCGTATCATGACACCCTGGTACTTCTGATACATATTACACGGTCAATGAAACGATTATTTCTCGTGAAGATTTGTTTAAATGCACTTCCTTCTATTTGCTGCAGTCCTGGTACATCATATTTTAACCATCGTAAATTTCTCTAGTGTGATACTAACCTAGTAAGTATAGTTGTATCAATAGTATTTTGGAGGTCATATAAACAAGTAAGCTCTTATAGTGTACTGTCATCCTGGTACTTTGGCAAAAATGAATAGATAAATAATAATAATATTTATAATAACCTTAAAATTTCTCTTTCGTCATTTTTTCACAACGCACCTAAGAAGTATAACTTCGCTCACGATCGCTTAATGATTTTTCCCGGGTAAATCAATTTTCGTAATCTTTCATTACCTTGCAGCCGAATTGTTAAAAGAAATGCTTAAAAAAAGGTTGTTCACGAGGGATCATAAGAACTTAATATATTGGGAATACGGGAACTCACGTAGAGAGAGATAAGGGAAACAAAATAAACCACCTACAGATGTGTCAGTACTACAAGTAGTTACCACTGGAAGCTAGTCGCAGCTAGTAGTTCGCATCCGGAAATGAAAAAGCAGTGTGAACAAGAAAACTAGCGCGCACTCACAGGTGGGCAGCCGCTTGCCGTCGTCCGCGAGCGCGGGGCAGTGCAGCTGCAGCGCGGCCGGCGTCTGCAGCAGCACCACGCGCACGTCGCGGCGCCGCAGCAGCGCGCGCAGCCAGCCCGCCGCGCCCGGCGCCGCCGCCGCCAGCGCCGCCGGCTCCCACAGGTCCACCACGCGCCAGCCCGTGTGCCGCGCCAGCGCCGCCCGCAGCGCGCGCGCCGCCCGCGCCACGCCCGCGCAGTCCCGCGCGTACAGCAGCACCACGACGCCGGGCGGGGCGGGCGGGGCGGGCGGGGCGGGCGGCGGCGGCGGCGTGCTGCGCGACAGCCAGTCGAACAGGACGCGCTGCTTGGCCTTGACGTCCACGCGGAACTGCCACAGCGCGAGCGCCGCCACGAGCGCGACGGCGACGAGCACGGCCGCCAGCCACCACGCGCTGGAGCTCGTCACCTCGTAGCTGGGGTTGGCCGGCTTCGAGTAGCACTTCTCGCTGTCCGCGTTCATGAGCGGCGCGAACAGCGCCTCGCCGGCCGTCCAGGGCGCGCTGTGGTGCAAGTGCGCCCTGTAACATCCGTACGGTGGGTGCATTATACACGATATCGTGTGCGAGTCCGTGGCCGTACAGTTTGATGTTACGTCTATGCATTCGCCCTGTAAAAGAAATAAAAATATTTGATATATTTTGATAGGTGATAGGAACTCAAAATTTAGTATAAAAATATATTCAAAGATTTACTGCTTTATTTTATAAGTACAAATTTGTAATAATAGAGGCCTGTATGAGATTTGTAGTAATAGAGGCCTGTCGTGGCGCAGTGGCACAAGCTTGTGACTGTAACCGACAGGTTCTGGGTTCGATCCCTAGTCGAGTAAATGAAATGTTTAATATTTTCAATTTAAATCTTTAATTGTATTTAAATTTTCATTTCTTCGCTATGGTACAAGGAAAACGCGGCGTTGAGTTCCGCCACTCAACACGCAATGCCTCAAATTCGGCGGAAAGTGGGGAACGGAAGTGGAACGGAGTGCCTTAACACTAGGTTCCCAAATTCCCCCTGCCTACCCTGCCTTGGGCAGGATACAGCGCGAAACTGAGTGAGTGAGTGAGTGAATTTGGATTATCAGTATCTTTATTTGTACTGCAATTCACTTCGTCAAATTTCATAAAAATTGAGGCAAACACTCTATAGGTTTTCATTAAGCAGCGATTTTTATAAATATGCAAATTATATCTAAGTCGGTATGTTTTTATTTCGTTCATTTATATACTTGATTTTTTTATACTTCAAAGTGTCATAGACTTGGAATTTGATATTGATCGATAAAAAAAGACTTGACAAACATACAGACGAACAACAAAGTGATCCTATATAAGGTTCCTGTTTTAACTCTTGAGGGCGGAAGGAACCGTAAAAATTAAGATTGCGAAGAGAAAATACATATGGGTCATACATGAGACTGTTCTAATCGCAACAATATATTGGCAATTAGTATTAATTTAATAACGCATTGACGTCAACAACTCCAGCTAATCTTCACAAACAAAAGTAAATAATTCCTCGTTTAGCAGCTTTAATATTACACAACAAAAGATAAAATTGAAACAAACAAACAAACGATTTTAAATGCAAATGTGTACTTATTGAAACAAGCATTTAGAAATAAATTATTTTAATAATATTAGATCAACAATAAAGACAGATTGTGGGTTCAATTCCATGCGAAGAAATAAATTATTTAATATTTTTAATTCCTTGCTCTGGTGGCAAAGCGCGGCGTTGAGTTACGCAATTCCTCCAAAATTCCCGAAAAGTGGAGAGGAAGTGTCTTAATGGTAACAGAGGATCACAATTCTAAGTTCTCAGGTTACCTCTACCTACTCCGTCATGTGCGTGATACAGCGTGAAGCGGTCACACAGTATTATTAATAATTACATTGTATATGAACACTGTCTTTCTCTTAGTTTCACGCTGTATCCCGCACATGGCAGGGTAGGCAGAGGGAACTTGGGAACCTAGTGTTAAGAGATTCCGTTTCACTTCCGTTCCCCACTTATCGCCAAATTTGAGGCATTGCGTGGCGGATTTCTACGCTGCGCTTTGCCTTGTTGCCAGAGCGAAGAAATAAACACATTAAATATTTAATTTAAAAATATAAAATATTTCATTTCCTCGAGTAGAGATCGAACCCACAACCTGTCGTTTACAGTCACACGCTTGTGCCGCTGCGCCACGACAGATCTCAAATCTATACTTGTAAATATATTATATAAAAGTATATATTTGTATGAATTACTGCATAGTATTCGCAATATTATCAGCAATATTGTAAACTACGATAAGAAAATAACTACAATAGAATGCGCGTGGAAATTTAAATAACACTGACACTCGTGTTGCGAGTGATAATATACAGAGTATGTTTGGTTCAACGCTCCAATCTCAAAAACTATAGATTCGAGATGATAAAATCTCTTTGCATCGGATCGTCCATTAACTAGCTTTGCTTTGATATGCGAGAAAAAAACGTCACACTTCTCTTCCATTACCATATTTCAGGCAATTTGAGACATTGCCTATAGAACGGCGGAACTCAACACTGCGATTTGCCGTTACCAGAGCGAAAGATGGGAAATATTTCATTTCTTCAAAAAGGCCTCGAGAAAAAAACGTGAAGGCACCTCTCTAAATAATCAGACTGTTTATTCTCGGCTATATAATAATTTGCACGTGATTAGCTCAATCAATAACTATATAAAATAATATTTAAAAATAAAATATACTACAAACATATCACTTTAATAACCGACCACGAGCAATGCAAATGCAGGATTTATAAAAACGTACTATACCTAACAGATACGAGGATATACAGAGATAGCACATAGTACGGACATGCGTCAGCTTAATGTTCAAATATAAAACGAGTGGGTTGTGACTCGATATTTCTAGACAAAAGTACTAATATAGATATCCATCTATATACACATTCAGCATAATTGCTATATTACCGAGGAATTTATTGTAATAGACAAAGCTGTCTAATTCTATTCTATTCGTAAGCATCTCTTAGTGTGGCAATTTGTTGAACAGTCTCTAGAATTAAAACAATTAAAAATATTTTTTGAAATGTTGCAATATTGGGCGAAAATTAACTTAGTTTCACGCTGTATCCCGCACATGGCAGGCTAGGCAGAGGGAAATTGGGAGTGTAGTGTTAAGACACTCCGTTCCA
This sequence comes from Eueides isabella, assembly GCA_019049475.1. Classification (NCBI taxonomy): domain Eukaryota; kingdom Metazoa; phylum Arthropoda; class Insecta; order Lepidoptera; family Nymphalidae; genus Eueides; species Eueides isabella. The sequence goes on from CM032386.1 coordinate 1,078,946, forward strand.
CTTCTATTCTCCAGTTTCCGCGGAATTTGATGCATTGCGTGTTGACTGGCGAAACTCAACGCCGGCTTTGCCTTTTTATCAGAGTAAAGAAAATGAAAACATTAAATATGTAATGTAAAAATATTAAACATTACATTTCCTCGAGTGGGGATCGAACCCACAACCTATCGTTTACAATCACACACGTGTGCCTCTGCGCCACAACAGGCAGCAGCTTTAAAGACATGTTAGTCAATAGTATTATATTTAATTAGTTTTTGATATTTTCAAATATATTTCTTTATATTAAACTTAGCGACTGTAAACGACAGGGGTTTTCAAGTGCCATCCGCCTGCTTTATTGGCGTACTTTCATTTTTATTTGGCAAATGGATGAACGGTCATTTCGTGCAAGTTACTGTGTAAAGATGATTTTTTTTGTTTTCTTCAATTTAGGCAAATATTTGTTCATATTTTGATTAAATAAATATATACTATATTAAAAATATTATTTCTTTTTCTTTCTCGACTGTTTGTTTCTCGCATACCAAACACCAATTTCATATGTAACGCCCTAATATTTAACGAGTTCCTGTCATAAAATTAAATCACGCTTGAAGTTTCTCTTGTTTATTTCAAATTTGAAATTTTCCATTTTAAAACGTAATTTCAAAATAGATCCATAAATAATCTGTTTATTTTAGTTAAACAGACAACTGAACTGTTCAGGATTTATATTATTATTACCCATTGTAAATATTAATTTTAATTTTATACTAGCCCGCTTATAATAACACAATTTTATTTACAACTTTTAAGTACTTTCTTTTTCTAATAACATTATCACTTTTAGGACAATATCTATATCTTAAAAATTTCAGTGAAATTAATAAAAAAAATGTAGTTCTTTTCTTTTTTGTTTAAATTATTCCAACTACCAGTTTCACAGCGTGTCCCGGAAGTGGCAGAATACGGAGAGGGAATTTGGGAACGTAGTGATAAGACATTCCGTTCCGTTAGCCACTTTCCGCCGAATTTGAGTCATTTCGTATTCAGTGGTGAAATGTAAAGCCGCACTTTGCCTACCAGAGGGATTATTATACTATATGACGATAATGAATATTTAATTTCCTCGAATGAGGATTGAACCCACAACCTGTGGCGTACAGTCGCCCACTTTTGCCCCTGCATCACGGCAACAGATATTATTTTTTACTTCACATAAACACTATAAACGTAACAAGATTGGTTGGTATCTTTATCTTTAGAAATTCATTTAAAATACTTTAGCCAAATTAACTATGTGTCTTCAAACTTCTCCCTATAAGACCTAGTTGGATATTTTATAAATTTCTCTCGGTTGTGGGTTCGATTCCCACTCAAAAAAATTAAATATTTAAGATTTACAAATTAAACATTCGATGTATTCATTTAACCACTCTGGTGACAAAGCTATGTGCGGCGTAGAGTTCCGCCACTCAAAACGCAATACAAATCCCAATAATAAATAAAAAAGTTACATGTTTATTTACAGCTGAAATTTTAGTTTTCAATGTGTACACATTGTCTTAACCCGGGAACCTAGTGTTAAGACACTCCGTTCCACTTCCGTTCCCCACTTTCTGCCGAATTTGAGGCATTGCGTGTTGAGTGGTGGAACTCAACGCCGCGCTTTGCCTTATTACCTACCTTTTAGAAAATATTAAATATTTCATTTCCTCGACTGGGGATCGAACCCAGAACCTGTCGGTTACAGTCACACGCTTGTGCCGCTGCGCCACGAGACTTCTCCCTATAAACGCCTCGAAACGGGCCTCGAAACTTCTCCCTATAAACGCACCCAACATTCAAAAGTTAACTAAAATAGTGTAATATTGGGACCACCAAGACAACAAACAAACGTGAGGTTCCATAGTTAAAAAAATATATATTCCCAAATCCCGCTACGTTCGAATTGTTTTACGTTATTTAAACAGAGTATAACATAATATATATTGAAACTTGTCTCCGCCCACTGTTAAATCAGAGCAAAAGATGCGTCATAAAATATTATATTGTACATTATTTAAATGTAAAAAGTTCAGTTACTTACCTCAAAATCTTCGGGACAAAGATCTACGGAATAGTCTGTGGCGGGCACATATCCCACAAACCAGTACAGCAGTAAATTCTCACTGTAAAAACAAAATGAAAAAAAAAAAATTAATTAAAACGATAAAAAGTTCATGTATATATGTATGTAAGTATGAAGAATGAAGAAGATATATATATATATATATATATATATATATATATATATATATATATATATATATATATATATATATATATATATATATATATATATATATATATATATATATATATATATATATATATATATATATATATATATACCTATATATATATTTTATATATAGGTATATATATCTTCTTCATTCTTCTCTTTGTCACTACACTATAAATGTAAATACAGCCCGAAAAGCTTAAGCTGAGCTTATTTCGCAAGAGAAGCTTTAATTAAGTCAAAACAAAGTTTATTTTTAATAGATATAAATAAAGAAATCCCGACTAAAAATATATATCAGTTTTTCTATACCGAACATTGTATCTTCATAATTTGTACTCTCGTGCGATGTGTCCTTTGACATAATAACCAACAAAATTTTTCATGACATCTTTTTTAACTCTTGGTCACAGACATATTTCCAAGATTGTAGTTATACTAAATAAATACTGCTAATAAATTTAAAACATTGTGGGTTCGATCCCCACTCGAGGAAATGAAATATATAATATTTAAAAATTTTCACATTTAATGTTTTCAATTCCTGGCTCTGGTACAAGGCAAAACGCGGCGGTGAGTTCCGCCACTCACCACGCTATGCCTCAAAATTAGGCAGAAAGTGGGGACCGGAAGTGGAACGCAGTGTCCTACCATGTGCGAGACAAAGCATGAAGCTGAGTGAGTGAGTGAATAAATTGAACATAAAAATAAAATATTAAGAATTTAAATTTGTGACGCTGCTCTACAAGAGGTGAAGGCCGGGTGTCAAAAACGAGGAACGTTACATGTACATTATATGTATGTATATGAGCACTCACACATACGCAGAGGTCGGAGCTCGACTGTAGTTAGTGTCTTTAATTTTGTTAACAGCCAAACAGCATTTAAAATTAAAACAATAACACTACTTAATCTTGGCAACAAGTTAACTGTCTAAATTGCTAAGCCGATTTTCATAAAACATTGTTAAAAACCACCGAGTAGAATAAGGTTTCCGATTAAAAAGTCATATTCAAATCGGGTTATTCATTTAAGAGCTACGATGCAACAAGCACGCGGACAGACATACCGACATACAGTGGTCAAACATTTTTCTTTTTGCCTTAAAGGGTTAAAACAGCTACAGTTAATGTTCTTTTTAGTTTTAACCTTTATCCCACACATAGCGTAAAGGCAGAGGGAACCTTTAGTTAAAATTGTCACCGACATTGCGTGTCGAGTAGCGGAACTCAACGCCGCGTTTTGGTCTTATTGATTACTAGAGCGATAAAAAGAAAATAACTAACTCAGTTCAAAATCTTCACGTTTACAGCCTCTAATCTACTTTGCAAATACGGCCTCAACGACATCTAATTTGTTATTAATTAGTTATTAAGCGTTTTAAAGGAAGGTCACATCGAAATATGTTTATCATAATGCATCGCTCTAACTCCAACATCAAACAATGACTTTTTTAAAAATTTTAAATTTCCGTAACTTAATAGAAAAACACGGATGCCTTATTGCAACTACTGGGGATATACAAACTGAAATTACTATTAATTATTTAGGTGTATGATATCTTGGAACAGACAAAAAGAAATCAAGTTTTTTATTAGCATTGGGGCATAGTTGCAGCGACTACAAGAGGTCGACATAGAAACGTGTGACCGTAGCTGTGGATTCAATTCCAACTTAAATTACTTAATATTTATTTTATTTTTTATACATTTAATTTTTTTTACTGACTTCTTCCTTTCTTCTTAAATTGGACAGTGATAATAAAGTTCAATGAAAATAAAACTCAATCATTTTTTTAATATAATATTATATAATAAACATATATAAAATACACACTATGTAAATAACAGATAAAATACTTAAAATTATACTGTTAAGAATGCCTAATAAATATTGGCGCTTAATTATCACATGTTACAAGGAAAAAGCATAGCCATTAAAAAAAAAGAATAATAAGATCTTTGATTGTGACCTTAGTCATTTATGATAAGCAGATTTAGAAGTGACCTTTCCTCAAACATTTAACAACATCTCATAAAGAAAATCAATAATAAAACAAATGTAATTGTAACTTCACTGAACATGCAATGCCCCAATTTTGGCAGAAAGTGGGGAAAGGAAATGAGACAGAGAATCTTAACACTAGGTTCCCATGTTCCCTCTGCCTAAACAGCCATGTGCATCCCACACATGGCTGGTTAGGCAGAGCGAACTTTGGAAGCTTGGGAAGCTTGGGAAGCAGCGTGAAGTTAAGTAGGGTAAGTAGAGTAATTGTTCAAATAAGCCTATATGTCTCACTCTCTTAAGCTTCACGCTGTATCCCGCACATGGCTGGTTATGCAGAGGAAAATTAGGAACCTAGTGTAAAGATTCTCCGTTCCGTTCCCCCTTTCCGCCGAATTGTCGAGATATAGCGTGTTGAGTGGCGGAGTTCAACGCCGCGCTTTGCTAATTATAAATAAAAAAAGAAAAATGCTCACCCATCACTTTCAAAATGCACTGTAGCTTTGCTCTCCGTAAAGTGTTCCTTATTGTAAGGGTTGACAACATAGTGAAGTGATTCATGTGGATTTGAACTAATTGTGTGCCTGCGGAGTAACGTATTGACATGGTAGCATGTATCACTGAATATGAGATCTAAGTAAGTTGTGAAGCATACCTGAAATTTAAAAATTTATAATATTAGAAATAGCGGCCTGTCGTTGTCGATTATAAAGGTGACATGGTTTGGTTCAATCCTTACAAAGAAAATGAAATAATTTCATTTTTTTGCTCTAGTAACAAGACATAGCGCGGTGTTGAGATAAAAAATATTTTTTAATTAAATACAAGTGCTCTAACAATTGAACCCATAATCTTCATATGCAGATACTGTCTCACTGTACCATAATGGTTTATGAAAAGGCCTTATCAACAAATTATACTTACAGAAGTACCAAAAGTAATGAACTTGACTATTTGTTAAGATAACCTTTCCGCATAAATGAGTAATGATTTCTTCTTACTTATGTAAGATTTTTTTTAGCATCATGTTATATTCTATGCATGACAGGGTAGGCAGAGGGAACATGGGAACCTAGTGTTAAGTAGGGTTTTAATGGGAATAGTCTGGGTCTTCTCATTAAAACCAAAATGGATTATTTCCTCATGTGGGTGGAATCAACCTCACAACTTTATACATTTGCATTTGCTTGTATGTGCTACTTCTACATCAGCCCTCGTAATATATTTTTTAATAAAGGTCTAAGTTTAAAAAATTATACAGTTTATGAATGAATCCTAGTGTCACAAAACTCTTTGCTGCTACATGTTCTTTTTCTAGACTGGATGTTTTGCACTTTGTCTTTAAGAGGAGAGTAACAAACAACAAACCATACTCCCACACAGTTTTTAGATGCACAGTCATACTACACAAATTTATTTAAATAATATAAAATTTATCTTAATATCACAAGTAGTGCAAGGCTTTAAAAATAAATTCAATGCTTGTACATCAAAAGATACTAGATTTACAAAGTTTTATAAATACTGCTGCAATTAATGCTCTCTAAACAAATATGAACAGTGCAAAATTATGGGAATAATTTTACATATTATGCAATTAAATATCATAATAGCTTGGCATACTAAGTAAAGCCTAATTTTATATTTTAATTCAAACAATAATAAAAATTAAGCACAAACTGTGACATACAAATTGCAGTTTGACTAGTCAATGCCACAAACTCATTAAAATAAATTGTGACATAGGCCTGATCACATTTTAGATAATAATTCTTTAGTCAAAAGTAAAAAAAACAGAACTATTTAGCCATTCATTGACTAAGGCCTCTAATGGCACAGAGGTATTAAACTAGGTAAACTTATTTATAACATATATGAAAGCTTAGAAATTTATAAGATTTCACTAATAAATTAAAAATATATATAAATACTAACACTAGTACAGGATAAATCAAGATTGACTGGTTGGTGGAAGCGCGAGTGCACCGATCCTAGTGGTCCTAATTGATATCGAAGACAGCTTTCTTGGGGGCGATCATCGTAGCGTAATATTAGCTCCCAAGTTGTAACATTTTTGTCTGCTGTAGTGCACCATTCCACTTTATAACGTCCCTCAACTCCATCGCTCGAAGGCTCGAAAGTCAAACCAGTTTTGGAATTAGAATTACACCTAACAGTATAGTCTCCCTTAGTAAAACAACATGAGAGCAAAATAAAAAACACTGTCCACTTCATATTAATCACATCACGACATGACGATTTATTTCACACTGACACAAAATTCAATAAGAGCTGTGAATTTCGAAATTTATGTAAACAAGCGGTCAGAGGGTTATCGATGCGAAAAAGCAAATGCTAATATTAATGAAAACACTTTTGTGTAACGTCAGCGTCACTGATGTAAATAAGAGGACACTGCTAGTTTTGCGCGTACTTCAGATACTATTTATAGTGTCCAACATCACGAGGATACATAACAAAAACAAGTATTAATATAACTAAGTATTAAAACCTAACAAATTATTAAAACAATCACATTTCACAAGTGAATTAAGGATAAATTTTACAATGTAAAAAAAAGCCATAGATTAGAAAAAATAAAAAAAACTACTGTCAACTATTCTAAATATTGTTACAGGACACAGATAATAAAGGTGACACTACCTAAGCTAAGCATAGATAACAAAGGCCTTTATTCGTATTGTCACAGATGAATGTATATTATTATAAGATACCGTATAAGTACCTATGGCGCCTCTTTATTTATACTTATTTTCATATTTTGATATATTATATTATATAAATCCGATACAATATCCACATTATATTATATAATAAAATCTGCAGTATATCTGAGAATTTAATTTATAAAATGAAAGATACGTATATGGAATTTGTATAAATTATTTATTATTTTTTTTATTAACAACAGAATTACATTTAAGAGACTTGTCTACTGTATGTAAAATTATTAGCTTTCGCCAAAAACTGATTTTTTTTTATGGAAGAGACGGCAAACGAGCGTACGGGTCACCTGATGGTAAGTGATCACCGTCGCCGACGGCCCCGTGTAACTCCAGAAGAGCTACAGGAGCGTTGCCGTCTTTTAAGGTGGATGGGCACCGGGGTCCGGCATTACCTAATGCGAAACGCAGTGGCCAAAGCCACTACTTAACACCGGTCTTAAATGCCGGGGGTGGTAACAATCCGATCGAGTCTGCCCATGCGTGTTGCCATTACTGGCAACGTGACTCTACCACACGCACTTTAGTCGCCTCTTACGACACCATCAGTACCAGGGTGATCCTATTCGAAGCCGGAATCACACGGATAAAACGGTTAAGAGTTAAATTGGAAGTGCAACCACAGGGTTGTGTGTGTAGCAATAAGTATGTAGCATTGTAGCTCCCATAGATGAACTGAATATAATCTAGCTTTTTCTTGAAAGCTTACTAATCAAGAATTCTGAGTACATATACCTAGATATATAAAATTAGGTCCCAAGCACAGAATAACATTGTTAATTACACAAATAGCAAACTATAAGACTAATATCTATTTAAAAAATATTTTATTTTTACTTAGCTTTCAGAGGGAACTTTCGAACCTAATGTTAAGACACTCTGTTCCACTACTGTTCTCCACTTTCCGCCGAAATTGAGGCATTGTGTGTTGGGTGGCGGAATTCAACGCCGTGTTTTGCCTTGAACCACAGCTAAGAAATGAAAACACTAATTACTGAAATTGAAAGTATTTAATATTTCACTTTTGAGAGTTGGAATCCAAACCACAACCTGTGGGTTACATTCATACTCTTGGGCTGTTGTGCCACAACATACCTTACTTTAGACATAAATTAAAACAAATTAAACACAATCTAGTAAATTATTTATTAATATATAAATAAAAACAAAATTAAATTCATTCAACAAAACCACACCAACAATTATTACAATTCAAAATGAAATAATTATATTCCAATCTGTTGAGCTAATACTGCATATATAGCTAATGCACTGAGACCAATAACCGATGCATGCAAAGTCTTGATACCTAACAAGGTCCAGGCACTAACTCCAAATACAACGCCGATAGCTTCTTCCACCAAATTTCTATAAGGTGTAAGAGCTAGTAGAGTGACGACAATTGGAAAATATTTCTTTGGCAAATCGCTTCTAGTCCAAAGCCATACAAGAGCTGCAGTTGATGCATGTTGGAGTAGAGCTACGTTGGACTCCGCACATGAACGGACATACCGCCAGTCAAACTCTGACCCTCTAGCTCCAACCCATAGAAGAATGCTTCGGGTGACTATAACCTGTTGATAATATGATTTAAACATAAAAGTACATTTCTTATTAAATTGCATGAAGGTCAATGCCAAAAATTATCCAATATAAGTGCAAAACAATTTTCTCCGATAAAAATATAATTAATTGAAGATAGTAAAAATATGTTAAGGATTTCAACAATTAAGTTCCATAGTTATGGTCAGGTTGTTAACACGAGGATATAATAGGATATATGAAAACCACCTAAAGAGTACAAATTCTCATTTTACAAAGATATACAGAGGATTTGTTTACTACCTCTTAGTTTCATCATCAAACCACATCTACAATATTATATTATTTTTTTTTACCTGGTCTATGTATGACTGACAAAATTTATGGTGAAATTAAATTAAAAGTATGCAGAAACTACAAACATCTAAGAACAGTTTGGTTGTTAAGATTATTTATACAGAGCAGTTAATTATTTATGTTATAATATTTACCTCAGCACTTGCCCAGCCAATTGCTGCATTTAATATTTTTGCATGACCTTTTCCAGGTATTGAATTCAATGCAAAGTACAAACCGAGAAGGTCAGCAAGATCTACTGTAGCTTTAAGAATTTCCTGGAAGTAAAAATATTTAATCATAATATTGCAATAGAAATAGTATTCCTCGAATCAAACACATATAAACTATAGCTTCAGAGTGATATTTGTGTTTTAGTTTCATACTGTAACCTACATAAACCATGGGGCAAATAATGTGAAGATATTATGGTGCTCTATATTGCCAACCTAATGAGTATTTTATAAGCGATAATATCAAGTCTGCTTACCAAAAATACATCATATTCTCCACCTTCATGAATATTATCAGAATCAGGGAAGAAAGTTGCTAACAACAGCATTTTACAGAGTTGTGTAAAAATATATAATCCACCGGCGTACACACATTTTGAAAAGGTTGCATATTCGGATCTGAAAAAAAGATATTTCTCTCAGCAATAACTAAATATAAGTAAGCATCTTAGTATTAGCTAAACTTAACCTAATTAGATAAAAAAAGCTTACATTCCCGAGAATTTATATGCCATGTAATATGGCGCGTATACTAAGGCTAGACAATTTCCAAAATGGTAAAGAGTCATCTTTTTAGAACTTAATTCATACAACAATTAATTATAACTATAATACATAAAAATTGTAAGTGTTCAGTCAAGTTAGCGATTCCAAATTGCTGATAGATCTGTTCTGTCAGCTCACTTATGTCATTGTCAGTTGTCACGTAACTAATATTTTAAGCTAACAATTTTATTCTATATTTCTTGCTTTTTTTCATTTTTATTTATTTTCATATATTAAACAGAATTATTAATTATAAATTTATATAAATGTTTTCTATAACATATCAACTCAAATAAACTACGTAAATAGGAATAAACAGATGTCATTTTATATTTTTATTTTGTGCTCTCAAAATAAAAGATTCATTATATTTTTCTGAATATTAATGTATATAAGGAACCTCTATATGTATCATTTGCCTTCACTACCTTTATTAAAAAATATTTTTTTATTTAGATCGTACGTGAAATGGAAGGTTACTTGTCAAATGTCGGCGTATTGCCAGAACTTTAGCGCGACTTTTGTATTTATTATTTTTTTAAATAATAATTGTATGGTTTTGGTTACTATATTATTTGTAAAGTTATTATTATCTAATGGTCTTGGTATTATTAGAAAAAGCACTGACTAAACTATGATATTAAAATGCTTATATCAACAAAATACCTTTGATTTAGTAGAGTATGTAAGTTATTTTTATAAATTTATATAAATATAAAAATATGTTGTAATTAAAAATATGTCATTAAATATACACAGATATGCATTAAAACAAAATTAATTGCTTACATATAGACCTCTATTTGCTTATGCTTAATATTTTTATAAAGAATTGACACCCTTTTGGTACAGAAAGAGATAAAAAATGAAGGGTGATTTAAAAAAGGGGTAAAACATTTCAACCCTTTCGTTTTTTAGCACACGCGCATAGGGGTCTGGGTTTTTTTAACCAATGGGAGAGAAGGGTTGAGAAAATGTAGATTTTATTCGTCGCAAGAATAGTCCGTCCTCAACTCGATGGGTGCTCCGGTAAAGCTTGAGACACCGTTCAGTACCCTTTTGAACTTGATAATGGTTACTTGTACTTATTTGTACAGTTATACTTATTTGCATATATATTTATTTCAGTAAATATATTTTGGCTTATAGATAAAATAATTAAAATTAATTTTAGGCAATTATTCGTTATGTGTAAAAGTTACAGTGTTTTTGGATTTGTAAGGGACCTTTTGGTAAGGTGTTTTATTTAATATTATCTGCTTATTATAATACTAATGATTTATTTTTTTAGAGCATAGCAATAATCATATATTATTTAGTTTGATAATGTATTTTTATAAGTCTTTATTATGTGAATACAGTATAATCTTATTTGTTTTTTTTTTTATATAATTTATTTCTGGTTTCATCAACAGAGAAACATTATTGTAATATTATTTTATTTTTGTAATAATATAGATATAATTGATTTAAAAAAATAAAAGTATAATAAAAAAGTACTAAATATTTTTTTGAATTAAATATGATTTGAAAGTTAAATTTTTGTACAATGTTATATGTAAATATTACTTACTGAAACCTTATAATATAATTCTATTACTTTATTTTAAAATAAAAAAAATATAAAAGTAATGGAGCTTGTGGCTCAATTATTAAGAAAAGCTAAGCTAATGTTATTTACTTATTGAATATGTGGATAAATTAATTTATTAAAGAAAATAGTTGAAAATGTTTTGATTTTGAATTATTTTTAACTCCTCGCGCTCATAAAAGCAGCAAAACACGGCGTTGACTTCCGCCACTCTATAAAATTCGGAGGAAAGTTTGAAACGAAAGCGACTTAATCGGAATCAGTGTTTCGTAATGCTAACTAGAAAGCGTTAAACAAAAGTAGATAAATTTAATTATACATGTACGTAGTATACTGATATTTTATAATCTTATCAATCTAAATATCTATTATTAATAAGTTGATTTTTTCCATAAACCGTTTTTATAATCTAATGGGATTCGTTAGAACTGAGCTTCACGCTGTATCCCGCACATGGCAGGGTAGACAGAGGGAAATTGGGTACCTCCGTTCCGCTTCCGTTCCCCACTTTCCGCCGAATTTGAGGCATTGTGTGTTAAGTGGCGGAAGTCAACGCCGCGCATTGCCTTGTAACCAGAGCGAAGAAATAAATTAAAGAAAACCATTAAATATTTAATTTGAAAATATTAAATATTTCATTTCTTCGAGTGAGGATCGAACCCAGAACCTGTTGCTTACAGTCACACGTTTATGCCGCTGCGCAATGACAGCCCTCAGGTTAACTAGAAAGAAATTAAATAATTAAAAAAAAAAGACTGTACAATATAAAAATTAGTACTGTATACTTAAACAGATCTTGAGCACAAAATCACGTACGATACGTGTAGTAACATATTCTACGTACCTATTCTACAAAAAAAAAAAGCAAATAAAATAAAACGCTCGACGCAGTTCACTCACGTTATCCCTCCATTACAGCATTGTCCTCTGACAATGGAGATAGAGTATAAAGAATCGCGGCCATTAGGTAAATTTTCTTATTCATTTTTTTGCGTGACACCCTCGGCGTAAAAAGTGGGGAAAACGTTATTTATCATGTTGAGACGTGGAGTGGTTCACGCCGAGATCTCAATCTTGCGGTATAAGCTTTTTGTGTATGCCGTAATCGCTCTTAACTCCCAGGACTTGCCTTCAGGTGTTTTTGTTGTTATTTCTCGTATGATATGATGTTTGGGAATACTTTTTTAAAGTTGTTTGTCCGTTTTAATGTACTTTACTGCTCTGTAATTGAAATTAATATATGTCAGGTATATATGGTTAGTTTTTTTAGAAAATTAATTTCTACTACTTATTAGAACTCTCTTAGCTTGAGTCCAGTCTGGTTCTAAATATAATTTAAAAAAAAAATGATTGTTTATACAAATTATAATCTGTACATCAATATTTTAACAATAGCAATACTTAGCGTGTAGCAAGCCATCATTGCTGTGAAATTATAGAAAAATGATTTCAATTTGGGTAGGGAGTGCATTATTCCGCTCACGCACGCTGCAGGCGAGTGCGGGAGATAAGCATGTACCGAAATGCCGAAGGCCGAGAGTGCCGGGGGCCTTATCGGAAACGGCTTAGTTGACCCCATGCAAACTCCCTAATGCGACATTCCTCATCTACCCTCCGTTACCCTCCGATCGATCTCAATGCAAGCCCGCGATCTGCTGTGCCCCGGCCGTGGGGATGCCAGTTTTGTTTTTCGCTAATAATTTTGTTTTATTACCGTGTCGGCGTAGGCTGAGAGTGATGTAACTTAGATTGCAGGTACTTTTTGAAATCATCCACTTTATTTTGAATTGAAATTTAAGTAGAAGATAAAATTCTCTATTATAAGTAAATACTACGAAGTCAACTTAATCTTACGGTGATGAGTTCTACTTCTCGCCATACAATATCTCGATTAACGGAGAGATGGAAACTAGCGAAGAATATAGTGTTTTATATTTGATCTGCCTATCCTATCCAACTACTGCCTATATATGAGAGAAAGCGTGAGAATGAATGTTTTCATTGTGACTTATCAGTTGCGTATTTGTAAAAGTAGAAATAATTTCTTGGTATGCCGATTTGTTTTTTATTTGTCTTCTTAATTTCAACACTCTTTATTATTAATCATGTGAATCACTGGTAGCAATTCTTCCATTTGTCTGCACAATTGAGTATCAATTGCCATTATGGTGGATCTGACTTGTGACTGGAATTCAAGGTTTTTTTTTTGGATAATATACAAATTTTACATAGGCGTTGCTATTTCTATCACTCACACGACAATTCTTTTAGATTGTGCATACCTAGTCTTTTTTTGAATAGGTGTAATACATATACGTATTTACCATTTAGAAAAATAATACCTATTTATTAATAGCTTATGTTATAACTTGATGAAAATTTAAATATTAATTATCTACTAATCATAGATATTTCACTGGTATCAGTGAATAAGATTATTTATTTAAGCATAACATGTCGAAGCAAGGTCGGAATTCATTCTTTATGTATAAGCTATCGTCGAGCGGCGCATAGAATATTTGGTGGCTGATCAAAAAGTCCAATTCGGTTTTATATGCCACTGAATACTGAGTGGTGCGGCCTCGGGGAGAAATTCTTATCTACCTACACATGTGCATCGGAATTTGGAAAAATACCTATGTTTTATTTGATAAAATAAATGTTGAATTGTTTAGCTTAAGGCTGCATTGTTTAGCTTAAGTGCAGTGAATCCGGGAACTTTGTAACTCTAATAGAAAAAAAATATCGGCGGAAAGAGGAGAACGGAAGTGTCTTAACACTTCAGTTCTCCTCTTCCCGCAGATTTTTTATTGCAGGCATTGCGTGTAGAAAGAGTGGAAATAAAAATATGACATATTTTTCAAATTCTCGTGTGGGCATAGAACACATAACTTCGTGTCAACTACGCTTTACTTGAACCTATCCATGCGCTACGATTAGCTTCATGAAGACTCATCTATTTTTAAAAATAAAATTAAATTTTCAATAATCAATTCCAAGAAGCGCGTGGGCTAGCCTGATCACGATAAAAATTTATTTAAACTTAGCGCGAAATGAAATTTACAAAATATAAAGAAAATATGGTCAATAATGTTTTAGTAAACTAATTTTATATGTTGCGTCAATTATTATTACTAACTTATTACTAACAGTGCAGGAGCACAAGCGCGTGACTGTAATCACGTCAGGTTGTGGGTTCGATCACCACTCGAAGAAATGAAATATTTAATATTTTCATTTCTTCGCTCACAAGTCTTCGGTCACAAGGCACAGCATGGCGTTGAGTTCCGACACTAAACACGCATAGGCTCTAAAAAAATATAATTTGGTTTCATTTTAAATTTGTAAGTACCTACAATTATTGAAAGTTGTTTGAGCCGTTTTTTTGCAGAGCTTTACGAATTTCTCCACTTGGCTTTGGCTTGACTCAAGGAATAGTAATATTTTAACGTTCTCATAAATATTAAAGGCAGATCGTGTCAGTGGGATTTTCAATTCGACCTCGACGTAGATCCCCTTAGATTTTAGGGTTTTTCGGTTCGCGGATTAGAGAGATGTGATGTATGGCCGCGGGTGGCGGTAAATCAAATTTTGATTGCCATTTTCTTTGTGGAAAGTCGAAGTCCTCGGGGAGCGGCGCGTCGTGTAACATGGGTTAACCGATCCCCAGGCGATCTGCGCCGCCGCTGTCTTCTTATGCGAATTGCTCTGTTTTCCAATTCTTATTTTCTGGAATTTTCCTTGGTGATGTTGTAAAATTTTTGATTGAACATTTCTTATTGGTCAATCGAATTTTAGAAATAATTGACTTTTCTGGCTTAAGACCGGTTAAAAACATTTATTTTTTTAAAAGATTGAGCATAAGTTAATTTTCTACCATTATTTATAATTTAAAAATGCTTCCTTTATTTAATATATGGAAAATAAAAATTATGGTTTGACTAAATGCAATGATATATATATATATATATATATATATATATATATATATATATATATATATATATATATATATATATATATATATATATATATATATATAAATGGTATGATATATATTCAAGATATTAACAGGACCGGAACAGAATATATCAATGCGACTGTTAATTAGTTATTGAAGCATAGAAATTATAATATTTGAAACTTAATATGGCTAAAATTATTTTCGTTGAGTTACAGAACACACGGCGTTGAGCTCTGCACATTAACTCGCAATCAAAAAGGTATTTACTTAGATTGTTTTTTTTTTAAATATTACAGCTATTCGAATAACTGTTTAAAAAAACCCTTTAAGAACAATCAGATTTAATTTTTATAGGTGTATTTATATTAATAATTGTATATTGTAACAATTAATTTAAAAAAGTGCGTCTATCAACAAAAACACCAAAACATATCAGCTTTGTCAATATCGCTGGAAGCTATCGTCGTTGTTTCAACTGAGGAGACGATACAAATTTAAGTTTACTTAAGACCATCGAAATCGAATTTGCTTCGATAAACTAATTTCAGTGAAATAACTTCGGGGCCGTAACCGCTCGTGTGATCCAATTGCGGGTCTCGCGGCCGCCCGCCGATCAAACTCAGCCGTCCTTTAAATATTTGAACTGATGGTGGTAACCTACTACTGCGGGGGCCGGATACATGGATACTCTAAAATAAAATCTTTGATTTTTTTTTGTATTAAGAGTTAGTGTAGCTTCGGTAAATGAATCGTTATAATAAATTACATAATATAGTATAAATAGAAGAAAGATTGCATTCAAAAGATGCATATTTCATCTGCATACAATGTTGGAAGTACCTTTAGATACTCATGAACAATAAACGCACATTTTACCTAAACTAAGGACGTTTCAAATAGAATTTTCTGTACAAATAAAATGATCAACATTCAAGTGTTGTTGTAGGTTTTATCGGTATAAGTTTAACGGAAACAAGGGTAAGTAAATTTAATAGCGCATTGATGGGAGTGAAGGCCGCGCGGCATCCGAGCGGTCGTTACGTAGCGGAGGAGGCCACCCCACCTCGGGATAAAAAAGGATCGCGGGGAAATTCGACCCTTTTTATACTAAATAGGCAGCTAACACGGTCTGAGTGGAGTTTCAATAGATGCTTTCTCGATGGAAGAAGCGACCTGTAAAGAATCGAGTGGAGGGACCCGAAATACCCTGTTATCTATACTCTATACGTACTCACATACGCCTCGGACGCGTGTCACAGTTTTTCCTTTTATTTTTTACGCGTGCCCTCCTTCATGGATAAAAGGTGGAATTCTTTTTAAATTGGAAATGTTTTCTAAGAGGATTACGATTTGCGGAGGTGCGCTACGATTTGAGCCGTTGGAAATAAGGGATAGCGATGCTGAATAGCTACTTGTTTGTGTTAAACGTACGTACAGACGTACACCCTTCGCTCGTTCTTTGCTGTATAAGGAAACTTGTTATTTTATTGTATTATTGAAAAATATTCCTGTATATAATTATTTATTCAAATCTGATTTCTATACAGTATTTTATATATTTTAGTAGATTAAATTTCTAAATGTTAAGTAAGATTTTAAAGTATTATAATATATGTTTAATAATAAAAACTTACGGGAGGTTGAGTGGATGAAAATTTTATTAAGAAACAGCACATCTTTGCCAAAACTGAACTAAACATATAAAATAGGTATCTAATACTGAAAAATACAAAGGATAAATCACAAAAGTATTATAACATTTGTACAAACCACACGTGTTTGAATAATAAAAAGAATCGTCCACATTTTTTACGAAAATTGAAACGTAATTGTTCAACAAATATGAGAGTATATGACCATTACACAAAATGTTACGCTTAACATACTCCCACGATGCTTTAATCCGAATTCCGAAATGGGGAAAAAATGAAAAGGGCCTTTATTAGACTAACAATTGAAAATTTGGCAATGGCCATTAGGTGCCGACAGAGAGTCGCACAAAGCTCTCGGAGCGGCCCAAAAAAATAATTATTGCTACATTTGATCGACATTTTCGTACACGAATATATTCTCTGTAAACCGGGCATAAAGATCATATTTCTTGTTGAAGTTATATTGAAATTGGGTGTAGTAAGTCGGTCATTTGAGCTGGGTCAGCTCGTTGGATTTAAATTTTTATTTATCCTTCTGACCCCTGTGTATTGAGAAGTTTAGAAAATTTAACAATAACATGAATTCTAACAATATAGCATGTTTTTTTTTTAATTTTGAATAATATTGCTGTATTATTTTGGTAACTGTCGATTTATTAATTTAGTTATATTAATTATATAGTCACCATAGTAAATAACATCGATAATATTGCGGCAATGTTAAAGTATATTTTTTCTTTTAATCCTTTAGGCTGTCCATACATACGGACATAATCGTAGAATAAGTAGAATTTAATTGTACGTTACATATAAGTAAAATCTTTTTTAAATTAAAGAAAAGCTTTAGAATTGCGTTTAATTAATATAGCATAAACATCATATCTATATATTTATTTCAAAAAAACGTAAATTTGTTATACTTTTTTTAGGAAAAATAAACAGAGTGAACAGAGATTTAAGACATCATTCCCATAAGTGTATATACGAGTAAGCGTGTACCGTACCAATGATTCCCAATACAATGCATGTTCTAACGCCCGTCGACAGGTGGTCAGTGAATATAACATGTTATATTTATTTAGCTTCGACAAAAACGACGGAAATGTCAATTATTGGAACATAATTTTCTGAATTGCCGTGACAATAAGGTATTTAGAGGCAAAAAGTGTAAAATGAGCTCCTGTTGTACACGTCTGTGTCATTAGGTAAACGTTAGCTCCTTGTGTGGCCTTGTGAATATCGGTGTCTGGTAACGGAGCTTATCATTTCATATGGATTCAATATCATTTGATATTTATCTTGGAATACTTCTTACATTAATAGAAGGAACTCTTGAGCATTTTGTAGGTGTTATTAGTGAAAAATGTATAGCCTTTTCAAACTTCTTGCATTTAGAAATAAATAACAAGAAGAAATTGGTCACGTTTTCGTATTTAATTGCTGAGAGTACTTTATCAAGTTAAGTAAAAAATATATTTATTAAATACTGGAATGTCTAAACTGTTGTGAAATGATGAAGATCTAAATAATATTAAGAATTACTGAATGGTTTGTCACGGCGCAGGGGTGCGGTGTGACTGTAAACGCGATCGATCGCCACTCGAAAAAATGAAATATTTAATGTTTTTATTTATTCGCTCTGGTAACAAAACAAAGCGCAGCGTTGAGTTCCACCACTTAACGCGTAATGTCTTAAATTAAGCGGGAAGTCGAGAACGGAACGGAGTCTTGACTTATCACTGGGTTCCCGAGTTCCCTCTGCCTATCCTCTCTATGTGCTATGATATGATATGACACAAGCATCATGAATCATCAGCAGCACAGGTAATTGCGACATAGCAAGTAGACTACCCTATAGGCTATACTAAAACATCAATATGGCTGTCGTGAAGGTAAACATTTTATATATCATTTTACTATTGCTATTACGACTACATTCCGGGGGCCCATAAAGTATATGTAACGAGATGGTCATTACTCGGAATGCCTCAAACTACACGCGTCTCTATATTTTATCGGCGAGTGTGAGATTTTACCGATATATAAGTACTTATATCTTTGCTAATTTTATGAAATTAAAGTTTGTTCGGTTAAATGTTCTTAGAAACACTTGGCCACTTAAAATGAATAAATATTCTTATGTTAGATACTCCATTTGTCGAGAGAGCCAATGTTACATCGTTAATCTTTTCGACCAAGTAGCGTTAAGCGTCGGCTATTTAATAAGCAATAACTTGTAAATTTATCGGTAGTAACGGACATGTCTTCATAGGAACGGAGTGCCTTAAAGCTAGGATCCCTAATTCCCTCGTCCTGCTGTATTATGAGCAAGATACAGATCCAGCAAAAATAGTTTAAATGCGATTTTAGTTGTATCTGTATCTGTAGACGCAATTAATTCGGGCAGCTTCGGTTGCAGGTCTAAGCTAGTGTTATATATGAGGTGTTACATTAAAGACGATTCTATTACGTGTAGGTTTAACAATCTAACAATGTGAGATTGAAATAAATATATATTTTAAAATGTTCTCATGCAATATAATTATCGGTTTTATAGCGATACTTTAATGAGTAATTTAATGACAGGACTTGCGTAAGTTTTTTTGCATTGCATCGTATAGTGCTGCGCGGCGCGACGCTACGTGCCAAATCGTAATAAACTGTTTACGACGTCCGAGTGAGCGTATCGATTCACGTTGTATCGATTGTTCGTTCAATGCGAGGAATTTAAAACATGATGAGTATTACTTGTAAAATATAATAAGACATTAATATTATAAATTAAATAATAATTCAATAAACGAAATTCAAATTTATCAATCATTCTTAAATAAAAAGGAAAGGTATCCTATAAATGCGCTTTACATTTTAGAAGAACGTATATTTGTCAGCTTTTAAAATAAAAAAAAAACATGTTTATGCTAAAAAAAAATATCATTCATTATTGCCATTTCATTAGTGCCATGTTTCTTTTCAATTAGTATCATGACTTAAAATGGGTAAAACGATGATAGTATTAAATATTTATTTTTTCAAAAAGCAATATATAGTCAATAAAAATTTAGAAGTATTAGCTACACATACATACATACATCCATCAACTCACCCTATGGTAATAAAAGAGATACATTATAAATCGTGGAACATCTACCGTAGAGGCGTTATGGGTTGCGGAATGTCCGCAAGGCGTGTCGCGTGTCGCTTTATAGTGCTTTCACGACTGCATCTACATCGCTACGTAAACTTTCTACTTATTGGCAGTAATAAGCGGGAAACGCGATAATAACTTGCCATTTTGTGGAAAAATTTATTTTGTTAAAGTAATTGTCGTATTTACGTTTCATTGCAAGGATTTTATCTGTGGCTTTTTCCTTGTGAATAAATAGAAATAAATAAGAAAGGTATATGATATCAAGGCGTTTCGTAGCGTAGGGGCAGTGACTATAAACGCTTTGTGTGTTTAAAACACATTCGTGTAATTTCTTCGCTGTGCAACTGAGCAAAGCGCGGCGTTGAGTTGCGCAATTTAACTTCAAATTCGGCACAAACACGAATGGAAGTGTTTTAATGGGTACGGATTGCCCTAATAGTGGGTTCCGAGATTATCTCTTCCTCTCCCTGTGCGGGATACAGAGTAAAGAGATAAAACAATGATAAACAATGCGTATGATGCTTGTCGCTAAACCAAATGTCCGAAGGAACTCTGACTACAAGTAGAGTGGGCTATAATGACACTTTAAGGCATTATCTAATATTTTTCGAATCCAAAAAAATGTTTCGATATTAACGTAAAAAGCTCTTTACAATTTACTATAGACTAGAGTAAAGAAGCAGTGCAAATTCTTTTGTCTTTATATTCATCTGTTCCTTTTTTTAGGGCATTTCCACAAAATTAAAAACTTATACTAAGTTTTTTATTCACTATGAAATTCAAAGTTTAAGAATCGGCTGACTCAAAACAACACTATCTATCTCATTTTAGCGAAATGCTTGTAGTATATTACTTAAGATGTTGATCAGATTTCCATCAAACATAGCTATAGAGTGCGAAGATCAAGGCTTTCGATTAAAAAAAGCTACGAAGACACATAGACAGGCCAAATTAATAACTTATATTCTTACAATTTTATTTTTGTACCATTAAAATGGTTTCTTGTAATGTTGTTTATTTGCAATATTATAGAGAAAACCACGTTAACATTGTTTATTTTTTCATTAATATTGGTTGCAGGGAAAAAAGTGTGAAAACATTTCGATTATCATTTCCCGCCCAACTTTAAGCCATTGCGTGATAGGTGGCGGAACTCACTCAACGCTGTGATTACTAACGAATTGTCATATCAATATATACGAATACATTTTGTTTACTAAGTGAATGTATAAATGATAGATAGCGTAGCTGACGGGCTGTAAGCAGGCGATGCGAAAGGGTTGTAGTGCGTTGTGATCGATGACTCTTTTGTCTTTACGAGATACGGCCATTAACGCTTTTGGGTTCGCTAATGACATTGTCACTTATACTAACTTTATGTTATATAATGTTATCGTATCGATAATAAGTACATATTCCATTAAAATCACAAATGCGAAATGAGCCAAGTTAAAAGTTGAGTAATGTGTCGTTCTCTACTAAATTCGCAGAAGAATAGGTGCCGAGTTCTGTATTGACTTATAAAAGGGATATAATTGAACCTGTTCAAAACTGTTTAGCGGTCAGTTGTATAGGGGCCACCAGAAGTGCCTCGTGAACCAATGCCTCCAGAAGTTGGCGGAAAGTGGCTATCAAGACCTTAACTGGAACGGAGTTTCTTAAGCTGGGTTCCTTATGATTTTTTTTATGGATAAGACAGGGCAAACGAGCGTACGGGTCACCAGATGGTAAGTGAACACCGCCGCCCTCAGCCCTGTGTAGCACCAGAGTAGCTACAGGAGCGTTGCCCGTCTTTAAGGTGGATGGGCACCGGGGCCCGGCACTACTCAATGCGAAACGCAGAGGCCGGAGCCACTACTTAATGCTGGTTTTAAATGCCGGGGTTGGTAATGGTCCGGTCGAGTCTGCCCATGCGTGTTGTCATTTCTGACAACGTGAACCTCCCACACGTACTTTAGTCGCCTCTTACGATACCATTAGTACCAGGGTGATCCTATTCTAAGTCGGAATCACACGGCGGAAAAACAGTACTATGAATAAATACAGTACACTATGTCCGGGACACAGCGTAAATCTAAAGAAAATATTTATATGTTAAGTAAGGTACAAAAGTTACTGGAAATATTTTATACACGTAATTGTTGTGAGCTTTCCATTGGTCTAAAATCAGTGTAATGTTTCGCCATTCATTCATATTAATATGATATCTAACATTGAGCAGAAAGTGAATTAGAAGTCCATTATAAACTCAACAAAAATCCTCTTTTTATTTTTTAACTTCGCCACTGCCAGGCCGACGTCAGCAAGTGAAAAGACCGTGATTCGGCATCGGAACAATTAATCGATTCCATTATCATAAAACCGTTTTATGGAATGTTCCCCTGAAGCCTCAGTGATTTATATTTCAGCGGTGACTTGCACTTCTGACTCTCTATCGGTCTTCCGGTCGACTTCATATTATGTTGTGCGTACATATCTACATATGTTTATCTTAGAATTTCTACTCAACTCTACTCAGCTTCACGCTGCATCCCGCATATGGCAGGGTAAGCAGAGGGAACTTGGGAACCTAGTGTTAAGACACTCCGTTTCACTTCCGTTACCCACTTTCTTCTAATCTTAGAATTTGAAAGATTATTTTGTATCGTTTGTGGTAAAAAATATAGCAACATATTGTCTTACTAAGTATTAGGTATTTTTTATAATGATGAATGCAATTGTACGTTGCATACGTACAATTGTGTGTGTGTCTATGATCTGAAATAATACATACTTACTTACTTACACGCTGTATCCCGCAAGAGGCAGGGTAGGCAGAGGGAACCCGGGAACCTAGTGTTAAGACACTCCGTTCGACTTCCGTTCGACTTTGAGGCATTGCGTGTTGAGTGGCGGAACTCAACGCCGCGCTTTGCCTTATTACCAGAGCGAAGAAATGAAACATTAAATATTTAAATTGAAAATATTAAATGTTTCATTTCCTCGACTGGGGATCGAACCCAGAACCTGTCGGTTACAGTCACACGCTTGTGCCGCTGCGCCACGACAGGCCTCAGGGAAATAATACATGGATTGTTATAAAATAGAAATTCTAGTTTTAAAACTGTGTTCTCTGAAGTATGATCAATTTTTTAACTCATTAACGTCTGCGTATGTGGTTGTGTATGTTTTGAAGTCGGTGATAGTTTTATATAAAATAATTCTATTGTTTATTTTTTGTCCCTTACTGATAATTGCATTTCTATCTCTACATTAAATCAATTAAAACTAATTATTAATTATTATTTATGGATACTAAATATGATATAAAATAATGTAATTCTGACTTCGGGTTACAGCAATTACGTTTGCTAGCATTGATACATAATTATCAATGTTTTATTTTAAACATATATGTATATTTAATATATTCAATTTAAATATTTAATGTTCTCGTTTCTTCGCTCTGGTACAAGACAAAACGCGGCGTTGAGTTCCGCCACTCAACACACAATGCCTCAAATTCGGCAGAAAGTGGGGAACGGAGGTGGAACGGAGTGTCTTAACACTAGGTTCCTGGGTTCCCTCTGCCTACCCTGCCATGTTTGGGATACAACGTGAAGCTCAGTTATTTTAAACAGTAAAGAATATAGGAATAGACAACATTTACATTAAATATGCATTTGTACAATAATATAAAATATATGTGGACCCAGCTGTATTTGAATTTCATTATTATATGCCTATAGCAGAATTTACTTTATCAATCTACCGACACATCAGTACTCTGTAAAATTAGCATTTTTAATGTACTACATACGTATTGCCATATTTGGTTCGTTATAGGCTAAAGTATATCCTCGGCAATCCATTAAGCGGCGCGGTCGAGTTTCAGCGGCTCATACAATAAACATCGCGGTGTTTTTGCTGGAGACACTAAGAGCGTGTATTTTTTATCCAAGTTTAGTGCGTTTTTTCTGATCCCTTGTTATTCTTGAAGACTTACGAATACACATAATGGCAGTAGCCATGAGTGATGCCGTCTTGATATGTTGTATCTATATCTCAAATAATAAGTAGGCATCGGTACAAACATACATACTCGTATATGAGCAAAAATGTAATGAAATAATATGAAATTAACAGAACGCGATGGTTAAAGGTTCATATTTGCTTACGATATAGTATTTGTATTTGTAATATAATTTTCTTTCTACGTTAAAGAAATTTCGAAGCAGAGCTCTGCCACTAAGCACGTAGTATTTAAAAATGCGCTCAAGAGATATGAATATTGGACAGCTACTTCATTAAAATATTTTAGAAAACTTTAAAATATGTAATGGTAATAAGGTAATAAGGTAAAGTGCGGCGTTGAGTTCCGCCACTCAACACGCAATGCCTCAAAGTCGGCGGAAAGTGGGGAACGGGAGTGGAACGGAGTGTCTTAACACTAGGTTCCCGGGTTCCCTCTGCCTACCCTGCCTCGTGCGGGATACAGCGTGAAGCTAAGTAAGTAAGTAAGTTTTAAATATGTTAACAACATATATCAAGTGCTTTGACGAACTAAGCCATACTCTCTCATCTAGCTATGTGGAAATGGTAACATGTTTGTTACTACTTATTTTTCTTGAAAGCATCTCGGATTTTTACAAATTTCCGCTACATAAAGATTTATTTACTTAGACTTATCATTTGGTAAGAGATAATGTTATTTATTCATTTTATATAAGTTAAAAAAAAATAATCTTTGTAATATATCACTCAGATTGCTCAAAACAAAATACTTCTCAAACATTTCATTATTCATACGGCAGCGTATTTTAAATTACGCGAGTAACACGTAGGTATCGCAATTTTTCCTAGAGATGGCAAACATTATTCAACTTGTTGTGGACTTGTTATTATTCCGCGTATAAAGAAGGGAATGCTTTGGACGTCGTCAGGGGATTTTGAGCGGCGCCGAAATATATGATGCGACTTTTATCAACGTTGGCTTTGCGGAGGAATGTTTTATGTATGTTGCTGTGCTAATGCATATATTATATGTTTAAATATGATGTCTTTGGCATTATTGTAAACGGAGAGAACGAAGCCTCTTCTTTCCGCTTACTTAAGTAAGTAAAAAGGTATTTTTTCTTATACATTCCTTTGTTCAAAAACTGTTTGTTGTTTAATGTTCATGTTTAATGTTTCATTCAGGTATAAGGCGTTAATGAAAATTGTCTATAAAGTTAGAATCATCAATCTGAATACATCTTATTATATATATAAGTTCTCTGATCGTGCGATTTTTCTTTTGAGCTTCACACTGTATCCCGCACATGGCTGGGTAGACTCTCCGTTCTCCACTTTTCGCCGAATTTTAAACATTGCGTGTTGAGTGGTGGAACACAACGCCGCTACAGCCATTGTCGGCTGTTACTGTCGGCATATCGTTTTTCCAAGTCCAAAACACGACGTATAGTATATAAAATAAAGTGACATATTGTAATATAATAGAAAATTTATAATTATAAAAGGCAAGTGTAGCTACATCATCGGGTAATATATAATTGCATCGTAAAACCGAGTCTAACGCCGGCGACTCGCGTCGGCCATCTTATTATACCTACGTCACTTTACGTCCTGCAGTTTAATGCGCGATCTCTTAAACAATTTATTGCAATTATTTTAGTTATTATTTAATGTTTTTAATTTTTTATTTGAGACATTGTGTGTTGAGTGGCGGAACTCAACGCTGTTCTTTGTCTCCTTACTAGATAAGTAATGAAAAGATTAAATATTTCACTTCCTCGAGTGAGGATTGGACGCGCAACCTGTCAAGTTTACAATTCTACCCAGCTATATG
This sequence comes from Eueides isabella, assembly GCA_019049475.1. Lineage (NCBI taxonomy): Eukaryota > Metazoa > Arthropoda > Insecta > Lepidoptera > Nymphalidae > Eueides > Eueides isabella. The sequence continues at coordinate 1,104,802 of CM032386.1, forward strand.
CGGGATTTAGGGTGCAGCTAAAAAATATTACTAAAATTCCTAAGATAAAAGATACTTGATAATGTATAATTACAATATTGGAACTTTCTGTATTGAAAATTAAATTAAATTGAAATAATATTCATGTATTAAATTGAAATAATATTCATGTAACAGAAACATCAAATAAAAATATTGCCTTGAGCGGGAATCAACCCTAACCTAACCTACCTTCAAGCTAGTTTTCAAGTATTATCATTTCGTAATTACGTCGCGTTAATAAATATTTTTATTACTTTTACATTGCTTACAACTGTGTAATATATGCATTTTTTTCTATTCATAGCAGAATATTATATCTGGACTCTTTTGAGATATTTCACTGCACGTGGCCGTTAAAAATATCCTTCCTGTTATTTCATTATCGACTTTTACTCGTTCTTTATTTACGAAGAGCACTTCGAAGCTGCTCAAAGTTGTAGAAAATCAAACATTATATATGAATTTGAGCTTTAAAGTATAAACAATAAGAGTAATTATTGATTTAACTAAATATTTTCTGTTTTAGAGAACTTATTATCGACGAATATGGTAGAAGTACGGGCTTTTAAACATTCAAATGGATGTAACTAATATGAACTGTTTGCCTGACGAGGGCTATTGAAATAAATATTAATAATGTGCTTTTGTGTTTCCCTGAAAGTATTCAATGATGCTGTTAGGTCAATGGTCATTGTCGAAAATTCTATTATGTTTTTATTTTGCTAATTTCATTTGAAACGTCATAGCTTTTAATAATTCTACCTTAAAATAACTTATGTAGAACCAGATGAGGCCTGTCGTGGCGCAGCGGCACAAGCGTGTGACTGTAACCGACAGGTTCTGGGTTCGATCCCCAGTCGAGGAAATGAAATATTTAATATTTTCAATTTAAATATTTAATGTTTCATTGCCTCGCTCTGGTAATAAGGCAAAGCGCGGCGTTGAGTTCCGCCACTCAACACGCAATGCCTCAAATTCGGCGGAAAGTGGGGAACGGAAGTGGAACGGAGTGTCATAACACTAGGTTTCACTTCCGTTCCCTCTGCCTACCCTGCCTAGTGCGGGATACAGCGTGAAGCTAGAAAAAAAAAGTAGAAACACATTTTTTTTTAATTCTATAGTCATACTAGACCAGCAAATGAAAATATTGAAACGCAAATTTATGGGGTATCGGTGCGTCTGAATCTAAATTTATTCATTTTGGTTCAATGTTTTAAATCTATAATTATATCAAAATATTTGTATTTACTTCCGTATCTCACTTTCCCTCGAATTTGAGATATTATATTTGTAGAGTTGAGTTGAATGGATCTCAATGTGTGGAACGGAAGTGTCGTAACACTAGGTTCCTAAGTTCTCTCTGTGTTCCCTACCATGTACGAAATACAGCTTGAAGCTATATATAGTCATATCTATACCTCAGTAGTACTATATTAGCAGTATTTTCGTATTAGATATGACAGTATAACGGCGGCGCGCTTTGTTTCGGACGCAGATTCCAAGCCGGCTCGGACATGCGAATGTCTAATGAGACGATCATTGACAGGGGCTGGCAACCTTTATGTTAGTTGAAATTATGTTAGAAGATAATATTATATAATTAATATCTTTGTTTAGAAATATTGGTTTTAATTTATAAATGGAATCGAATAATTTAGGTTATATATAAGTATTACATTTTCTATAAAATGCTTAAGAAATAAGTTACAGTCGACTTTTTGAATAACTTTACGTCTATTATCTGAAGATTTTTACAACTTCAAAAATAAATTTGTGTTATCTACTATATGAAATAAAATACAGCTCGATTTTGTATTTGTTTTGCAATTAAAAACGGAATCGAGTGTTTTAACACTAGGTTCCCAAGTTCCCTCTGCCTACCCTACCGATGTGCGAAATGATAGAAAAATGTGAGAATACAACAAAAATGTACATACCAGGTTTACACACTACTCACTCAGCTTCACACTGTATCCTATACATGGCAGGATAGGCAGAGGGAACTTGGGAACCTAGTGTTAAAACACTCCCTTTCGTTTCCTACTCTCCGCCGAATTTGAGGTATTGTGTGTTGAATGGCGGAATTCAAAGCCGCGCTTTGCTCACACTTAGCTGATAAATTATATTTTACAGTTTCACTATTTTTGTTTATAACAGAGTAGGTTACGAGACTGCATGACTCCAAATACGATATGTACATAACATGTAACATGTATAGTGGCAGAAGTCAATGCCACGCTTGCCAATTTGACTTACCAACCAGATATTTAGCATTATTTTTATCATCCACTACACTTAATATTATGATATATTCCATTTAGCTCCTATCTACATAAGATAGACAGACAGAACACAGTGTAAAGATAGTATTTTGTAATTCTAAAATAATAAAAATCCTTTAACAATTTGAGAAAAAAAATGTATATTCGGCTGCAAGTAAAAAATTGAAGAGTCCTAATGGGTACGGAGCATGTTAGTAGGTGGAAGTAACCTGGGACCCTAGAGTTAGTATAGTTTTCTAAGTTTCTTCCACCGATGAGTTTACACGAAATGAATTTTATGTAAGTACATTTAATAGACTTACTCCCATAGTTCCGCACCTCTGGCTCTTTGTGGCGCCGACGTCACCTGTCATCCATCAGTCGGAGACAACGCGCATGCGCATACTACACACATACGCACAAACACACGAACACAAACACAAGAACAGTGTAAGCATTTAAATTTAAATTTAACGGTATCAGAGTGGAATGCAATAAAACACTTTGCATTCCGCCGGCGGACTAGTTAGTGACTGACGTCACTAAAAAACTGCATTTGAATGGAATTTATACTTTATGTAGGCATTTTTTTATTTATATTTGCATATTGAGAATTGTTTACTTCGGAATGCGTTGATTATAACATTTTTTTTTTCATTTATCCGCTGTTACCAGCATATGTCATGTAACACTATGTGGTAACATAGTGTTACATTACTCTGTTCATATTAAGACCATTCTCTTTTCAATTTTCCGCCCGATTTGAGGCATTTCGTGTTTAGTGGAAAAAATCAACGTCGGCGCTTTACCTTGTTATCAGGGCAACGAAATAAAAATATCAAATATTTCATTTCCTCGAGTAGCACGCTCAAGCCTGCGCGCCACGGCAGGTGCAAGAACGTTATGACGATTAAACAATTAGCTTACAGAATTCATATGTAAATTAAATTAAATACTTCCGTTTTCCGATTTCCGCCGAATTGTGGAGTTTAGTTTTGGTGTAAACTGTGGAACTCAACGCCGCACTGAATGAAAGTATTAAATAATTAATTTCCTCGAGTGGCATCAAACTCACAACTCGTCGTCTAAAGTCGCACAGTTGTGCCCCTAATCTGGATGGATTGGATGAATGCATCAATAAATTCTTCAAGCTTAATCTATACCAATAATAAATCTGTAACCGATCACTGGTTGAACTTGGAAGATATATTAAAAGGACATCTTATACAGGACGTTTATTAAAATAGTAATAAATGTAGCCCAAAATAATGATTTTTAACATGATGTCTGTTAGTCTCTGCGTATGTACACGCTAATGTCAGAAACGTCAACCAGACTTAAATAGAATTTTTATTATTATATATTGGCAACCTTCCTTTAATATTTATTGTTTGTTTTGTTTAAATTATTTAATAAAAGAAAGTTACGTCAAGTTAAAATTATTTAGTTCCACAAAATTACTACAAAATTTGGGTTACAATGTAATATTGTTTTAAAATTGATAATGTTATTATAACCAGAAAGTAATTAAGATTAGTGGCGCTGCGGCACTATTGTGTGGCTGTAACCGACAGGTTGTGGGTTCAATCCCCAGTCGAGGAAATGAAAAATTTAAAATTATCAATTTAAATATTTAATGTTTTCAATTCTTCGCTCTGGTATAAGGCAAAACGGCAAAAAGGTGTTGAGTTCCGCCACTCAATACGCAATGCCTCAAATTCGGCGGAAAGTGGGGACCGGAAGCGGAACAGAGTGTCTTAACACTAGGTTCTCAAGTTTCCTCTGCCTACCCTGCCATGTGCGGGATAGAACGTGAAGCTGAGTGAGAAATAAAATTATGTAATCTAAGCTGGTTCATACATACATTAAATGGCTATATTTGTATCGATTTACATAATCGTAATAACCACCTCCAATTACAGCTGACTCTTACACACTAATCTATAGTAATGTAGATTGTTCCACTGAATGACAGTATAATTTACAAAGTGTCCTTGACAGCTACAGCTTACAAAGAACGAGTTGCCGCGTTTAATTGTCTAAATTAGCATAACGGAGGCGCCGGCGTCGGCCTCTTTGATTCATCAAACAAACTGCCCCCTAGAATTGTTCTAATCCTTTAGAATATTTGCAGTGAAATCATTTTGAATTACTTTACATATATTATTTTGAATAATGACTCTTGTGGACACAAGCGTGGGTATTGACGCAGGTTATAGGTTCGATCCACACCCGTTGAAAGTAAATTTACTAAATATTTTTATTTTGCTGCTCTGGTAACAAAGTAAGGCGCGGCGTTCAGTTCCGCCACTTAACACGCAGTGCCTGAAATTCAGTGGAAACTGGGGAATGGAGCGGAGTGTCTTAACATTAGGTTCTAGGTTCCCAAGTTCCCTCTGTCTACACTGCTATGTGAGAAATACAGGTGAATTTTAAAAAAAATTGCTATACCTCTGGTAATTTTTTCATATTATAAAAGAAATAAAATAATCTTTCACATATTAATCCAAAAAAAGGTTATTATTTCACAAAACAAATATCTTTGAACACGTTTGAAATTCATGTCAATATCCTTTAAAACTAAGTTAGTTAAAGTAGAAAAAATATAAAACTTTCACCGCGACTTGTGATAAATAAATACTTATTACAAAAAATGGCCTGCTTAAACTGCATTTTGCAGGTGATAACGCTAATTATTAACCTTTGCCAAAGTAGTTTTTAATAGTAAAACTCGATGCTAATGTACATTAAATTTTAAAAGCCTGAGTGCAGCAGGGCTTCCACACGATACCTGGCAGGTATTATAGCGTATAAATTATAACAACATTTAGTTTTTACTATGTTTTAAAGTGTTATTCCACACTTAGGACAGAAAATACTAAACTTAAATTTAAAAAGCGTATAAATATTTTGAACGAGGTAGGATTTGAACCCGCGCCTCTGGAAAACCGTTCCAGCGCTCTGACCAACTAAGCCATTCGTTCTTTCGACGGAGCTTGGAGAGAACGAATGGAACGAGAACGAATTCGTTCTCTCCAAGCTCCGTCGAAAGAACGAATGGCTTAGTTGGTCAGAGCGCTGAAACGGTTTTCCAGAGGCGCGGGTTCAAATACTGCTTCGTTCAAAATTTTTATACGCTTTTTAAATTTAAGTTTAGTAATATTTAGTTTATTGAATAATTTCATTATTAAAGTGCTTAGTACTTTATAAGGACTTACTCAGTTTCACGCTGTATCCCGCACGTGGCAGGATAGGTAGTGGGAACTTGGGAACCTAGTGTTAAGACACTCACACAAATTCGGTGGAAAGTGGAACGGAAGTAGATCGTACTTCCGTTCCACTTTCCGCCGAATTTGTGGCGCGTGTTGAGTAGCGGACCTCAAACCGCGTTTTGCCTTGTACCAAAGCAAAGAAATGAAAATATTAATTATTTAAATTGCAAATATGAAATATTTCATTTCCCCGAGTGGGGATCGAAGCCACAACATGTCGGCTACAGCCACACGCTTGCACCGCTGCGCCACGACAGGCCTCAATAAGGACTTTTGAATTATTTTTTTATTGTTTCTATCGTTGGTTTATATATATAGAAATCAATGATAGCGATGACGAGCTCACAACCGTCACCGTCCACCACTGCGCCAACCGATACCTTTACTACTATGTATCTAAAGTAAAATGTATATATTATGAACTTTTTTCGCTACCGCATCCGATCCGATACTTAGGCATATTTTTTACAAAATACTTGTATACCATTATGTACTATTTGCTCATTCTAGACTGCAATTAGCGTCGGTGCTCCTTTGATCTCGATAGAGCAGTGCAGATCGTTAGATACTTGTGGCTTGTGCAATGGAGGGTAAGTGTTTAATTTATGCATACTCTATAAAATACTGAAGAATTCGCTATGTTAAAGCGCTTTCTTTGAACAAATGTAAATATTCTATAAGAAATAAAGTAATTGTTCTTGTTCTCAGTGCTGGACTGTACATGCGATAAGTATACTCGTACCTTGAATATCACTGGGTACACGTGTGAGTAATTATATATTTTTTCCACATAGAATTGTACAAAAATAGCTAGATGAGCAGTTTATTCAAACAGAACTTCAAACAAAAACAAAATAAAATCATTTAGAGACAGCTTCCAAGACAAGTGATTTGAACTTATTTAAATAATTTAGACTCTATATGACGATGACGGATTTTTTTGTAGATTTTAAAGTATCAGTCTATTTTTATTTGAATTTTAAATCAATTTGTGAAATATTTTGAGAGTACTTATTAATTATACTTATAACTTATTGTATGCTTTTGGACTAAGCTATAAAGGCGTTAGGATGACGTCTACGTGGTTCATTTGTAGTATTCTAGTATTCAGTAAAAAAATATGTATGGTTAATTTATTAAATAATATTTTTATTAAAATTTAAAGTACAAATGTATAATAACCGTCAGTACAAAGTGACTTTTATCTGTATGATTTATTTTTATTTAATTTTCGTTAGCAAGTTTATAGATACGTTATTTTATCAACATATTATTAATCTTATCTTAGGAAATTAGTAGAAATTGTATTATTTATGTAGATATTTAAAGATATTATACTCACTTATAGGTATAACAGTCCCATAGTGACTACAAAATCAATGGTGTGGGTTTGATCTGCACTCGGGTTATTTATGAATTAAATAAGGCAACTCCTCGTGTAGTGTCTTGGATTAACGTGATATCTCTTCACTTTTCACCTAATTTGAGGCCCTGCTTGTTCAGTGGCGAAACTCAACGCCGCGTGTAAATAAAACATTTAGCAGAGTAAAATATCTCTACTAATACATAATATATTTTTTTTCTAATCTTTTCAATTAGAAATCTATCACTTAAGGAAAAATAGCAAAAGTCAAGGGGTTAATTAAAAAGGAATAAAATAAATTCATCCTGTATCTCGCAAACAGCATTGTGTGTGTGTGTGTGTGTGTGCAGAAGTTAATGATTTGTTACCATAGCTATGAAATTAAAATAATTAAATCCCCAAGTAGAATTATTGTGCGTATTGAGTGGCGGAACTCAACGCCGCGCTTTGCATTGTTACCAGGATGTGAAAATGTTACGTGTTCATACTTAGTGTCCCGTTACAACGAGAAACATTTACATACTGTATCCATCCGTCCATATCTACACATATATAATTAGATATTCTATATAATACTAAAATAACTAAATATTTACATTCAAAACACGTTTATATTATGAATTTGGCAAATTGTTGCCGACTGAATGCGGCGAGCGCGGGGACCGGCGACCCTATTGACTATCGACTATTGTTCGACCCTCCGAGCTCCGTCGTACAGTGCAGGTACGTGCTCTGTAGAATACTTATTATATGACAGACAGGATATTTATATATATATAGAGATAAACCTGCAACTTCTTTTGCCTAACTATGGAAAGAAAAAAATATTTTTTTATACGCTTTCCCTTTTCCCATTTTCCAAGGTCAACTTGTACATCAAGTTTCAGCGTTCTACGCCGCATTGCTCGGTTTGTAAGGGGGTCACCCGTCACTCACTAAGGGTAGTTATTTATATATAAATGTTTTATTTTTATATTTAAATTTAATAGTAGAGGAAAGTGACCAAATATGGAATACCATTTTGTTTTTTGAATATAATTTGCACAAATTTTAGAATTAAAAATCATTTTGTATTTCATAATAATAATCATATATTTGCGCTTTATTTTGTAACAAGTTTTGGTTACAATGACTAATTTTAATCAAAATAAAATAAAAAAAACTAAATAATCATAAAGGTATCTAAATATGGAATAGGTACCCATATATGGAATACCATAAACACTATCAAAATTTAACCTTTATTTAAATGAGATTCTTTGGAAACTTTGGTATAACAGAGAAATTGAAACAAATTATTTGCAAAAATCACAAATCCAGGCATCAGACTCTGGTTCTACGCAATCATTATGTGCCCAGAGCCCACACATAAGGCACTTGCCCCACGTTTCTAAATGGGTATCATTTGAATACAGCATAACACAGAAAATACACTCTGAATCTTCAGAGTCTGGATCTGTATTTCCTATCAAGGTATCGGGCTCACTGTATCAAAAAGCATCATCATCAGCATCATCTGACTTAGGGTTAATCTTTTCTCTTGGCATTTTTCCTTTTGATTTCTTCTCGTTTTGTTTTTTCTATTTATGTTCTTTGGCCATTTATTTTCTTTTTCTTCTTTCTTCTGACTTTTTTCTATGAGACCGTTCTTATAATCTATAATCTATAACAGAGGACGGAAAGTCGTCCTCTATTAGGTTCCCTTTTCTTTTTTGGTAATGTACTGATGTCATATGGAGAAACCAATCTTAAACTACTGCGAGAAAAATAGAAAAATACATTTAATTTATAATTAACAAAATAATCAAATCAGTTGATGCTTAAAAGAACCAATTATGGAATATTCCATAATTGGATACTATGATTTGTCCATATTTGGATTTTCCAACGGATTCAAACTGAAATTTATATGATTATATTTGATAAGGTAAAACAATCAAATACTGTTAAATCCCACAAAATAACATATAAACTATATCTAGAAGCTATAAAAACAATACTGTGTATACTTTTTTAACGAAAAAAATGTGTTTTTCACATACCTTAGAAAGTTATACGGAAGCGACAAAACAAAACACCGGGACTGTCATGAAAAGGCTTGCTCAACTTACATTTTACGACTTCTACGCGGGAAGGTGGACAAGAAGAAGAGGACAAACACTGTTTACTGTGTTTATCAGTTTCCGTTTGATAGAAATGCCAGTATTCCATATTAGGGAACTATTCCATATTTGGCAACTTTCCTCTAATAACATATGAAACTAAAAGTTCCTAATACTAAACTTATGCATATTTTAATAAAATATTGGATTATCTGTAGGTACCAATAATAAAATGTTAACTGTTCGCTTTCAGCACATGGAAGATATGATAATTTGTCTGTGCTTTTAGGATCGTTCGTTTGTCTGTTCATTTGTACGCGCTAATCTCGTAAAGGGCGATGGGAAGTCACAAATGTGTTTTTTCAGAACTTAATTGTTTGAGTTAATTAAATATAGTCATAATTAAAAAAAAATAAAAAAAAATTGTTCGATTACATTGCTACAACATTTTTGTTCTATAAAATTACCTGAAGCTTTAATTTTCAATGTCATCATGCGAACATTATGATATACAAATGAATGATTACTATTACGTATTACGAGTAACAAATGAAGTGCCAATAGCATTTACAAATCACCATCTGTCCGTGTTACTGCTGATAACAACTAGTATACGGATATTCTATATATTTTTATCATGTGGCAAATTACACATATATAAGAAAAACAACTGAAGACTGTCACACACAAACGTGCAGGTTGCGGCTTCGATTTCCACTCGAGGAAATTACATGTTGAACACTTTCGTTTCTTCGCTCTGGTAATGAATAACAGCAAAGCGATGTGTTGATGTCCTCAATTCAGACAACCCGCACATGACAGGGTAGGCAGAGGGAACTTGAGAATCTAGTGTTATGACACCCCGTTCAACTTCCTCACCCCATTGTCCGCTGAATTTGACGCATTGCGTCTTGAGTGGCGGAATTAAACGCCGTCACTAAAAAAATAACAATATGTATAATATGAGGCCTGTCGTGGCGCCGCGGCACAAGCTGTGACTGTAACCGATAGGTTCTGGGTTCGATCCCCAGTCGAGTAAATGAAATATTAAATATTTTCAATTTAAAATATTTAATGTTTCATTTCTTCGCTCTGGTAAAAAGGCAAAGCGCGGCGTTAAGTTCCGCCACTCAACACGCAATGCCTCAAAATTCGGCGGAAAGTAGGGAACGGAAGTGGAACGGAGTGTCCAAAAAAAATGTATAATATGATACAAAAAATTAAATGTCCGAAGAATTAAAAACTCCGTCCTCTAATCGTGAATTGTGCCAACAACCGCCGCGTTTAACAGACGTTATCCTGCGACGATATCATATAAAATGTATAGATACATCGATGTAAAGCCGGATGTCGTCGGCAGGCGTGTTTACACGGTAGACAGCTCGCGGAAAACGCGCCATTTGGTAATTAAATTGTTGTAGAGGGTCCGCAGTGGGAGGGAAAGCAAACTGGCAACGCAAACACAGCACTGCTGCCGAGAACCGGCTTTTTACAGTTACTCTCCAAAAGTGATTGTCTATTAAATAAAGTTACTTTAATAAATATATTGTACTTTCTTGTTTGTATTGGATGGTCTTCGTAGGACGATTTTTTTATTTTTGTAGCGATAACCCAGTTTTGCGGAAGTAATTGTCTCTCTCGATCATAGATATGATTTTTTTTTTCACCTTATTTCAGTAAATCGGATAAAGGAATGGTAGGCAGAAGGAACTTGGGAACCTAGTGTTAAGACATTACCGTTCGCCACTTTTGGCTGAAGCATTATGTATTGAGTGGCGAAACTTAACGCCGCGCTTTGTCTTGTTATCAGTGTAAAGATATTAAAATATTTAATAAGTCAATTCCTCGAGTGAGAATCAACCCTACATCTATCACGTCTAAAGCTACACACTTCCCCTTATGATACGACAGATGACGATCAAAAGCTTGGAAAAGAAAATAATGCAAATATAATAATTTCTCTGAAGGAAAAACGACCGACGAACGAAACCAACGCGATAACAATCAAAAACTTTTTACCCCTCTGACTTCCCATAAAACATATACCTTAGACAGTCTCGCGATCAATTATTAATGAAAGAAAGAATATTGAATAGTTATTAAGTCATTACAGCTCGCTATCAATATTCATGGCGTATTTCTGTAGTTTTAAACTGAAAACGCATTTTATACCGTCTCATTTGTTCTTGCGTGAGCAATAATTAGATTCCATTGCTTTGTTTTTACCACTAATTGTTATAAAGATCGATATTTATGTACGCAGTGTTCCGTCCACGTTGTTTTCTTCACGTTAGATTTATACAGTTATAGCTAGTATTATTTTAATTAAATAAGTTTTTTTTTCAGATTCACCCTGTATCTGTAGACAGAGGGATTTGAGAACCCAAAATTAAGACACTTCTCTCCGTTCCCCACTCTCCGCCGAATTTGAGGCATTGTGTGTTAAGTGGATGTACTTAACGCCGCGCTTTGCATTGTAACCAGAACAAGAAATGAAAATATTGAATATCTGATTTGAAAATTATAAATATTCCAATCCTTGAGTGAGGATCGAATCCACAGCCTGCGTTAAGTTCCGCTACTCAGTACGCAATGACTTAAATTCGGCGGAAAGTGGTCTTAACACTAGGTTCCCAAGTTCCCTCTGCCTACCCTGCCATGTGCGGGAAACAGCACTAGTAGGTTCCCTCTATAGGCAGAGGGAACCTAATTACTATATACAGCGTGAAACTAAAATTGAAATAAATATAATTTAAAAGTTTTTTATTGTCATAAACAATAAGGTTTACCGAATTAAGAATTACAAACAAAACGTACATGTAAGTAACTTCTAACGAGATGTGTTCTTTAGGCTCGCCCGCACTAACTAGCTGGACAAGCCCTCGTTATTTTAAACAATTCGATAATGAGGCCTCGCTACATCGCTACACGGCCCGGTACACTGATTGTACCAAAGGGACGCTCCCCTAATCACATTTTCTCTACAATTTCTAAAATAAAGATTGTTCTTATGTTCACTGTTGACCAGACTTTTAGTTAGTTAAGCTTAAAATATATATTCAACGTATTTATTATTATAATATAAACGCGGACAGTTAGAAAAGAAATTAGACATACTCATAGCCTAACATCATTTTATAAGAATTTAAATTTAGTTTTTGAGTGATGCCAGATGTGGCGCAGGAGCACAAGTGTGCGATTGTAAATGCAACAGGCTGTGGATTCAATTGCCAATTGATGATATTCTCGCTCTGGTAACGAGGTAAAACGCGGCGTTGAGTTCCACCATTAAACACGCAGTGTTTTCTTAATTCGACGGAATGATCGTTGTTACGAAACGGTAATGGAAGTGTCTCAACATAGTTGTGTCAGGATTCTCTGTCTACCCTGCCACGTGCAAGATGCAGCATATTTCTATATATTTACATATATATCATATATTAAAAAATATTCAAAACAGACACGCGTACCCTCACGATAATTCAAAATCTAAATGAAACCTGACCAATACCTACATCAGACATTCATATAGATATGCAAATGGCGTCGCTTCTTCATTTACATACAAGTATACGACAAGGCCACTTTACAATATTCAACGAATGAGTTCGCGCATTGCGCAAACTTACGCAAATGAACCAATGGCGGGCTTCCACCTTCCTTCTATGTAAATGTTATATTCAAATCAGTTTAAAATCTCACAGCGCATGCACGAGGAAATGTTTTTTATTGGCGCTCGCTAAAAGGGTGACCTGAGCCTTCTTTGAAATATGGGGATGCAACCCTTCTAACCCTTTTTTTGAATTGCAGCTGTTTTGTTAGTTAAAAAACGGCACGCGACGCATTTGACGCGTTTTTGTTGAGATATCTTAAAATGACTCGACGTGAGCAACTTTTGGATCTTTTGTTAAATGTTTTTTTGTGATGAACGTTTCGTTTTTTGTGACTGTGATGTGTTTGTTAGCTCTTTAACTAGCTTCCGGGTTTACTTTATCAGACGGTGACAGCATAGTTTACTATCAATATTAGCACGCGCTAAGTTAGCGGGAATTTGTAAAGGTGGGAATATACGTGGCATGATATTTTTATGACTAAGCTAGAAGGATAGAAAATACTTTTTATTATTATATCGGCTCAGCTGTGTAAGGTCATAGTGCAACGCAATTCTTGAGAAATACGAGTTGAGTAGTATGTAGGTACGTGTAAGCGTCAAGTTAGGTCTGAACTTGCACCTGTTGGAATCACGAGCATAGTAACATTATGGGGTGGGAGTGCTGTGCCCACCCTAGAATGGTTGGGCATAACCCATCTCAAAAAACGTTATTACAAAAATTGTCTCTAAATAATTAAAATAAACTCTTAACTCGTACATATCAGTTTAAAGTAAAAGTTCAGGCCAGAAAATATCTCTAGATACGTCAATAGTTAAAATATAAAACGCTCTAGCCATCCTTTTTTTTACTTATAGCTTTACGTTAACCTATAACAAATATGCACAATATGAGGTCTGTCGTAGCGCAGGCGCACAACTATGACTGAAACGCGATAGGTTTTCAGTTCGATTCCTGTTGGAGGAAATGAAGTATTTAATATCTTCGTTATTTAATTTCTCACTCTAGTAACGAGGTTAGAAGAGTCCAGAATTAGGTGGAAATTGAGGAAAGGATGTCTTAAATACTAGGTTCCTAAGTTCCCTCTGCCTACCTGGCGATTTGCGGGAAACAACGTGAAGCTAACAAAATCTATAATATCTTTAACAAAACCCGGTCTAGGTATGGTGAGCTTGAGGCGTAAGGCGGTGACGGTCCGCGGGCGCGGTCTGTATACAGCGCAGCGCTGTTTGCACAATCAACTAATGTACGAGTAAGATCAGATTACTTTACACTGTACACATTACATAATATAATACTAAATGTGAGATATTTCAAATAATTATTTTTATTTTAGACTGGACGTGGCGCAGTGGCACAAACGTGGGACAGACGCAACAGGTTCGGTCCTCACTCGAGGAAGTTAATTATGTAATATTTTAAAATTAAATATTTAATGTTTTCATTCCTTTGCTCTGGTGACAAGGCAAAGCGCGGCGTTGAGCTCCTCCACTCAACATACAATGCTTCAAATTTGGCAGAAACTGAGGAACGGTACGGAGTGTCTTAGCTACTAGGTTATCAAGTTGCTTCCGCCATGTGTGGGAAACAGCGCGACGCTGAAGAAATAGGTGTACTCAATTTTATATCAAAATTGCCATAAATTATTTAAAAATAAGCTGCTACTCTTTAATCTGCTGGACCAATTTTAGCCAAATACCTAAGAACTGTCGGAAGAAAACTAATTTTCAAATGTAAACAATACAGATTTCCAAATATAAACAATAAATATTAGTCCAGTTACCAAAGAGAGCTATATACGTATAGGCTAAAGATATTATGACGTTAATAACCTCGATGTAACCACCCGTACTTCTCCACGCCCCTTCAGTAACTACAGAAGCCCTGTGTTCTTAGTTTCACCGCGTAAACGAAACCGCATGTAACTGCTAGTTGAAATAATATTATTTTCTTATTCAACATCATTATTTTATGTTGGGTTCCGTTGCAACACGCAATACTTTCAGACTTTAGTGGAAACTGGGAAAACGAAGACTTATTGGGAACAGAGTGTCTTAACACTACGTTCCCAGATTCCCTCTTCCACCCTCTACAATAAAGCATAAACAATATAATAATATATTAGCAGCTATCAATAATGCGTTTCACAATAGTGGTATTAAACGTAGCTAATGCACTCGTCGGAAATGAAATATCCGGCGGCGTCGATACCCACGCTACTTGTTACACACTGTCACTGTCCATGTATTATGGTACCCGAGGTACCGATAAATGCTCATTTATTAATTAGCTTACTTTCCTTCAAGACATAAGAAAGATTGGATTATTTTAAAGTTATTATGCGCTCAGTATTTTTATTGTGTTGAATAATGAATTGGTAAAGAGAAGCTATGAATTATGAATATTATTTGGAAACTTTCGTGGTGCAGCTCAAGCGTGTGAGAATAAACCTACCTGACCTATAACCTTTGATTCCTTCTTGAGGGAATCCAATATTATAAATTCAAAATTCAAATTCAATTATATATTTTCATTTCCTTACTCTAATAATGAAGGACAGTGCGGTGTTAAGTACCACCATCTATATCGCAATGCTTCCAGAATTAGGCAGAAAGTAAAGAACGGAAGTAAAACAAAAATTAAAACATAAGTTTTAGAACATCTAGATTTTTTTTTTTTTTGTTTTTTAATTTATGATAAAATTAGTAATTATTATTGACTATTTGAAAGCTTCGTTTACAAAAGCTTAATAAAAAGCTTAAATAAAGCCTGTATTATTTATATTTGTTTTATCCCGCACATAGCAGGGTAGGCAGAGGGAACTTGGAAATCTAGTGTGAGGACACTCTGTTCCATTCCCTACTTTCCGCCGAGGCATTGCGTGTTGATATGCAGAACTTAACGCCGCGCTTTGTCTTATTACCAGATCAAATAAAGAAAACATTAAATATTTCAATTCAAAATATTAAATATTTTACTTCTCGAATGGGCATCGAACCCCAACACTTGTTGTTTACAGTCACACGCACCACGGCGTACTTAATTACTTAGTAGATAACATTAGTATCAGAATAGATCTGCCCAAATTATTAAAAAAATTAAAAAATCGATCAACGAGCGTCCCCAGTCCGTACACTTTTTTGGAAAACATCCATACAACGCAAATACCGCTGTAACGAAAGTTTTTTACCGTATTGACTTTCACTTAGCACTGTTCAAATGTTTTCTCTGATCAGTTTCGGGTTACTATTGGATACTTAAGTATTACATGTAACAATGTGACCTGTCCATATTTATGTAACTATGTGATATTAATACTAACATATGTATTACGTGATGAAACAGTAGCTAGTTTTTCAGCTTCACGCTGTATCCCGCAAACAAAAGACTAAGCAAAGGGAACACAGTGTTAAGGCACTCCATTCCCATTATGACGCGTTGAATGGAACTAAACGCACCATTTTGCCTCAATACCAGAACGATATAATTAAAATAATAAATATTTCATTTTCTCGAGTCGGGATAGAATCGATTATTATTATTTTTGGTTTGTGTATGTGTCCTGCACAAAGCAAAGTGAGAAGCACGGTGATAAGACATTTTTGTTTTCACACTTTCCTGTATCCCGCCTTAAATTGAGTGGCGGTTCAACAAACGCCGCGCTTGTCTCTTTTCAACCACCTGAGTACCTATCTATTATTTTAAATCGTTTATGAATAAATACCTATTGATTAATATGAAATGTTTATGATCAAAATAATACAAGCTGATTTGACGGAATTGACGAAAAAATTCGTTTTTTGGTACCAAGGCGAACATGCCGTTTAGTCTGCAACGTTTTAGGCGTGTTAACACGCCTAAAACAATAATCCGAGAAAGTGCATAGGGAGATATCTTAATAAGGAACGGAGTCTCTTATCCCTTCAAACCCTGGTTCCCTTTACCTACTTTCCTATGAGCGGGATAGAGCGTGAACAAAAAAATCTCAATTTAAATGTCTTAGATATAACGCCCTAGTGGGCCATAAAGGGGTGGGCTACGTAGGGGTAGCAACCCTTTTCGCATCCGCGAGGGGCGCACCGCCATCCATCACGTGCGACAAGCGAAATGTATTTTAATCCACTGCCCCGCACCAGAGCGCTTCATGAAACGTGAAAAATGATCTCACACTCACACAGACGCGGCGCTCGCAAGTAGTTCTAACTACCCTCACCTTAGTGTGCGTGTAAGATTGGATTGGGAAGTTTTAGCCGTTTCTATTGTCGCTAAGTACGAAGAAACGAACATTTCGCAGCCAGCTATCGGTAATAAATGACCTCAAACGACCTCTCGCTTCTTATTGCCCTCCTCAGACTGGCTGGAATGCTGATGTTCGAGACCTCTTATAAGATCGTATGCTGGTACTGCGAATTTCTGTACAATTATTTTTAAGCCTTTTTTAAAAGTTTACTGTAAATTAATAAGAAATATAAACCTAAATTTCATACTTTATTTCTGTAGATCTATATTTCGTTTTGTATAATAATTTCTCAAATGGTTTTGTGATTTAATCGCACCAGGACGACCCAACACGTGGCGATATCGCAAATGTTGTTACGCTGCCAACTTTATTTAGCAGTGTTCAAGTTTTATAGTCTGAAGCGGTCTCAGGAGGCGCTGAGATTTCCGGCCATTTCGCCGACGCTCGCAGACATTAATCATACACAAATTGTTGCGTCTGCCCCGAGCCCCGTTCCCGGTGGTCCCATCGGCCCCGGACTGCTTTAAAGATATGTAAGCTTCAATTGAGCCAGTCATCTCAGCCCTTTGGAAAAAATCACTGGGAAATACACCATTCAAAGCTTTTAGCGAGTAAAATATGACATGACTTAATGATGGACAACCAGGGAGAGTGATGGTTTTGGGATCGTGCATCATTCACTTTTACTTTTTGCCATGCAAACCTTATATCATTTAAATATACGGAGAAAATAAAATAAAGTAAGCTTACTTACATGATAAAATATGCGAAAGGTATGTAAATATTAGTTCTCGTTATGTCTCAATAGAGGTCGGGTCAGATGGTGACCCCCCACCGCGGTCGTCACGGCATAATAATAATATGGAAAGTTTTATTGGCGCTCCATTGATGGTGATATCTCCTCGGATTACTAAAACATCTGTCCCGGAAAATTCACTCTCGAGCCGTTTATCGCGTGCCCGAGGGTAGATAGAGAAAAAAACTGCAATAGTGTAGTGTCATAACAAAGACGCCGCTACCGGCCGATAATACTATGATTAATACCCGGCGTTATCTCGAGAGTGCAGGCCTCGCCCGCCCTAAGAAAACCGCACCAGCCGTCACGTCCGTGACGACCTAAAAGCCACAACTGCTAAGGTACTTTAAGCTCTATGCTTTATAAATTAAAGATGGAAATCGAATGAATGCATAGTACACATGGTTAAGGTATTCGCCAGACTCAACATAAGAGTTACGGATTTCGCATAATGCATATTATATTCTTACGGGGAGGTTTGGAGGGTCCCTGTCGGGGGTGAACGTTGGCCGGAGGGCGCCGGGGGGTGACTCAGGAGGAGACTAAGGAGGTAGCAGGGGGCGCAGGGGCAGGGGGGGAGGGCATTGGTCCGCCTGACCGCACGTCTTTTGCACGCGACAAGCTCTCGACATTTTTTTATTATTATGCGCTCGATGGAATTATTCGGCAAGGGTCGGTAATAGAATAGCGGACACGCTTGTTTGATTCTGGATACATTTTTGAATATGATTTTTAAATCGCATAATGGAGTGTGCGAACTCCTCGAGTTATTTTAAGAGAGGGAAATATCCTCCAGTATTTATATTGTAGCGTTGAATGCTCACCGAATATTCGAAGGAGCTAGGTTATAATTAGGTTTACGGGCCATTTGGTGCGCAGCGATTAATAGTGCGGCTATAAACAATGTTAATGGCAGGCTTCACCGGCAGGTGCCGGAGCCGCGTGCTGCATGGACCGCGGGATGCGTGTCAGGACAATTATTTATATGACGTCCTTTAATAAAAAATAACGAATTTTTTCGGATTTTTTTCGGGTAATTAGTCAGTCTGGTTAGAAAAATCTGGTAATAATATATGTCTTCGTGTTCTTCAGTACTTAGCTTTACGTTGTATCCCGGACATGGCGCGTTTTTTACCATGTAACCAGCGCGAAGAAATAAAACCATTAACCTTTAATTAGAAAATACTAAATACTTTATTTCCTTGAGTGGGGATCGAACCCACAACCTGTCGTTTACAGTTACACCTTCGTGCCACTGCCCCACGATAATCCTCATGGCATTGATTTTTTAACTGGGCCTTTAAAATGTAATATTTTTAATTTGCTTCAAACAAGAACCACAATGCGCCGCCTGTGAACCTAAGGTCATTTCATAAAGAAAAACAATACCATTACTATATATATATATATATATATATATATATATATATATATATATATATATATATATATATATATATATATATATATATATATATATATATATATATATATATATATATATATATATATATATATATATATATATATATATATATATATATATATATATATATATATATATAGATATATATATATATATATATATATATATATATATATATATATATATATATATATATATATATATATATATATATATATATATATATATATATATATATATATATATATATATATATATATATATATATATATATATATATATATATATATATATATATATATATATATATATATATATAATATATATATATATATATATATATATATATATATATATATATATATATATATATATATATATATAATATATATATATATATATATATATATATATATATATATATATATATATATAATATATATATATATATATATATATATATATATATAAGGAGAGGAAAATATAACATATTTATTCTGTGAGTGTGGATGGAACCCACAACTTTTCGCATTTACAATCCCCGCAGTTCTGTCAGAAGAGGCCTTTGAAGTAAATGTGTATAATTATAATAACATTATTAATCAAGTGACACAGTATGTTTCATTCAGGTATTGTTTTTGGTTTTCACACGTTTGCGCATAGCTGGATAGGCAGAGGGAATTTATATTAAGACATTTGTGCCGTAATTTTCGAGACATTGTGTGAAGGCGGCTTTAAGTTCCGCCTTCACACAAGTCTCGAAAATTGGTGCATGCATGTATGCACCGAATGGTTTGTATTTCGAAGTAAGGAAATAAAATAATCTAAAAAGTCATTACTATATAATTTTTTATGTTCACGATATATCCGGCACATAATAAGTAGGAACCTGGGACCTAGTGATATCTCACCTAGATCATCCGTCAGTGTACATGTTAAGTGGCGCAATTAAACGCCGCGTTTTGACCGGATCCAGAGCAACGAAAAAAGATCCAAAATACTATTCAATTTAAAATTTAATGTTTTTCAGTGAAAACGGAACTCACAACCAGTCGCGTTTACCATAGAAGGTCTCGAAAATTGGTGCATGCATGTATGCACCGAATGGTTTGTATTTCGAAGTAAGGAAATAAAATAATCTAAAAAGTCATTACTATATAATTTTTATATGTTCACGATATATCAATGTAATAATTTTAATTTTTCAGTATATTCGTCCGAGACACAGCCACGACTTCAACCATATGTCAAGCCTCATCCTTCTTGTGAGGAACTTAAGGTAATTATTTAATTTTTATTTACAAATAATATTAGTAGATCACATATTTCGAAATAATGTCTGTCCTGTCGTGGCGCAGCGGCACAAGAGTGTGACTGTAACCGACAGGTTCTGGGTTCGATCCCCAGTCGAGGAAATGAAATATTTAATATTTTCAATTTAAATATTTAATGTTTCATTGCCTCGCTCTGGTAATAAGGCAAAGCGCGGCGTTGAGTCCGCCACTCAACACGCAATGCCTTAAATTTGGCGGAAAGTGGGGAACGGAAGTGGAACGGAGTGTCATAACACTAGGTTTCACTTTCGTTCCCTCTGCCTACCCTGCCTAGTGCGGGATACAGCGTGAAGCTGAGAGTGAGAGTGAGAATATTTAGAAATATTTTTTTTATTTTGTTCTGTGGGATTCCTCAGCGAGAAATGGCTAATTAAATAATAGAAACAGGGTAGCTGTGAAAAGCTAATGTCGAGACATCCGTTTCTAATCTACCGGTATTATTATATATTATTATTTTAATCTAACCCTTCAAGGCATCACGTGTCAAGTAGCTTACCGCTACTTAACACGTAATGCCACTGGTACACTGGAATTTGTCCTCAAGGCAGAAAATTAAAAGAAAAATCGTTTGACCGACTTTTAAAAATATTTAATATTTAATTACTTCTGATGGGAATCGAACCCACGACCTCCCTGCGTTTCCCCTCACACAGAATTTATTATTTATTGAGCTTTTGCATTCCATAAACGTATTACGTCCTTGCTTGTTTTGTTTATGTTCTGTTATATAAAGAAAATTTTCTCAAAAATGTCTCTGAGGCATATTTGATACTAGCGGCCCGCGCAACTTTGCCCCCTTGAATTACACCATTTTGTACTAATTTCAACTACTTTGTTGTTCTATATGGCATTATCACATTTTTAATACAGTATATTTATATGAAGAACTATAATTTTAGCAAAATGAACAAAAATATTGTAGCAATTTTGTCAACTTTAAAATTTAAATTGGCTTAACATTTTTGTTAACTGATTTAAACAAAACAAACACTAAATGTTAAGTGAAGGTTGCCACGATATAATAGTGAAAACTGCATCTGAATCTAATGAGGCCATTTCTGAGATTAGCGCGTACAAACGCAAAAACAAACAGACAAAGATTTTGATAATCACTAGTTTGGGACCCTATTACAATAAATAAAGAAAAAATACGCTATAAGATTTTTTGTAATACTTATATCCGAGTTACTGATGTCAGTCCAGACAAATAAAATTGGGCTAAAATAAATATTTTATATTAAAATAATATTTTTTACAATAGAAATGTTGATAACTTGCTTAAAGGCTGAGGATACTCTATATTTTAGTATCTTAGATAGAAAGGGTGCTCCATAGGGAAAATCACTTCCATTCCCTACGTTCCGCCGAATTTGAGGCATTGCGTGTTGAGTGGCGGAACTCAACGACGCGCTTTGCCTTATTACCAGAGCGAAGAAATGCAACATAAAATATTTTAAATTGAAGATATTAAATATTTCCTTTCCTCGACTGGGGATCGACCCCGGAACCTGTCGGTTACAGTCACACGCTTGTGCTGCTGCGCCACGACAGGACATTTCGCTTAAAGTGTTAATTAAAATTTGAAAAAAAATATGTTATATAATGATCATTGTAAAATTTCTACACTAATTTAACATATTCAATATTATTATTTAACCAGAAGTAGCGCAGAGGCACACACGTGTGACTGTAAATACGACAAACTGTGGGTTCAATTCGAGTTGAGTTTCGCCTCTCACTACACAATATCTCGATTAAGCTAAAAGTGGGGGAACAGAAGTGTTTCAATAGGAGTGGAGTTTATTAATACTAGGTTCCCAGGTTCCCTATACCTTCCCTGCCATGCGCAGAATACATTTTGAATTTAAAAAATATTTACATACATATTCGATACAATTCAACTCAACTCGGCAATAGTTCTTACATATTTCTGCAATTGATTAGGCGGGGGCGGTTGCCATAGCGACCTGCACCGCCCGCGCCACCCCCCGCCCGCCCTCGCCCGCCTTGGCTGCAAGACCCTCTGCGAGACATCCTTCATTATATTATATTACTGTTTGTTATTAATTATTGATAATGCACGATTATTTACTGTGAGACTGTAAAGGCGACTGGTTGTGGGTATGCTCCTAAATGGAGAAAATTAAATATTCAATATTTTCATTTCTTCGCTCTGGTTATAAGACAAATCGCGACGTTGAGGTCCTCCACACTCCCAATACGTCGAATTCGTCAGAAAGTGGGGGTATTAAATGGAGTGCTTTAACACTAGGTTCCCATGTTCCCTCCGCCTACTCTCACATGTGCAGAAAGCAGCGCAAAGCTAAAAAAAAAATATAATGCTATAATTTGAAGTTATTAAAATTTAACGTTATAGTTTGTTTCATACTCATATTTCTAGAAACAAATACGCAATAAGTCAAATAGTTCCGGCGTAAATCGTCAGAACAACACCTTACGGTACCGTACGTGCTCGAAAGCGAAGCGGAGCTAAACGGCCTGTATCAGCAATATTGATACTTTGATACTTTCGCCTAGAATGCAATAAAATATCGTAATGCCACCCTTTCTTAACCGCCGCAGTTATTTCCGATCCACGCAATATACGTACCTGGATTGTTTTATTGGAACTGGAAAATTGGTATTGCCGATTGTCTTCTGGAAGCCATTGAGTTTCAAGTTAATTTGCTCGCTGGAACTAATCCGCGCGCCTAATTATTGCACCCCTGTCTCGTGAACACCCTACCACCTCCCCACTACCGGCAGACCACCCCGCGGGGGTAAATTGATTCCTTATAACGAGGTCTACGTGATTAGCTGGTATAATTAAGGATTTAAAAATACTCTTTCTAGTAGTTTGAGTTCTTATTAAATTGAGATGGTAAGTCTGTGTGGTTGATGATGGCGGCTTAAATGATTGATGTACCTTAATGTGTATCTTGATTCTTAATTATTGAAATTGATTTAATATTATATTTGCCTTCAAGCTCCGAATAAATAAAATACATATAAAAATAACAACGTTCATTTAAGAAACTAGCATATTAACGAGAACATGGCGTTTAGACAAAGGTATCCATTTTATTGATATAATCTCGTCCGGACCTACGGTAACAAGGAGCGAAGTGACGCGGGAGGCTTAATTACAACCCCCTGCTTGAGGAAAGGGGGAAGGGGGTGAAGAGGGAAGTATGCAGCTATAAGCTTAACGTACATACGTCTGGTTACGTGTTACTCTTTTGTGTGCCTTGATTAGTTTCGTTTGAGCATTGATTTGTAGGATGTAGTTAGATGGTGTGCTATTTTTTTCAGCTTCTAGCTGTAATTCGCACGTGGCAGGGTAGGCAGAAGAAATTTGGGAATCTAGTGTTGAGGCACTCCGTTGCCACTAATATACTTGCGTTTTCCACATTTCGCATGAATTCTGGAGACACGTCCGTTCTTATATACTATATAGATTGTTATAATTTGTTTTTAAAATTTAGTATCAGCTAGATCGTGGCTGAAATAATAAGCACATTTTAATTTTTTTAATACCTGAGTACATACTTATAAATTTACAGTAAACGCTAAGTCTTTTTTCTACCTATTCTTCTATACTACATAACTAAATCCTATACATAATACAGTGAAGAAGCTCCACTCGGGTCCGCACAGCATCAATTATCTCTCCCTTTAATGAACGCATCAGCTTATGCAAATACAGCGCGTGGCAAGTATAGGGTGCATCGGGCAAAGTGGAAGGGGGACGCGATCGATACGCATGCATAATGAATGTTTCGGATCTCTTTTGTTTGTTTTGCGAACGCTTTACGAAATGGAACGTGTCTACGAAATGGATTGTGTGATAAATATTGTTAGACATGGTTTAGAATAAAATTTTAGGTATTTTTTCTTTTCAGTATAAACTTTAATATATATACATATTATGGTTTCTTTGCATATATTTTTAAGAAATATATGTATATTTTACTTAGATATATAAAAATATAATATTGTCAAAACGACCAATACGTATATAACCTGCCAGAATTGCAGCTTTTTTCTTAGCTTGAAGCTGTATCTCGCAAGTTGCAGGGTTGCAATAGGTTTGAATTTTACCAAAATACGTACTTTAATTTAAAATCTTTATATGTATATATATATATATATATATATATATATATATATATATATATATATATATATATATATATATATATATATATATATATATATATATATATATATATATATATATATATATAAAACATTTCATTAAGTGTTTAATGAGCAGACACAATAAAGTGCACGTTACGACACATTTTATACTTTAAATGATATTAAATTGTAAAGTACTTTAACGCGACGCCTTTCCGCTTCGAGCTGTAATGAAACAATAACATTGTTTATGTCTTAAAGTTAATCTTCGCTCATATAGGTATATAGATAGGTTGTGTGATATCTTTATTTTGTGTCGAATTGTAGGCATCGTCTGTTGAATCTTGTGTTACCAGAGCAAAAAATTAAATATTAAATTTGATAAATTGAATATTATCATCATTTCCTCATATGGGAACCGAATCTACAACCTGCCCTGTTTATAGTCACAGGCTTGTACTCCTGCGCTACGACAAACATGGTTGTTCAAATAAATAGAATATACGTTTTGTGTATTTTAAAAGTCATGTCATATTCTTGATGTTGACTTTAAAATATCGATAAAATATATTTTTTCATAAGGATATAAAAAATAATTACAACACACAAGGTTCCATGTTCCATAATTCACAAAAAGTGGAGAACGGCAGTATCCTAATGAGAATGGAGTGTTTCAGTACTAAATTCCTAGATAGCCCTAAGAAATGATAATTTACATTCTACCATCATCATCTTCATCTCTCTACCCAAGTCCGCAGATATGTTATAGGAAACTACTATATTTTCTTAAAGTATTTATTGGCAAGTGAGCCATTGGCGTTACTAACACGTTACTGGCGTTAGTAACAATTTACTGTAAAGAAATACATTCCTTTGAGATCAAACCGCGTGTGTAGAGAGTAGCGAGGCGCGTTGATAGCAATATATTAGAAATATAGACAAAGGTGTGATACCTTAGGTGTTATCAGTTTCTTTGTAAACACCTATATCGTATTATTAAATTCTTTTGTTTCTGTATTTGTAGAGCTTGGAATGGTTTGGTGAAGCATAAACGTGCGATTGTATACGAGAAAGTATATGGGTTCGATTCCCGTTGAGGAAATCAATTATTCTTATTGTTTCGCTCTGGTAACAAGGCAAAGCGTAGTGTTGAGCTTTGCTTTATGCGGCGGAAAGTGGGAAAAGGAGGAAATGGAGTAACCTACCCTTCGTTTGTAAGTCAATTTGGCTACCCTGTTATGTCTAAGATATTATAAGAACGCATTTAACAATAGGTACACACTGATTTTCTCCGTTACATATTTTTTTTAATGGAAATTAATTTAAATATATATATTAAAAAAAAATACTTTATCAATTTGACTAAGTAGGTATATAATATGATATCTACTACCCATATATAGAAATAACACTTAAAAATATACTTTATATAAAACATACTCGTATATCATACATTCGGTATTTATTTTAAACTGTAAAACTCAATACCGCACTATATATACCACCATACATACCTACAGTACATTTGACATGACAAAACGTATGAAACACATGAACGCCAGTAATCGCGGCTCGTTGACAATGGCATCTCGTGTTATTGTAGATGCAGCATGAGGAATGTCCAGGGATGGGGGTGGTAGGGGAGGGGGGGGGGGGGTAGTGGGGTTCGACGCCGGGGTGCATTCCGCCCAACCAATATTATACGGTCCTAGTTAGCGCGCACTGATATTAAGAATTCCTCATTGTATAGAGTAGTTTTGTTTCTTTAGTTTGTTTCTCAACAAAAAAAAAATAGATATATCTTATTAAAATAAGATTCCGATAGATTGGTATATATAAATACAGGGCACATTTTATCTACATTTTAAAAGTTGAGATATTGACTGTTCTCTTAGCCTTTGTTTTTAAAGACAAAAATAATCTATTAACATAATAAATAAATTTATTTATATTTTTGAAATGAAACATTTACAGTTACCTAGCTCTAGCAACGAGGTGTACACGCGGCGTTGAGTGCCGCCATTTAACATGTAGTGCCTTAAGAATTTGGCGGAAAATGGAAAAAGGAAGTGTCTTTATGAGAACGGAGTATCTTGAAAGTAGGTTCTCAGCTTCCCTTTGCCTACTTCTGCCTAAAATTAAAAAACATAACAAAATAAGTGTATACTCAACAAAATTAAATATAATATTTTAAATGTTAGCTGGGACAATTGTTTAAAAAGTAATATTACCAAGAAGTATTCAAAGCTTTCCGTAAGCTCTACAGTATATAATCTGTGTGCTGAGATTGGAGCGCGGCACAAAGTTGGTAATTGAAAAATCTTTGTAGTTCCCTTTCCCGCTGCCGCTTCCTCGCCCGCTCGAATTAAACTTGCTACAGTCCTACATATTACTTTACAATACCTCCCCATTCTCCCCTCTACTGAATGCGACTTCTAGCACAATCATACATACATGTATCTACGCTGCTTAACTTTATTTTATGCTTTTTGTATCATAATAACTATATTTACTCGTTACTATATCATTTATACCTTAACGGAGGGAACCTGGGAGCCTAATGTTAAAACTCTCCGTATCCATTAAGATATTTTCGATTACTTTCTTCAGAAAAAGCCTTAACATCATGGAACTCTGTTCTTTAGGTATGATGTTAGACAAAGAAACAATAGCAATATAATATATGTATCTTTTATATTCAACATACTTAGCTTCACGCTATATCCCTAGCGGGGTAGACAGAGAGAACGGAGCGCTAAACGCTACGGTCTCGGCATACCTCTTTCGCCTCGTCCACTGTCATCAGCCTCTTCATACATGCCCTCCGAGGGGTCCTCATGCTTTTATACGTGACATTCCTCCAGTATCGTCGATATTGTGTTTTCAAAAGTCAACCGAGGTCTCCCCCTCCCTCTCTTACCACTCACTTTTCCTTCATAAATCTTTCTTACCATTCTTTCTCCACTCATTCGCTCAGTAATTAAACATAATGACTTATATGAATATAATAAGTCCTTAAAACTCAATTGTTGTAAATTGAGTTTTAAGGACTTATTATTTTATAACGAGTCAAGTTTCGCTTTTTATATTTCATAAAAATAATAAAGAAATAATTAGAACACATATCAACTGTAATAGACAGAAACAGCAAGAAATACATAAAATCATAAAATCCAAAGTAGCAATTCGGTTGTACGAGTATTATAAAAAGATCGCAGTAAAATAGTAAGTATATATTGTTGTGGCCCTCATTACGACGAGATTCCACTCTTTATTTATGAAATAAAAATGAAAACATTTCTGCGGAGCGCTGACGAATAGCCCCGGCCCTCCCCGTCCCACTTCGGGCCTCCTTCGGCCCCCTTTGAGGGGGTACTTGCGACATTATATAATTCACCTACCTCCAGGCGTGCGGTTATGGCGTTTAAAATGGCTATTTCGATCTCATTATTGTAACTGTATGGTAAAATAAGCGTTTTAATGTTTAAGGATATTGCAGTATCATTGTTTTTGTACGTGTGTAGTAGTGAACGGAACAAAGTGTCTTAACACTAGGTTCACAGGATTTCTTTGCCTACCCCTAAATAAATATTAATAAATATTTAATTTGAAAATATTGAGTGCTTCATTCCTTCGGGTGGGTATTGAACCCACAACAATCACACGTTAGTGCCGCTGCGCAACGACAGGCATTAATAATATATATATATATATATATATATATATATATATATATATATATATATATATATATATATATATATATATATATATATATATATATATATATATATATAATTCTAATGTATATAATAATAATAGCTACATGTCAAAATGCAAAAAGTGAGAAATAGCGATACATGTGTATATGTGCGATATATATGTATTTATATGTATTTATATAGTATATTCCCTTAAAAAATAAGACCCCATTGATGTAGTTCTCTGAAACATAAAAAAAACACTGTCGTCCTTTAAGGTTTTCCACAACGCAAAATATATTTTGAATAAAATTATCATTGAAATATTAACATTGTAAAAGCATC
Source organism: Eueides isabella (assembly GCA_019049475.1). Classification (NCBI taxonomy): domain Eukaryota; kingdom Metazoa; phylum Arthropoda; class Insecta; order Lepidoptera; family Nymphalidae; genus Eueides; species Eueides isabella. The sequence continues at coordinate 1,133,414 of CM032386.1, forward strand.
CCCTACAAAGTCACCAGAATAATCATAAAACGAGCGTAAGAAATGTATTCATTCGCACAAACGTAGTAAACTCGTAGAGAGCTTACGCTGGTCCTTCGAGCCATACCATTTGCCTGTAGACCGTGGGGTGCGCTTTATTGCGCCTCTCATGAATACATCTGACACTCCCTCCGGGAAACACTAGTTTTATAACATTTTTATTTTTATTCACGCTGTAAATTCTTTGATATATGCATTTATTATGTCCGCTGTGTTGCCAGAGCTTGTGTATTGAGATATGAAATTTTTATTTATGATTTAAAACGTATAATATTTTTTTTTTCAGTTTCACGCTGTATCCCGCACTAGGCAGGGTAGGCAGAGGGAACGGAAGTGAAACCTAGTGTTATGACACTCCGTTCCACTTCCGTTCCCCACTTTCCGCCGAATTTGAGGCATTGCGTGTTGAGTGGCGGAACTCAACGCCGCGCTTTGCCTTATTACCAGAGCGAAGAAATGAAACATTAAATACAATATTGTTAAAGGTATTCTTAAACTTTCTAAACTTTTACAATACTTAGAATGCTAACAATACAGAAATGAGACAGCTACAAGCATTGTGTATTAAGCGTAAAGTGTAAAGTTACTTTTTGAAACCTAAAATTAATCAGTTCAGTATTAGTTAAATTTACAATACTGAAGTTTTAATAGAGCTTATTATAAAAAATTCTACCCTAATGTACTTCTTTATAACAATATTTGCATACATTTATAGGCTCTATACTCTACTCAGCTTCACGCTGTATCCCGCACATGGCAGGGTAGGCAGAGGTAACTTGGGAAGCTAGTGATAAGACACTTCATTCTACTTCTGTTCTGCCAAGTTTGAAGCATTGCGTGTCCAGTGGCGGAACTCAACGCCGCGCTTTGCCTTTATACATATACATATTAATACTTTATCTAGATTATATAATTAGGCTAAAGCGTAAGAATTGTTTTTTCATGTACAGCTTTACAGGCGTTTGGACAGGTATCAATAATATGTAAAAATGTGTATCACATTATGCTCAAACAACCCAATGCATTTCTGCCATCAAATACAGTAACTCAATTTAAAAAATCTCCCACAAAAATAAGATATGAAATCCTGAGCTTTATTCAAAATCCCATTTGAAAGCACAAATGTCGCACATCCCCTACGATGTTTTCGATTACGTTGTAAACAACTTACAGCATTCCGTAGCAAGTGTTTAAAATGGTTGCCTCGAAGCGCCGCGGGGGCTCGGGGCGAAAGGGCAAAGTAATTGGTCTCGAGCAGCCGAGGCCCTACGACATATTGCAAACATATTCTCCACTGTAAATTTATTGTAAATCGCGGCGGGCGGGGATTTGAATCGGGCTCCCCCGCTCCGAACGTCAATAAACCGAATGGAGTTTCGACTTGGAGAACTAGCAACATTCCATGTTTGCGTTCGCCGGCTTCGCTTTTTTCGGGACCGCGCCCCCCTCGGGCGCTTCCGGTTTTATTTATCTAAGGTTTTCCATCCCGTCGTAATTGTGCGAGTTGCGAGCTCGATTGTTGCCAAAGCGAATATTTATTTGGGCTCGAGTTTGTTTTCCATTTCGTCTCTCCCGCCCGCGTTGTACCTATGAGTTTGGAACGCAACTTTTTTGGCATTGTGCTACAAATTGAATTTGTAGGGGCACCAATCAAATGTTGTCCGACGAAATAACTTGTCTTCGATGATTGACATTATCAGAAAATTGATCGTCGCTCTCATGTACGTTCAGATCTATGTGTAATTTGTGTCGCACTCTATATACTCTGGCAATCATTCTAAATTCGATCATTATTATTATTGACTGTACACTATACCATTAAATCTAAGATAATTATGATTAATTCCAATACTTACGATGCATACACTTCAAAAAATGTCCTTACAAAGATTTTTTTTTTAGCTTCACGCTGTACTCTGCACGAGGCAGGGTATGCAGAGGGAACCCGGGAACCTAGTGTTAAGACACTCCGTTCCACTTTCGTTCCGGAACTCAACGCCGCGAAACATTATATATTTAAATTGAAAATATTAAATATTTCATTTCCTCGACTGGGGATCGAACCCAGAATCTGTCGGTTACAGTCACACGCTTGTGCCGCTGCGCCACGAAAGGCCTCAAAAATAAAAGTATTTAAATTTGTTTTATAAATAAACAAACAATAGAGGATCTACGAAAATTATAATAACAATAATATATTTAATTTAATATACATAAAAGTTTAGTACACAAGTAGGATGCGATAACGTTATTGCTCGTCCGCGCCGGGTCTGGCCGGGCCTGGCGGGGACTGGTGGGGACTTGCCGAGGCCTGGAGGCAATCAGCATTAGTCCGAATATATTTGACGTAAATCTTTCACGGCAGCTTTTATGTTTATCGTAAAAAACGGAGAAGTGTCCGAGTGAGCAATAAATATGGTCGTAAAGAACGTGCCGTGGTCGCGCCGACGCGACTCCGTACGATACGGCGCTCATACGATTTCAACATGTTTTTTATGTGATATCAATTTGTATATTTTATATAAATAATACATTGAAAGTACTTAGATATAAAATAAATATACTATGTAAGTAGGCTCATATTAGAAATGTAACAGAACTATAGGGGCGCAAATGTGCATTTGTAAACGCGACGGGTTTCAAGTTCGATTTTCAATCGAGTCTGGTAACTAGACGAAGCAGGCACGAAGATCACAGAATGCCACAAAAGTTTGGCAGCAACTGGCTAACGAAATGTCTTAACACTAGGTTCCTAAGTTCCCTCTACCTTCCCTGTTATTTATTTCTTTTTACATTTTTCAAGCGAATACAATTATTTTTACTGTCAAGTGAGTGAATTACGAATGTTGTCACAAAACTAAATATATTCCATACATATTGACCAAGAATCGATCGTGAGTTAGTATTCAGTGGGACCGCCGCCCCTAGGACCCTCCGTGCGTCCGCCGTTTTGCATGATCAGCTCTATTTACTAGCTATTTATTGTTTTCTTGGGGCTTTACGAGTGAGCCTCTGTTTTGTTTCCATTATTACTTTCCGTATGATATGATGATGTTTGATGCGAGTAGTAATAAAATTCTCCCATAAAAATTTCACTGTCTCTATAAAAGTGGAATATGAAAAGCGTGACGCTACGTCTTCACTTATTGAAATATTGCTATACAACTTGTATACCATTGATTTGTATGATAGTCTATCTTAGATTAGTCTGCGAAGTTTTTCGCTTCACGATGTACCGTACGTTACGTTACTGTGCATGGGAAAGGGGGTAGGCAGAAAAAGTTTTGCCTGAATTTCAACAATTGTATGCGGATTTCAGCACAGCATTTTTTTTAAAACAGGACGGAAATTAAGATAATTCCATTTTTTTCCATTTTTTCCATTTGACGAATAGCCCACAACCACTGCGTTTATAGTCAGACGCTGTTCTACTGCAACATGGCGGCTTAAAGTAGTTTATATAATGTATATTGACCTTATTATAGGCTAATTTGTAACAAAAAGGACCGATAACGCCCAATAGGTAAACATAATAAAAGGTAGTGTGTTCGATCCCCATTCGAGAAAATAATAATAATATAATAATAATAGCTTTATTTCATTCCATACATATAACATGAAGTGAAATATTTTAAATTAATAACTAATATAATTAGACATTTTCTGTTTAGACGTTATCTAATTAACTTATCTATTGTAGTATAAGTTCGTGCCTTTAATTTTTAAATTAATTTTACTTTTCTAGTTATTTATTTGATGTATGGACCCCGTTCGCATAAATGAAAAAAAAAAAAAACTCGAGGAAATGAAATGTTTATTTTTTTTTCTCAATTTCACACTCTATTGTATTATTTATCAGAAATCGGCGAAAAGTGGGGGAACGAAGTGTCCTAACACTAAGTTCCCATGTTCTCTCTATATCAGAGTTGATCTACTATGTGCAGGATACAGCGTGAAGCTAAAAAATAATAATTGTAATACATTATTGCGCGGCGTTGAGTTCCGCCACTCCACACGCAATGCCTCATATTTGGCGGAAAGTGTGGAACGGAAGTGGAACGGAGTATCTTAACACTAGGTTCCCGGGTTCCCTCTGCCTACCCTGCCTCGTGCGGGACACAGCGTGAAGCTGAGAGAGAGAGAGAGAAATACATTACTATCATTTTAAGCCCAAAGGAAGTGTAAATATTTCAAAATAACCTTTATTATTTATCTTATTTCAGAAGACGCTTAAAGGTGATGTGAACTCAACTCAACTTCGCAAGGAGAAGACGCAAATAGCTTACGTGAAAAAACAGTGACTAGAATATTAATAGGTAATAGATATATTTATTTAAAGATATTTTTAACTGGCAGGGAGAATTTGGGAACTTAGTGTTAATATACGTTATACCGTTTCCCACTTTCCGCTGAATTTTAGGTATTGCTACAACCTATCGTGTTGATAGTCACACCTTGCGCTACCTCAGGCCTAAGGTAACTGTTGTACGCTATGAATTTTTATATCGTAAAAACATATGTAAGCTGCACTTTTTTTACCACATTACAGAGTAGGTAGGGCAGTAATAAAATGAAGCAGTAAATATAATTGTATTTAAAATAAATATAATACAGTAGAATTGTGAAAATATATTATAATATTCTCTCTCAGCTTCACGCTGTATCCCGAACATGGCAGGGTAGGAACTCAACGCCGCATTTTGCCTTGAAAAAGAGCGAAGAAATGATAACATTAAATATTTAAATTGAAAGTATTAAATATTTCACTTCCTCAAGTGGGGATCGAACCCACAACCTCGTGTGTTTGTTTGCATTAGGTTATAGTCATTTTACGTGCACATAAAACGGTGTATATTTTTTATCGGGAAAGGATATACTAAATAAGTCTCCATTTGCTAAATAATAACGTGATTTCTTATAAATAATTATCTCTTAAATACCAATAGTTTTGAGACATTTTAGTATATCAATAAATTAGTAATGAAATCAATTAAAATTGGACTAAAGTTTAAAACATTTTTACCTAACAAGCTAGCCCATTATTCCCTTGCCCTTTTAAGAACATCTGTCTTGTTATCAGAATAAATAACTACGCGGCGTTGAGTATCGCCGCTCACCGTGCAATATCTTAAAAAAAGGGCGATGCTTAAGGAATGTAGTATCTTGTAACTAAACACCCTCTGCCTCGCCATATACGGGATACAGCATGTAAGCTTCGACATTCGTCATAAAATATTTAGCTCTTAGACTATAAATACAAATATATCAAATAAAAAATAAATCACAAAGGCTTTGATCCACGCAAGTATTCTATACTGTAGTGGCATATCTCGGACGACGGTATGATCGGTGTAAGGCTACATATTACATATGAAGGTATCGTAAAGGCAAAAACCCGCAGATCCCGCTTTAGCTCCAATATCGTAACTCCCAAACTATATTTTAACAGAGAATTCTGAAAGTATTTTGTTTAACGCACATGGTTATGTGGATGTGGTATCTCCATAATATTTGGTATAATAAATTAATAAGGATTGTACAATATAAATTACATAATAAATTAATAAAGATACATAATAAATTAATAAGAAACATGTTTCAACGTGCTTCTTTCAGTACCTCCCTTTAAGTTGATTTATATTGCATATTTCAAATGTAAACTTGGAAATCAAGACAAAGCATGGGCTCCACATAAAGTGTGCAGGAGGAAGATCTTCGCTTGTGGTATAATGGCAAGAAAAGATCGCTTCGTTTAGGCATTCCTATGATATGGCATGAATAGAAAAGTCATACAACCGACTGCTACTTCTGCACAGTAGATGTAAAAGGATTTAATACAAAAAATAAAAAGAAAATATTATATCTTAACCTTGATTCAGCTATACGTCCAGTACCCCATGGCCCTGAAATACCAGTTCCACAGCCACCTTCTAATTTAGATGATATCCTGTGTGAATCAGAAGAATCAGACACATCATCTTCCCAGGACGAATCTAGCCCGTATTTTTCTGTTGACAAGGGACCTCAACTGTTTTCTCAGAGTGAGCTAAACGACCTCTTAAGAGACTTAGGACTATTAAAAGATACAGCCGAACTGCTAGAAAAACAAAAAAATGCTGACACCTGGGGGCCTCATTTTCGTGGTACAGGCATCGAGAGAAGGATTTCACACAGTTTTTCACCAAAGAGCAATCGGGTTTATTGTGACGATGTCTATGGACTCATGAGGAATTTTACAATCTAATATCATTCATCACTATGGCGCCTATTTATCAATTCTTACTGTATGGTGGAAATGTATTTGCATCTCTTCCTGTGGGTCACTCGGTTTACGTGAAAGAAAACTATAATGTCTACGATTCGTGAGAAAATCAAATATCAAGAACATCGGTTCGCGGAGACTTTAAAATACTAACCATGTTGTTGGGTCAATAGGGAGATTATACAAAATACCCTTGCTTTCTGTGCTTATGGGACAGCAGAGCCAGACATCTACATTGGACAAAAACTGAATGGCCACTCAGGCAAGAGAAACGTCCTCAATACGACGTTAGTTCCGCCAGAACGTTACCACCTCTTCACATAAAATTAGAACTTATAAAGCAATTCGTAAAATTATTGCCAGCACATGGCAATTGTTTCAGATGCCTGTGTTCCAAGTTCCCTAAACTGTCCAAAACCAAGTTAAAAGTAGGAGTTTTCACTGGCCCCGATATAAGAAAACTTTTGTCCGATTTTCTTTTTGTGGAAACAATGGCGGAAAAGAAAAAAGAAGCTTGGGACTCTTTTAAAAATGTAGTGCAAAAGTTTCTGGGGAATATCAAAGACCCAGACTATAAAAAATATGTACAACGCATGCTGGCCGCGTATGAAGCTCAAGGATGCAAGATGAGTTTAAAAGTCCATTTCTTGCATTATCATGTAGACTATTTTACAGAAAATTTGGCAGCCTATAGTGAAGAGCAGGGTGAAAAGTTTCACCAGGATGTCCGTGAAATCAAGAGACGTTACCAAGGAAGATGGGATGTCAATATGTTAGTCGACTTCTGTTGGATGCTCAATCGAGAAACCAGTGAAGAAAACCAAAAACGACTTCGCAGATGACAAGAAAAGCATCAAAGATCACAAGAAAAAAGAGTATCATAAGTAATATTTAGTAATAAGAAAACCTTTTTTTTAGTTAACAGTAAATAAGGCAGTAGTTTATCTTATTTAATAAATACTTTTTTTTGACAAATTTTGTTTTTATTTTGCAAAATAACTATACGTGATGGGATATTCTGATAGTCATTTTAAGAATCTTTGATCTTTAAAATATATAATTCGGTAAAAATAGCCAATTTTTATATTTTTGCATTTATGCAGCAAAAAAAAAATATGCTGACCTGTGTGAGATATGAAAAACGAGATCATTTGAGTTGTAATAATATTAATATTATATTGCAAATAAAATAAGTGTAAAAATTACATTAACTTCAAATATATGTATGTTTGTACTTGTACTTATATTAACATGTTATGTGCAACGGCGACCTTATGATCGTATAGTATATTTAGAGTTAGATTATATATATTCGAAAATCTTATGTAGACGGACATGGACACACCAGTTCTACATTTAATATTAAATATCGTGAAGAATTATAATAAGCCGTATCCACGTAACGTAACACAGGGGTAAGCTTCATAACTTCATGTATCGCGATTGAACGCGATTCTCTCTAAGACAAAGTGTGTTATTTCTCGCGGGATCCGCGGGGGGACGCAGGGGTCACTAGAGGCGGGAGCGGGGTCACTAGCGGGGGAGGGGCTAGAGGGGAGGGGGGAAGGGGAGGTAGAGTTAGACGGTGGGCTAGTAATATTTTTACGAGCGAGTTTTATTGCCCGCGCGCGATAAATTTGTCATCGCACAGTGAGGTCGCACCACGGACCGTCTTGCATGTTTGTAGCAAACGCTACATTGATACGTGATTCGTTGATTCATTATATTTAAATAGATTCAAGTATTCCAGTGTTGCTAAAGACGCTAAAAATATGATCAAAATGTTTAAGCCTTAGTAAAAAGTATGTTTATTTTCGAAAAAAAAAGTTTTATTCGCTTATTTAATATTCCATTAACTTCTATTTGATAGTTAGAATTTAATAGAATACCTAAATCTTAAAATGGTCTTAACTTTTAAAATGTAATTAAACAGAATTTCTGAATGAAATATTTAATATTTTAATTTGCTCGCTTTAACAAATAGAAAATGCACGGAGTTTAGTTCCGAGACTGAACTTATAATGTCTAAAACATCATATCAAAAGTAATCATTTATAAACTCACTCAAAATATAGGCAGTCGTAGCGCACTGGTACAGTACGGACAGGGCTGCAAGCACGATAGATATGGGTTCTATTCACACTCAGGGAAATGAATTATTTTAATGTTTTTCTGTTAAGATAAATTCGGCGTTGGTTTGTTAGATTTGGTGATAATATTATGACACCGGTTCTCTGCACTTAGCATCTATTTAGTTAGTATCATATACATAAAAGTGTAAATCTAAACAAAAAAGTGAAAAACGTTATTGAGATTTAATAATTATCACACATTTTTTTTTATATATTATTTTTTAATACATTTCGTTCCAAGCAAATGTACCGTGGGAGACCGACTTACGAGTAGTACCTACGTACAGTCAAGAATTTGAGTAATGAAATGCTAACATGTCATTAAATACAATAAAACGTTTATTTGTGGCTCAATTGTATAATAAAATATATATAACTAATTGAGTAAGCTTTATCAGGTATTAATTAAGGATATTTATACTTATACATGTATATGACCCAGCGGCGCACGTATGTAATTGTATATGCGACAGGTTGTAGGTTCATACACTCGAGAATTTTGTTTTTATCAGCTTCACGCTGTATCCCGCTCGAGGCAGGGTAGGCAGAGGGAATCCGGGAATCTAGTGTTAAGACACTCCGTTCCACTTCCGTTCCCCACTTTCCGCCGAATTTGAGGCATTGCGTGTTGAGTGGCGGAACTCAAAGCCGCGCTTTGCCTTTACCAGTTTTAAGCCATTACCAGAGCGAAGAAATGTAACATTAAATATTTAAATTGAAAATATTAAATATTTCATATCGAGAAAATTAAATATTTTAATATTTTCATTTATTCCTTATGGAAACTACTGAATTTCGCCGTAGGGCATGGATTTCAGCTAAAAAGGGAAAGAAAGCGGGATTTGAACGTGCATATCTTGCAAAACGTCCTAGCGCTCTGAACAACAAAGCCATATGTTCTCATCAAGCTATGTCGACTTGCTTGTTACAACTTATCTATGTTGTTTTCATCTCTGAAGGAAGATTGTTACTTAGAATTATCATTTAACAAGAAATAATTTTTATTAAATATAATAAAAATACGATCTAAGAAGCCAAAGTTAATCAGGAAGTTGTGAGCTGAAGGAAATCATTAAATTCTCACTACATGTGTCTTAAAATAAATAAACATTTTTTATTTATAAGTAAAAATAAATAAACATTTTTATTTATAAGTAAAAATAAATAAAAAAAAATATAAGTAGGGTAGGCGGAGGAAACTTGAGGTCCTAGTGTTACGACACTCCTTTCCTTTTCGTACTTTCCATCGAATTTGAGACATTGTATGTTAGTGGCTGAACTCAACGCCGTGCTTGCCTTGTTACGAACGAAGAAATGAAAACATTAAAGTTCAGTTTCCTCGCTATCGTACTTAATACTGTTATCTTGTGACAGAGCAATTCCCACGTTTATAATCTTTTCCAATACGTTCCAGGTGGAGATGGCGATAGGCGAGGACTGTAGGAGTTTGGTGACAAAAGAAAATAATTTAAATGATTGTATCTATTATACTTATTAAATTGTTATGTAGAAATTAAAAAGGAAGCGTATTGGTTTGTAAATTTTATTTATCGCAATTACTTAGTAGTTTTATTTACTTTGAAATAATTATTATAAAAAAACAATCAACAACCGTTCTTTTGAAATATAAAAATCGCCCGTCTGCTATAAATGGAATATAAAAAGAAAATATTTTTCCAATTTGAATCAGTAATTTCTGAGGTTAATGTATGACATTGTTGAATCAGTGTTTCTGTTTTGTTGTCTTTATTTTAGTTGTATGTATATATATAGTACGTATGGCAATACAGTATCGAATAATTAATATTCTTTTTGTTAAAATGCCCGAAGTACACTATGGCGTTTATGAAAAATTTAAATGACTTTCTAATTGATCATATATTATTTATTTATTTATTTATTAAGTAAGACATACAGTTTTACAAGTACTTCATTTGAGGTACTTGTAAAAGTGTATGTATGTCTTTATTTAAAAACCAAATTTACATTCAATTAACCAATGAAGTCTTCACATAAAATAGTTCAAAAAAAGAAAAAAAAGCTAGATGTACAGTTAATCAAAAAGAAATCAAAATAAAACAGAAGTAAATCATTCAGAAACAGCTTCCATGACAAGTGATTTGAACTTATTTAAACTTATAGTAAACATGTCAATATCGCCAAACGCATTATCATGAGAGCTGCAAGCACGATAAATAAAAACATTTCCACCATATTTAGTTCTTGTAATAGGTACATAGAACTGTGATTTATTACGGGCTTGAAGACGATCATATGAACATTTTTCATATAAAATTTATATCAAATATTAAGTTGTAATAGAAAAACAAGTAGTACAAAATATTTGTTAGTCGGACAGATTTCCAAGATCTGCTTTTAAAAAGTGACTATATCGTTATTAGTAAATATAAAAAAATATATATTAATCAGTTCTGTAATTAAAAACAGGGCCAACTTAAAGAAAAAGTAAATGGTAGAAAATAATATTAAAATTATTTCAAATGAAAGAAAACTGAATAACAACAACTGAGCTTTATTCCACGCACTTTTTTCACTGTAACAGGACACAACCAGAAGGAACTTGGACACCTTATATTACCTTGTCGTCCTCTAGAAACCTCTAAGAAATAAATATATAATATACGTCAATTGCATGCGGATCCAATCCACAACTAACTACTAACTTTCAAAAGCACTTATTAATTCTAATAATTTTCTAATGAATGTACCAGGCTGGTCCGCAATTAGTATAACTCATGTTATACGAAGATTTATAAGAAAAATCTATTAAATTGCCAACGGTACGCGCTATCACAGCTCCTTGTACGTACACACGGACAGTCGCTCAGTTATAAAAACTATATAATAAAATATAAATGTACGCCATTAACACTTCATGAATGAAAACGTTGATAATAAGGCCGATGGGAGATCGAGCGCGGCTAACGAGTGCGACGCAAGTATTTTAACAAGATTTAGCTTTTTGTCAATTTAATATTATATAATTACATTATATAATAAATTATCAATATATAGAAATAAAAGAAATGTCTGTCTGTGAGTTCAAATTAACTATAGGTTTTTCTACTACTCAGTGCATGCGGGCTCGCTAGTAAACAATATACTTATATGTACGGCCTTCTTAGCAAAGTGTTACCAGGGTATGCATGTAAACGCGACGGTGACAGATTCAATCCCCGCTCGGGGGATAGAAATATTTAATATCTTCATTTACTTGCTCTGGTAACGTGGCAAGGCGCGGTGTTTGGTTTCGCCACTGAACATGAAATGTCCCAAGAATGTAGTGAAAAGTGGGGAACGGAATTTCCGTAATGGGAAAGAACTGCCTTAACACGAGCGACTATTGCTCTATCTGAGCTAGCTTCACGCGTACTTTTGTGATGGCTGGCAGAATGACAGGAGGCTAGTGTTAAAGAACTGCATTTACAATTTTCCGCCCTCATAGACATGGAATGACGGAACACAACGCTGCGGTATATCTTATCATATAAATTCGATTGTATATTTATTTAAATGTTATAGACACACTACTATGTACAAATAAATATAAATTGGTCCACTGAAACATACATCAGCAATACAGTTTTTTTTGTACTCGTACGTTACATGGGAGGCAGCAGGAGCTAATGAGTCTAATGGTTAGACATTACGATCTCTTAACTCATTTTCCTTTGAATTTGAGGCATTGGATGTTCATTGTGCCTGTCGTGGCGCAGTGGCAAATAAGTGTGACAGTAACCGATAGGTTCTGGGTTCGATCCCCATTCGAGGAAATGAAATATTTAATATGTTCAATTTAAATATTTAATGTTTTCATTTCTTCGCTCTGGTAACTAGGCAAAGCGCGGTGTTGAGTTCCGCCACTAAACACGACATGCCTCAAAATTCGGCGGAAAGTGGGGAATGGAAGTGGAACGGAGTGTCTTAACACTAGGTTCCTTCTGCCTACCCTGCCATGCCAGCGAGAAGCTGAGTATGAGTATGGATGTTAATTGTAGAAATTCATCATCACAATATTATTGTCACCAGAGCGTAGATTGGAAAATATTAAATATTTACCTCATCTGGGGATCAAACCCACAACTTTGTACAGTCACACGCTTGTGCTATGACAGGCCTCTCAATCCGGTTAATAATATATGAGTGGTTATAGTTGTATAGTTAAGTAGAGGTATATCGTTATCAAGATTGACTGATCAGCGTCGGCGCCCCGCGGCGTTCAGACGTCAATGTAAAATTACTTTTAATTCCCATTGCCCATTGGAAATGCGAATGCGAATGCTTTTAATATTCCACCCTTTTTCTTCCATCAATGTATATCTCTGAGAAACGCCTGAGAAAATATTATACGTGATACGCATTATAATTTTACCTATTTTTGTAATAATAAATCTGTAAGTTCTTGTTCGATTACACGCTGCACTCCACACAAAGTAGGCAGAGGGAATTTGGGAACTAAGTGTTCAGACAATGCGTTCCCATAAAGACACTTCCGTTCCCAAACATAATATAGTTACAATTGGTTAGGTAAAATAGTAAGAATTGGTTAGGCGGCAAAAACCTTACTATAAGCCATTTAGTCGTCTATAAGTAGGCATTTTTGTTAGGCTCAAATTCACATATACGAGTATATTTGTATTGTTTAATTTAATAACCTTTTGTTGTCTTTTTTTTTTCTTTCACGAGGCAGGGTAGGCAGAGGGAACCCGGGAACCTAGTGTAAAGACACTCCGTTCCACTTCCGTTTCCCAATTTGAGGCATTGCGTGTTGAGTGGCGGAACTCAACGCCGCGCTTTGCCTTAATACCACGGAAACACATTTTCCATATAAAAATAATAAGTGTCAGGTAAGCAGATAAACAATTAATTTGTATATTACGATGCGAGGCACGATGTGGAGCTAGGGCTTATATGAGAGGGACGACCTCTAAAGAGGGAAAAATAAAAAAATACTACTTCATTTATCTGCCACTTGTGATGTTATCGATAATATGTAGAGTAGAGGCCGATTGGTTTAGGCTTCGATTATCAAACGGAAGAATAAAATATTTCATATAATCATCCCCTCGATCTTGAAACTTTTTACAACTTTCCGTTACGATTCACTACTTAACAAGCAATACCTTAAGTTATGGGTAGAAAATGGAGAACGGAAGTATCTTAGTAGGAAGGGAGAGTCTTTTACAGGTCACCTGATGGTTAGTGAATACCGTCGCCCACGGTCCCGTGTAGCACCAGAGGAGCAACAGGAGCGTTGCCCGTCTATAAGGTGAATGGGCACCGGGGCCCGGCATTATCCAATACGAAACGCAGTGGCCGAAGCCACTACTAACATCGGTATTAAATGCCGGTGGTGGTAATGATCCGGTCGAGTCTGCCCATGCGTGTTGTCATTGCTGACAACGTGACTCTCCCACACGTACTTTAGTCGCCTCTTACGACACCATCAGTACCAGGGTGATCCTATTCTAAGCCGGCATCAGACGGCAAAAATATATATTGTCTTACATTAGGTTTCCCTTGCCTACCCTGATACAGCGTGAAGCTAAATAATAACAGAACTAGTTAACTGTAAAGTTAATTTACAAATGATAATTTGAATTACAATTACTTTATATAAACAAGTAGAAAGATCTGTGGGGAACGGAAGTGGAACGGAGTGTCATAACACTAGGTTTCACTTCCGTTCCCTCTGCCTACCCTGCCTAGTGCGGGATACAGCGTGAAGCTGAAAGATCTCGTTGTTTTTTTGTATAGATGAACATTTTTCTTGCACTCGTTATTTAGATATTTGTACTTAAATTATACAGAATAGTTACAAGTAACTCATTTTACTTATCCTGTTTACATATGTAGATCGTGCCTCTCTAAGCTTGCCAGCGAGTGAAAGATGAAACGTCGGCATTTTAGTGTAGTTTGGTTACCGACCTGTTCGTTATCGTTGGAAGATATGCGTTAACTTTTATATGACATGGAACTTTTACGGAAATTTAAGCTTTTACACTGCAGCTTAATTCATTAAATAATAAGAATCCCAAGCTTTCATGTTTTCGCATAATTGAAACTACACTCAGAGTGTTCATATTGTTATGTTTAACGATTCGAACCAATAGCTTCGGAAATTAACAAGTTTTATATTAGAATAGTTATGCGCACGAGTCATTACACAACGACCACTACACACGACGACCACCTAAGTGAAATTCTACCTTTCTTCCCATTTTTGTTACTGTTACTCGATTTCTATTGATGATAGAGTCTTCTCCGGTAAATGAATGGCAACAAAAAAATATTTCATCCAGTATGATCAATATTTTTGTCCTGTGATTAGTGTGTCTAATAATTGGAAGTCTTTTTGTTTATAATATTATAAAATTTGAAGTATTTGTCTGTGTTTTCAAGACAATAGCGTTTTTTCAATCATTTTTCAAGTGCCCATTAAAGTTATTTACATGTTACTAAAGTTATCAAATAGGTATGGTTCTTTGATTATGGCGTTCTGGGAAATTATTAAATAATTAAAAGATATAAAGTGAAAAAGAAGTAAGCGAAGCCAGCGCGGGCGATGCCGCGAGGATCCATTTCTTTTTCCGATTGTTCCACGGTGATAAGATCGATAATGATGTTGACATTGTGTAAGTAACTATACTGTGTATAGAGGTGTCAATATTTGCCGCAAAACTAACCGGCGCCGTGGCTTAGTTGGTTAAAGCGCCTGTCTAGTAAACAGGAGATCGCGAGTTCGAATCTCGCCGGGGCCTAAAGGTGGTTGTGTAAGATTTTTTGTCTTTTTTATTATTGTTATTATCTATTTATCATGAAACATGTTTTTTTATCGCTTTATGAATTATTTAAAATCAATTTATACGTATTTATTTCTCATCATTTTTCTTTTTTTTTATCAGTTATTATATATAACTAGAAAATAAAATAATATTTTTTCTGGTTATATTATTTATATAGACATCTTTTTTTTGTATTTATTGAAGAATTCCCTGACAACGCCAGGTAACTAGATCAGATATCTGTTTATTTGTTTGTATTTCACCTGCATTCACGGGTAGGCTGAAAGTACTTGGGAACCTAGGGTTAAGTTTATCCCATTAAAAAAATTCCATTCCCCACTTTCTGCTCAATTTCGTAGGCATTGCTATTTAGCGGTTTATGACGCGACGCATTTAAATATTAAATATTTAATTTCTTCGCGAGGGAACCAAGCCAACAACTTAACGCGTTCACAGTCGCCCGCTTGTGTCCCGCCGCCACAACAGGCGATACCCCTTAATCACATCACACTCTACATAAGGATTTTTACAAATATATTTAAAACGTCTGGTTATTTATACATATTATATCATAAATTGATTAATTGATTTGTTGTTAAAAAAATTAAACTTGAATCTAAAAATTATAATAAAAATAGGCTTACATTATCAACAATTACTGTACGTTTTTGAAGATAATTTTATTTTTTAACATCTTATCGTAAAGACACCAAAATGGTAATCAATAATTTGTAAATATATCACGTAACTTTCTAAGTAGTTCAATAATGTATGATTAATTCATTAACGTTTTAGCGATTTACTTATCTATATCTACATATATGTATCGATAAGACTACTATAAACTATGCATGTTTTAGGAATTATATATTGTTATATATTATTATAATTATTCGTATGTAATACAGTAGTGCGGCTCAAACGTGTGACTGTAAACGTCAGGTTGTGGGTTCGATCCCCACTCTAGGAAATGAAATATTTAATATTTTAAAATTAAATATGTATGTTTTCATTCTGATAACAAGGCAAAGCGCGGCGTTGAGTTCCGCGACTCAACACGCAATGCCTCAAATTTAGCTGAAAGTGGGGAACGGAGTGTCTTAACACTAGATTCCCAAGTACCCTAACGTAACCTAACCCTGCAATGTGCGGGATACAGCGTGAAGCTGAGTGAGTAGAGAGAGTACAAGGGGAACCTAATGTGACCTTCGAGAATCAAAATCAATATAAATGACAGTGGACGAAGCGAACGAGGTATGTAGATAAAGATTAAGGGGCTGCTACATTCATAAGGAGAAGAAGATTTCTATTCAGTTTTATCCAATAAGGGGGCAAATCATGCTACTTTCCTTTCTTAACTTTAAAATATGTAATTTCATATTTTTTAAATTAAGTTTTTTTTAAAAAAGCCTGTCCATCGCGCAAAGGCACTACCATGTAAACGCAACAGCTTGAGAAGTTAACGGAGAATCTTCAGAAAATAAGATATTTGATATTTATCTTTTTTTACTTGCTTGCTGAGTTTGAGTACGGCATAAACCACTGCCACTCGACATGTAACGCCTTAAAGACGGCGGAAGTGAGGAGCAAAAATATTTTAATGATGGCGGTGTACTGACACTAGATTTTTATGTTGCCGTTACCTAAACTAACTTTAGTTACACCAACAGTACTATGATAACAGCGTAAAAGATTATTCAGAATACAATTGCTTTGTTTTTAATAAAATAACAATAATTGTATTGTATAAGTTGTGTATAATTGATTATTGAAGTGAAAGTAAATATTTGTAAGAGCTATCGCCCCACGGCCCTGAGGACAGTAACTCCACTCATGCTCACTAGCATACTGCAGAAATGTATGCACTCACCGCTGTTCAATTATAATTATATGTTATAATTATTTATTGTCCACGCTCTAGTAACAAGACAAAACGTGGCGTTGAGTTCCGCCATTGAATATGCAGTCTCAAAAATTAGGCGGACAGAGGAAAATGGAGTGTTTTAAACTTTGGTTTCAACCGTTTTAGATGAATTCATTAAGAATTCATTAAGAATTTCTCTTACCATTACGTATATAGATTTTTTTTTTTGCTTTATTTTGCATTTTATAATTATGTAAATGACGATAGTATAAGGTGTACAATAAATATATAAATTCCTTGCATAGAAATTAATAATTATCTTATAGGTCGGCCGATAATCGGGAATAGTGTTAAAATTTATTGGAAGTTTTTACTCTCTACGTAGAGAAAGTAGTACAGATAACGGAGATAATATAATTCTTCTTCACGTTTCAGGCAGCATCTTCGACTTCTCGACCTGCAACGCAATGGAAACCTAATTGAGTGTAAAGATCCATGGAATGCTAAAAATTTATTTTATATTAAAAATAATTTTAAGTGATAACTCATGGGTCGATAAACTGCTTCGTTACGTAACGCGTTACGAGGCAAGTCGGCCTTTCCTTTTTCTCATGACTCTTCCCCTCTCACTTTAATCCTCAGCATCCAGTCGTATTTTGAACAGACGCTTGTTAGAATTGAAACTACGAATAAAATTAATTATATTTTATTTATAAATAACCTTTCCTTACATTATTATCTCATAATTATATTTATTTTAACAACAATTAACTTAACTTATTCTCACACTATATCCCTAGCGGGGTAGGTAGAGAGAACGGAGAATGTTATTTTTTTATCAATGATGTAATCTATCATTGTAAATGTCAAAAATTACCATATTTTGAGTAGGTATAGCATTATTACCACAATCTTATTTATATTTAATGGGATTATCAGTCTCATATTGATGAAAAACGCACATTATATTTTTCACATACATGTATCGTATAAATAAATCAATAATTTATTAAAATACAAACAGGTGTACAATAAATATATACATTTCCTTAAAATCTCAAGTATATTAATTTCTTAAGAAAATATATACAGATAATTATTTATCCTTTAAAGACAGACAAACAATTTTACATTGAAACATACTAATTGATTGAACGGATACAAACTCTTATGAAAACGACTCGATATTCGATACTCTACATTCGATAGCATAAAATATACAAATACAACACTTTCTATCGTATTTACTTATGATAACTTTCACGTATCGCTATCTTTTAAGTAAACGTGACTATCAATAACAGGTAACTACATCATTTAACCGATTTCATCGAAAAAATATTATGGTTTCTACTTTGTTTAATTATTACTTTTATTTACAATTGTGGAGGGAGAAGTAGGATGAGGTCTTTCGTGGCGCAGGAGCACTAGCGTATGACTGACTGTAAACGCGACAGGTTATGGGTTCCATCCACACTCAAGGAAATGAAATATTTAATATTTTTTTATCTACACAAAGCGCGGCGTTGTGTTACGCCACTCAACATGCAATGCTTAAGGTAATAGAATGAAGTGTAGTGTTTTAGGCGGCCAAGTTTTCTATGAACAGACACTACACATGGCAATATAAACTGCCACGTGTAATCCATCCCGCATACGTGGCAGTGTCAATGTAGAAAATGATCAAGTAAGTACAATAGTTGAAAAATCATTTTCAATATTCATAGGCGTGTTTGCCATTTTTTGTGACATGATAAGAGAGGTAATCATTTTTTGGAAGTCGAAATTTAAATGAAGTTATATGTAAATAGGAAAATAATATTGCCTTAAATAGAGAAAATAATCTTAAATCAAGATATCAAATATATATGCAGATAACAAAATTAAATTTAACCAATCGTAAGTTAATAATTATTGAAAGATAATATCTACAACAGCTCTAAAATAATATATTCTGCTTAGATTTATGAGGAACTATTTGATTCACACGGACGAATACACGCACAGACGGCAATTCCGATTGTAATAAGTAATATTATCAGTAACGTTTCGAGTATTGGAAAATGAGTGGGCGGGATATGTGCTGCGCCCGCGCATTCACTTTCAATGTTGTACCGCGATTTGCTAAATATGCCAGGAAATAGTAATACTACTATTGTACAGAATAAATTATAGATATACAAATTAAAAATTAATGAAAATAACTTTTTTTGAATAATATTTCTTTGGTTTAATTTGAACTTTAACTTTCTGATATTTTAACGAATTTTTGATATTCTTGAGTGTTGTTGTTTGGTGATTGATATTGACATAGTGTGAAATATGGATCTTAGTCAGGTCAGTTTATTTATAAATTATATTATTATTAGGTGTTGGTTATTAGTTGCTGCGTTATATTTAACTTATTATGATATTATTACTGGTGGTATTCTTTAGATTTACATACATATAAATATACTTTATTTAAACATTTCATTTATTAAGCCAATATGTTATGAGTTGGCTTTTTTCTCTTTCATTAACTTTTTGCTGGAGGACAAGACAGCAGGTATCTGGCAATTTAGTGTTAAGGCTCCCGATTCCATTAATTCTATCATTGTCAGAAAGAGAAAATTAAAATATTTTATTTTCTTCTTAAATGGGTATCGAACTTCAAACTTATCGCGTTTATAATACACGCTTGTCCTCCTGCACGACGACGTACTGGAATATATAGTACTTCTGCTTTAATTATATTACTTAATTTAATTGTATTACTTACATCCTCTTTGGTAGATTTTAACACGTTGCACCAGTGAGCATTTTTGTCCAGTGGACCGATTATCTTATCTAAATATGATATAATTTTGTTATTTTCATAACATTTTGAAACGACGTCATGTAACATTTATAATAATTATTTCATGAAGTACAATATATTTATTTCGACAACATATGAAGATTTGTTTTGAATAAAACGAACAAAGAATTCGTTTGTTATATGGAAATTCTTCAATATTTATTTTATAGTAGTGTTGTTTTGAAAAAGTGCTACTACAACAGTGCCTGAGCTATAGGCTGGTGACAGATGGAAAGAGTCGCAGTAAAAAGAAAAAAAAAAGTATTGTACTGTACATACTCTTATTACGTATACAGCAGGGTAAACTGAGAGAAGTCAGATAGTTTTCAAGAAATTATGTATTTTTTGGCTTTAGAAGAGGGAGCTTGAGCAACCTAATGTTAGGACACTCCGTTACACTTCCGTTCCACAACTTTCCGCTGAATTTGAGGCATTGAGTGTTGAATGGGGGAACTCAACGTCGCTCTTTGCCTTGTTACCAGAGAAGAAATAAAACCATTAGATATATAAATTCAAAATATTAAATATTTCATTTCCTCGAGTGGCGAACCCACAACCTGTCATTTACAGTCCCACGCTTGTGCCGTTGCGCCACGACGGGCCGACAATAATTAATTTATAAAAATCCCTCTGAACCAGAACGGTACATTTTATTTAATTATAATATAAATATCTGCACAGATTATTTTATATTCTATATTTTGAGTTGTAAATATAATGTTTGTACGTAATATATTCTATTAGAGACAAGTCGTGGCGCAGCAGCATGAGCGTGTGACTGTAACCGACAGGTTGTGGGTTTGTCACTCGAGGAAATGTAATATTTGATATTTTCAATTTAAATATTTAAAGTTTTGGTTTCACATAGCTGGCACAAGGCATAACGCGGCGTTGAGTTGCGCCACTCAACACGCAATGCCTCAAAATCGGCGGGAAGTGGAACAGAGTGTCTTAACACTAGGTTAGCGAGCTAAAAGAGTTTGTCTTTCAATGGAAATTCCCAGTCACAATGTGTCTGGCAGAACGGTTGTGAGTTAGAATCTCACTTGGGATAACTTATATTGTTATAGAAAATGTGAAATGTCCTAATAGTAGGTTTCTTCTATCTACCCTCCCATGATTGCATCGTCATTCATTTCTTTCTATAACATGCCACAGCCACTGACCATCCAAAGTGACTCAGACGGCCTTGGTGTCTGCGCGTTCGTAGTGAGCGTGCGTCATGTGTAGATATGTATATTGTATAAATAATGAATTCATTTGTCACATTATACAAGGATAAACGATACCGATAGTGTCAGAAGATAATCAGATTGTTATAAGACCATCGTATAAGTAATAAATTTGATATAATTGTGTTGATATATATAAGCGTATTATTTTATGATTATGTAAACGAAGTTAAGATTTATATAAAAAAAATACCAAGTCATTTCTAAGTAACATTGATTCATATGATTTGACAGAAATTACAATTGATTTTGTTTCAGTCAATTTGTAGATATTTTGTTGTGTAAAAGTAGAGGGAATCTAGTGTTAAATCACTCTTCTCTCCACTCTCCGTTAAGGGAACGGAACATTGTCTCGACACCAGAGCAAAGAAATGAAACTTAACTAAATGAAACTTATTAAACATTTCCTCAAGTGGGAATTGAACCAACAACCTGTCACGTTACCTGTCACTTGTGCCCATCCACCCATTTATATATTTAAAAAAGAAAAGATAAATATATTCAAAATCTATATCTACGAGTATATAAAGTTAATTTGTTAAGTGGAATAGGGTGGGCTAGTGTCGGCTGACGAGGTGACGTGTAAATGAGGAAAGACCATCAATAATAATGTTATTAGAGAACGCGACGACAAACCGCAAACTGTAATGTTAAACGCTCGCTTTAGACTTCAGACTGTGTAGCTATTTTTTTCCCTTACAACGAGGTAGACACAGGAAACCTGGCAATCTGCACTACACGTCCTTGCCCAGGCCTGTCAAGATGCAGGTTGTGGGTTCCATTCCCACTCTAGGAAAAGAAGTATTTAAAGTTTTCGTTTCTTCAGCTTCAGCTTGGTAACATGGCGATTAATATGACGCGGCGATGAGTTCCGCCACTTAATACGCAATGTCGTTAATTGAGTGTAAAATGAGAAACGGTACGGAGTGTTGCTGGAGTGTGGTAATGGAGTGTAGTGTGTGTCTTAATCACAAGTTGCCAGGTTTCCTCTACCTACCCTGCCATATGCGGGATACAGCGTGAAGCTGACAAAAAATATCTTGCAAAATGTGTGTTCGTATCCCATCCCTTAAAACGACAACGAATAGAAGTAGGACGATTCATTAAAAAAATTAAAATAAATTACATATTAAACAATATTTTTTTCTCTTTTCGAAATTTACTGTTGCCTTCTCTCCGAGTTTGTCCATTTGTAAACCAACAATATTCTATCACATTTTATTGAAAATTTATTAAAAGACAAACACAATTTTCAAAAGCTGTTTTATATAAAAAAAAAAATGTATGCGATTAATTTGTCGCTGTAGCGTGTCAGCGGCGCTCGAAGACGGGCAGGTGTGCCTCTGACCCACATACAGACACCTGATTTTATCGACGTGTTTGTTCAACCGATAACAACATATAGGATATACACGGCCCATCAGAATTTCCATAGAATTTTTTGCGATATGCGAAGTATTAAGTTATTTGCTTGTGATAACGAAGACGCCATGAATTTGGGTCGCTCGAGTGTTTTTGTCGAGTGTTACAGATTTATTATATTAGTTAGTGATATCTCCTGGTTTTGTCTGATTTTCTTCTTTTTTTATTTTTTTTATTATACAACAATAAAATGAGAATGTTAGATTCCCGCGCGTGAAATATTTTCATGTTTTTTTTCAACGAAAAAGATTATTTTTGCCATGTCAATATTAGCGTGTTTGAAAAAAGTTTACATTTTCGATATTCATTTTATGAAGTATTTAATATTTTCTACCTTTCTAGAGGGAACCCGGGAGCCTAGTGTTAAGACACTTCGTTCCAATTCCGTTCCCCACTTTCCGTTGAGTGGCGGAACTCAACGCCGTGTTTCGCCTTATTACCAGAGCGAAGAAATGAAATATTAAATATTTAAATTGAAAATATTAAATATTTCATTTCCTCGACTGGGTATCGAACCCAGAATTACAGTCACACGCTTGTGCCGCTCAATATACATACATATATATATATGTATTTAGAGTTTATTTCATAAGAGATATTTCGGAGAAATTAAAGACATTAGTCCAATAAGCTAAAAATAAAAATAATTTTAATTACTAATTATCGATAATCCGTGCACGGCATCGTGACGGAGTTGGCACTTTTTTTTATGGAAAAGACAAGGCAAACGAGCGTACGGGTCACCTGATGGTGAGTGATCACCGTCGCCCACTGCCCTGTGTAATACCAGAGGAGCTACGGGGGCTTATCGGCCGCCGAGGTGGAGGTAGACGCGCTTTTTGGAGGTACCCATGTCGCATCGACCTGGAAATACTGCCGCGGGTAGGTCGTTCCAGAGATGTGTGGCGCGTGGAAAGAAATAAGTCGTGTTTGACGAATTATGATTGTGGTAAGAATAATGTACGGTCACGTAATTAGTGCTTTACCTGTAAAATAATAAAATACTTAGACCAAATGATTTCTTTCTTGTTCTTCATAGAAAGAGTCAATGGTACGAACTGATGTAAAATCTCAAAATCTGTTTAAACAATTTCCTTAAATGTACATAGGTACATATCAATATTTCAATTACCTATATATCTGAATAATCTGAAATAAGTGCAATGGACATCGGTTTTGCGGTATTGTATTCATATTTATAAGCGATAAAAATATTTAGAATACACTTAAAATGTATTTTTGAGTAAAATCTAACTTAACGCCTCTCGCGGCACGTGGGCACAAGCGTGCGACAGTAAACTCTTTACGTTGTAGGTTCGATCTCCACTCAAGAAAACTAAATATTTAAAATTTTCAAAACTAAATATTTCATATTTTTGTAACAAGGCAAAGTGCGGCGTTGAGTTCCGCCATTCGACACGAAATGCCTCAATCTCTGCGAAAATTGGGGAACGAAACAGAGTGTCTTAAACTAACGTAGCATTGGACGCTGACAAATACAATATTGTAAATCCATACTTACAAGTGAAAAATATATTGACAATATAAAATGTACTTGTTTCAGTTTTGGAACGAATTTCCTTACATTATTTGTTCACCAACTTTGAATATAACTTGAAAGGATGCGGCTCATAGATATGTCATAGATCATGCAAAGTAGTAGAGATCATGAACAAATTATCGCATGTTTCGTTTGTGTGCGTGTATCGAGCCTACTACAAAACAAAGAAGGATGAGTAGGAAAGTATCGATATATCGATATTTTTAATCGATATCCAATATTAAAAACATCGAGTCCAAAATCGTAAGGATTTTTTGTGTTAACATTACTTAGCTTCTATTTTTTTCATGTAACTATTATTATTATTTCAGCTTCACGCATCTCATACATGGCAGAGTAGGCAGAGCGAACATTGACCACTAGATTCACTCTGCCTACTCTGCCATGTACTCACTCTTCCGTTCCCCATTTTCCGCTGAATTTGAGGCATTATTGCCTCTGCGCCACGACAGGCCTCAAGTTAATAATATTTTTGTTGCAGTAGGTACTATCTCAAGTAAATAATTTCTATGATAAAAAATAATTATGGGATATAATTTTTTATTTTTTATAATTTTCTGTATATATTTTTTTTATTGTGAGCCAGTTAATTATATATTCGCAATATCACATTCGCATTTCGCCAATATCACGTTGTATGGAGAATACACAAAGGCAGTTGCAAAAAGAAAAAGAGATAAAATTACTCAGTAAATATACAATTATGTTAAAAAAAGCTCCAAAAGTGTTCCCGTCCGTCCAACGTCGTCCAGAGACATGTGTCTTATGTACGTCCTCATCTAGGCCAGAAAAGTGAACTGATAAGAAAATAGGACTTCTCTTATCACTATTATTGGCTTATGTAATACAGTTTCGAGCACAAACGTACAATTTCTCTTTATGAATTTTTAAATAAATAATATATTTATATGTTCATATATGTTTCTTTATTATACAAAAAGATTTTGTCGTTTTGTTTAATTAACTTAAAAATATTAAATATTATATTCTTGTGAATAATTTTGGATTAGATTTGGGAAAAAACGGTGTTAGTGTGATTAAAAATCTAAAAAGCCCAAGATTTGTTCTCTTCCTTGCATTTCATCCTCAAACCAGCTCCATGATACTGACACCCAAACAATGTTTGATTTCCAAATATGAAAAGAATTAAAAAGAAAGTAAGCTTCATTAATTTATATTTTTTTTTATAAAAAACAGCAACGTTAACATACAAATTAATTTTAAATTATGCATCTTTAATGAAAAAGGAATGGAAGCCATTTGTAGGTAACATGTGATAAGATTGATCTTAGAAACTTGCCTATGCTAAGATTCCATTTACAGCGCCATTATAATATAAAAACGGTCTGTCTGAAACAAGCCTTAATTAACCTTAGTCAATATGTCAAGGATTGCATTATAATTATTATCGGCATCTGCTCGTTGATGTAGTTATATTTAACTTTTATATATATGTATATATATATATATATATATATATATATATATATATATATATATATATATATATATATATATATATATATATATATATATATATATATATATATATATATATATATATATATATATTAAGATTTAAATTTTTTTTGATTTACTATTAAAAAAAAAAGAATTTTAAAATAATTTAATTTTACCAATAAATAACTACGCAGGCGTATTGAAATTGCTGATTATTATACTGCCGTGCTTTACTGTTTGATGTTTGAAACAGCGCAAAACTGAACTTGAGTTCCGCCACTCAACACGCAATGCCTCAAATTCGGCAGAAATTGCAGAATAAAACGGAATCTTAACACTAAGTTCCCAAATTCCCCGATTGGGTCTCTGCCTACCTTGCCACGTGCATACAGCGTGAAGCAGAGAAAACAAATGTTGTAGTCGTTTTTATTTCTATATTAGTTATTTTTATTGTTTACTGTTTTAAAAATATAAGTGGATACATATTTAATGTTTTTGTTTCTTCGCTCTGGTAAAAGGTAAAACGCGGCGCTGAGTTACGCCACTCAACATGTAATGCCTCAAATTCGGGAACGGAAGTGGAACAGAGTGTCTTAACACAAGGTTCCCCAGTTCCTTCTGCCTACACTGCTATGTGCGGGATACGGCGTGAGGCTGAGAGTTTGAGTTCAAATGAATATCGGCCAAATTGGTCTTATTATTAAAATAAAGGTTAATTTCAATATATATTAATAAACGGAAATCGCAATCACGTGACGATGTTTCTAAACAATAAGAACATAATCTTTGAAATTTGATGATATCTAGTGAATATTATGTTTAATAAATATCAAAGTCCACTAATTATAATTATCAATCGTTATCATTGAAAATTTAAGGCGACGCGACGGTGTATTTAATATTTTTTCTAAAAATTTTTGTTTCATACATACGTCGATAAAATAGTTTCTTTTCAAAAAAATGATGATTTTTTTATTAATTTATATTAGTAGATTTATGACGTGCCACCAACAACTAAGAGATGAAATTGTTAATATTTTCCATTTCTACAATATTAGGGCTCATTTCTATAATTATTTAGCAAGTAATATGAAAATTCATTATTTTTACTAATCTTAAAATGTTAATCCACGATCAGGCTAGGAAAATACTTATTTATAAAATGTATAAAAGTATAAGCCAGCACCTTATGTTTTTCAAGTGTAAGAACTTTTGAGAATCTGTGGCCGCATTTTAAGAAGCGAAATTTCAAATCCAACGTTAAAATTTTAGTACATACTAAATAAATAAGCAAATTCATTGTTCTATCATTTTTGCCAACCGCTTTATCATTTTTGGCGGCATTACTTGTGAATTTGACTTGTAAATAAAGCAGAAGATTCATAGATAGTTCGTATTAACAGTTATTCGCCGAAGTAAACGAGATACTACGTGTTTTAATATGCTTTTGATAATTTCCTATTAATATTTTGCATTAGTTTTTTACTGCGGAGATTTGTTTATCTAATCGATTTTTTATATCTTTATAATGTTTATGTATCTATGGGTACAACAAAATATTTTAATATTTTCCATTTATCTATGTTATGACAAAGATAATGTCATACGGTTCATAGAAATAATTAATTAAGTAATTAATGTACCTTGCATATATCTACGTATATTAGTAAGATACCTACATTAATTACCTAATCAGTATTATTATTCTTGAGTCTACTTTAAACGTAACTGTGGGGTGGAAAAGTTATACCTATTACTAATTTATGTCACCATGTGTGAATAAGACTTGGGGTGGCACTCCAAATGTCAGACACAAGCATGTGACTGTAAACGCGACAGTATGTTGGTTCAATCCCACTAAAGGAATTAACGTAGGTATTAATATTTCCTGGCTCTGGTAACAAGGCAAACCGCGGCATTGAGTTCAGCCAATACACGATATATCTAGAATTCAACGCCAGAAGTCTGTTAATGGAAAGGAAATGTTATAACACTAGGTTTCCAGGCTCACTCTGCCTGTCGTGCTAACTGAGAGATTCAGCGAAAAGCTATATATATATATATATATATATATATATATATATATATATATATATATATATATATATATATATATATACATATATATATATATATATATATATATATATATATATATATATATATATATATATATATATATAATATATATATATATATATATATATATATATATATATATATATATATATATATATATATATATATATATATTTTAACTGCCAATAAAATAACCATTTTAAATAAATTTGTTCAATAAATTGTTAATTGAATTAAAAGTTTTAAGATAAAAAGCAACGGGACGATCATTTTAAACTTTAAAGTAAAACATCGCATGGAAAATGTTAATTTGTAACAGAAAACCTTTGGCAACATCTGCTGTTTGTTTTTGTACAAACACATAAAATCGTATCGATAAGTATCACAATTTACTAAAGTCACTTTGAAGATATTTTTTTAAAATAAATTAAAGATATTTTAATAAATTTATCTTATATGGAATAATATGCCATTTCAATAATCATCTTTCAACTGCTTTTAAATTTAATTATTATTTATTTAATTCTTTGAAATTAAATAATAATTTAACCTTAAAGTTTTTTTTTTATTTTTACTGCGTAATGCAGGTAGATTTAACTTAGGAATATAGTGTTCTTAGCACTCCGTTCATATTAAGGCACTTCCGTTCTCTACTTTTCACCAACTTCTGAATGAATTGTTCTTCTTCTTCTTGGATGGCGTAAGTCACTACCGTGATGTTCCCGGTTGCCAAAATGAATATATTTAATATTTCATTACATCGAGTGGGGATTGAACTATTAACCACTGTCTTCTATAGCGTAATTTCTTAAAATACTAATATTAACACATTATTAAATAATTTCCTTAAGTTCGACAGAAACGATGATATATTTTTTACTCCAAATCCAACAAGTTTCACAACAGGGGTGTGAACGGAAACACCGGGAAACCGCTTAAATTATGCTATCTCCGTTTTGATCACACGTCATTTTCCATGTAAATTTAAAACGGGACGCTCAAATTAATTGAACGCTAACATTTTACACCTCTTCCACTCGCTTTCGAACATCATGATCTACTTTACGCAAAGAACAAAATAACTGAAATTCTGATTGTTTCTCAGGAAAAGTTTGAATATTTAAACATAATTTCATTGATTTGTACCTACTTATATATTGGAATTGCTTTTTGTGAAACGACTCTTAAGGAAATATTCCATGTATTAGCACGCCGTGTAAGACGTGGAACAATGGTTTACTCAACTCTTTTCAATTTGATAGTGATTTAAAAATGTGAATTATTCAATTAGATAAAGATAAATATTTATTTTTTATCGCATTGATATCTTACTGAATGAGTCACAGCCAAGCCGTCCACTATCTACAGTATACACAATAAAATACTGATTATAAAGTAGATATAAGAAATATAGCAAATGAATAATAAACTTATTTACAGTTTATATATGATATTTAAGCAAGTACTATTGCCGAATAAGGCAACGGCGCCTGCGGCTTCCGTCTGAGATCACACTGTATGGCGAAGACAGCTTATTATGCTTAGATAAATCTCGAGATATGTCCATTAAAACGAGTATGAAGCGAACCGTTAAGTACTTGTCGTAGATCTCAAGACTAGGCGAGAGGAGAGGCCGGGGGCGTGGTCGCGGGCGTCTACGACTGTTCGGGCCGGCATTGGTGCGCCTGCGCAGCCACCGGCGCATTCAATGCAAATAACTACCTATCTCCTTCTTTTGCGATCGCTATTCATAGCTTGATCTGTCTCATTGTTGATTGCTAAATGCTGTAATTATAATACACAGTTATATTTAATTAGCTTTTAAATTGGTTTTACGATACTCGTTAGCAAGCAGTATCGAAGTCACGACCTTCTCAATAAATGTAAATAATTTATTTAGTCAAGCTATTGGTCTTTGAACTATATAAAACATACAAATGTGACATTTTTGAAATCATCATTGTAATGAATGAAGGTGACAAAAACAAGCTACATTAAATATTACTAAACTTAAATTCACGTTCAAAATGAACGAATGGCTTAGTTGGTCAGAGCGCTGGAACGGTATTCCAGAGGCGCGGGTTCAAATCCTGCTTCGTTCAAAATTTTTATACGCTTTTTAAATTTAAGTTTAGTATTTTCTGTCCTAAGTGTGGAATAACACTTTAAAACATAGTAAAGCTACATCAAATATTATTGAAATACGCCAAATACTCATATTTCGAAAATATTTATGCATTTTATGCAGATTAAGTCGTTATGGTGCAGTGAAACAGGCTCTGAATATTAATAGAACGGTAGTTGGTTTGATCGTTTCGGTGGAAATAATCATTTATATTTCAAACAGATTTAAAGTGATATTCCACACTAAGGAAAGAAAAAAATATTTTTTTACAAAGTGTATAAAATTTTTAACCGTCTAAGCGCTCTAACCAATTAAGGTATACTTACGTTCTGGTGAATGTAGCGATGAAAGTATGGCTTAGTTGATCGGAGCGATTGAATGACATCCAAAATTCAGTTCGTCATTCAAATTCAGGTCATCATTTAGTTCTCTATCTAAAAGTGTTCTAGCTATTACTTAGCTTCACGCTGTATCCCGCACATGGCAGGGTAGGCAGAGGGAACTTGGGAACCTAGTGTAAAGACACTTTGTTCCATTTTCGTTCCCCACTTTCCACCGAATTTGAGGCATTGCGTGTTTAGCGGCGGAATCAACGCCGCGTTTTTGCCTTGTACCAGAGCGAAGAAATGAAAACATTACATATTTAAATTGAAAATATTAAATATTTCATTTCCTCCAGTGGGGATCGAACCCACAAACTCTCGGTTACAGTCACACGCTTATGCCGCCGCTGAGTAATTTTTATACTCAAAATTTATATACTCTTTTAAATTTAGTAAAAGAAATCATTTCGTGACTTAACATTGTATATAATCAAGTTACGTACGTTGCGTAATTTAATATTATGAATAAAAAACCGTTTATCAATAAACGTTATCAGATGTAGTGCATCTGTCGTCGCTATAATTGATTATCAATTGATAGTAATGCGGGGGGCATATGAATACATCGAGACTCGCTGACCGACCTGGTGCAGCCAGGGTGCGGGCACAGTTAATTAATTGATTTATCTATTCGTATAATAAAAACGTTCGTCGATCGACGATCAGATCTGTGTCTGTTCGTCGAAGATATATGAGGATAAATGTTTTTGGTGGTATTTAATAACGTAATTGTCGGCCGGTCGTGGCGCAGCGGCACAAGCGTGTAACTGTAACCGACAGGTTCTGGGTTCGATCCCCAGTAGAGGACATGAAATATTTAATATTTTCAATTTAAATATTTAATGTTTCATTTCTTCGCTCTGGTAATAAGGCAAAGCGCGGCGTTGAGTTCCGCCACTTAACACGCAATGCCTCAAATTCGGCGGAAAGTGGGGAACGGAAGTGGAACGGAGTGTCTTAACACTAGGTTTCCAAGTTCCCTCTGCCTACCCTGCCATGGGCGGGATACAGCGAGAAGCTGAGAGAGAGAGAGTCAGTCTGATTTCCAGTATGTCTGACCGTCTGTATCTCATGAATACATAGTCTCGTATTAGATAGTAAGTTGAAATTATCATAAATGATGTATATAAATATTTGAAGGACTTTATAGGTAATTGGAAGCTTTTGTGCGTGAGTTTTACTTGTACTTGGGCTGTTTTTATAATGATAATTTATAATGAGCAAGAATCGGACCAATATCTCTCGTATGAGAGACAGAGGATGTAAGAATGTAAAGAACGGTCTGATCGATGTGCAGATGCAAAATTAAATAACTTCTCTTTGTCAGCTTCACTCTGTATCCCGCACATGGCATGGTGGGCAGAGGGAACTTGGGAACCTAGTGTTAAGACACTCCGTTCCTATTAAGACCGTTCCGTTCTTTACTTTCCGAATTTGACACCTGTTGAGTATCCAAACTCAACACCGTGATTTGTCTTGTTAGCAGGGCGAAAAAATGAAAATTAATTACTCATACTCAGCTTTACGCTGTATCCCGTACATGGCAGGGTAGGCAGAGGAAACTAGTGTTAAGACACTCTGTTTCACTTCCGTTCCCCACTTTCCGACGAATTTAAAGCATTCCGTGTTGAGTGGCGGAACTCAACGCCGCGTTATGCCTTGTAATTAGAGCAAAGAAATGAAAACATTAAGTATTTCAATTGAAAACATTAAATATTTGACTTCTTCGAATGGGAATCGAACCCACAACCTGTCGGTTTCAGTCACACGTGCCGCTGCCGCTGCGCCACGATAGGTCTCAGCCACGATAGGCAAAATTAATTAACATTTTATTTCCACGAACGGGGATCGAATCGACAACCCATAGCTTAACAGTCCCACGCATGTGTCCCGGCACCGTAACGAGACTCAATAAAATGAAATATCATGAATAATAAGGCATAATTTTTATTACATCTTATATAAAAAACACGCATCCTGCGCGCTTATCGCTGATTCATTGTACCTAAAGTATGCCTTTACAAATTTTTGCACATTTAAATTAAATATAACAGGAAATTAGGCACAAATTATTTAATTTCACATAAAAAGAGGGCCACCGTGCCGGCAGGACGCTCCGGTGACCAGCCGTAGGTAATTGCAGTGGAGGCATGCTTATAAACAAACACGCAATGTAGCTCTGTTGCTTTTATAATTCAATAGTCACTTTTATAATGTTTATATCTTTTGGTGATTTAAAATATTGAGAACTTTTGTGGCGCACAGGCGTGAGACAGTTAACGGGATAGGTTGTGGGTTCGATATCCACTGGAAAAATACAGGCAAACAAAGCACGGCGTTAAGTTCCGTCACTTAACACGTAATGGCTAAGGAATTCATTCAAAAATTCGAAACAAAAGGGTCGTTCGGGGAACAGAGTGTCATAGCATTTGTTTCCCAGATTCTCTGTCTACCTTGCGTGAACGTTGAATGCGCTGGCCATAGGAATTTCTGGTTAAAATTACTCTTATATAGCCCATTTCATACGACTATACATCTCAAAAATCGTTTCAATGCAATCCACAGTACCCGACGTAATAGTTACTTCGTGGAATTAGGATGTGTCAAGTGTCATGTGACATACACTATTGAAAGTTTCATCCGTTCATTCCACATATCCAAGTTAAGTAAACGATATAATATAATAATGAAACAGGCCATTAGTCTAAATTAGTTGCGGCTACAGGTGCCGGAGAGGAGTGGAGACGCCGATGAATGAAATAATGAATGGAGTCATTCAAAAAGTTGACGAGCCCGACGCTGCGCTGTCGTCCTCGAAACGGAACAAGTTTTTGTATTTGTGCTCAAATTATTTGGTGTCTGAAAGCTGAGACATATTTTAGAGGACTTTGTACAGATAATATATAGTGTATATATGTAGTCTAAAATAAGCGCTCCCCGTGCGCCTGTTTGATTTATAAGAATATTCATTTAATTTTATTTAAAAAAAATACAAAACGTATTTTTCTCACGTAAGCCCCGATCGCGCAGTCAATCAAGGATAAAATGGAGCCTGTGTGTTGCTCCCCAGCCTACTGGGTTCCGGAGATTAGCCCGTACGGACAGTATATAGACATATAGACAAAAAAAAACAGATAAGTGTTTACTTTGGCATCGCGCAAATAACATGTAATCTATATGTGTATAAATAATGTACTCAGTACAGAAATGATTCATTTACTTAGAAGTACTTAAAACGTAAGTAAATTTAAGTTTTCTATTTTCAAATTGCAATTGAAATTTGAAGCATTTGAATGTTTTGCGTTAACAGTCTCACGCTTGTGCCACTCCGCCACGCCTTTTCTCTAACAGTTTATTTAAATATCCTTTTGAGGTAATACTGTAGATACGTAAGTATGTATAAAATATAGAAAAAATATACTTGAATAAGCATATAAATATGTATATTGTGTATATTCATGGATATTATTAATCGTAAAATTTGTAATATTTTACCAATAAACATGAATTTATACATAATTCAGGCAGTTACACTGAAGAACTATTTTATCTTCGAAATTATAACAAGTTTCCAATCAATATCGCATCTTATGAGAAGATCTTCCCATTAAAAACAGCATTCTCTCATAAAATTATTAGATATTACCAGTACATCCTCACTTTTATTGTGGAATTATAAATAACTAAACGAGTAATGACTGAAATAATGTATTTAAAAATATTATTCATGTCGTTTGATTGGTTCTTGTTCGTTTAAAATTATAATTAACGTATGAATGAAGTGCAATTATTATTTATAATGTATCATATACGATGTAAGAAGAGGTACTAAAAAATTCAATAAATTTATATATAACTATCGTTTGTATTCCGTACATGTTGTTGTGAGTTACCGTTGTGTAGAAATTGATCTATTAGAGTTGAGCGTCCATTTAAATTAACAGTATATTTATGCTTTCATCATCGTACACTATATCTATGTCTTTATCATCGTACAGTACTGATCCACGGTGTTCTCTCAAGGACTTGTCTCCTCTAACGGCGATCGGCCTACTGACAGATGATTCCAGCCCACTGCCACTTCACCATACTAATTTTGAGAGCGATGTGGATAATTACAGTTTTTTACCGACTAACCCAATTTTTGACGCTATCCTAGAGAGAGACTCCAAGATGTACAGATAATTTATTTTTTACAAATATTTCTTTATGATTTTGAATCATTTACATTAAAAACGCATGTTAAGTACCCAGAGGTATTTTTTTTGTAGCACTAAGAAATGCATTTATGCAGACCGCCGGAGCGGGTCTTACGCTTGAGCAGTACTGCGGGACTCATCGGAAAGTACCGTCTTCTAGCCTTCATCGCCTTTACGAGACGCCACAGGACCGCTCGCAGTACTAGTAGTACCTATCCAACTCCTGGGTGGTAGGCCCCCAGCTGTGCGTTCAGGGTAGCATGAGGTTTCTTTGAAGACCTCGATGACTTGCAGTGTGCTACCATGACCCTCCTGTTGTAGCTTCTCTAGGGTAGGGACACTTGGAGCTACGCATAGCATATTTGCCTAGCCTCTAGCCTACGACAACAGACTTAGTCTACGTTACAAATAGACTCACGAGCCCCCTCCGCCAGTCTCAGCTTTCAATGCAATGACTGACTCACAGAAGGAAACCATTGCAGAGCAGTTTCTCTAGCACGACCCAAGCTTCTACCACACTGAACAGAAAGACGTCTCTAACCACTACAGCTCATGCAAGCAAGCATGCAAGTCATGTCGATGTGGGGCCCAAGCAGGGCATTTGGCCCGGTTGTAGTGCGCCGAATCAACGGAGGCATCACACTTGTGGCACACCGGTAACATCTCCCAACGTGCAATTTGATGCAGGTGTATTCCGTGTTTCAGACAAGACCACGTACCCCCTTTAAACCCAGCGTTCAAAGTGAAGGCGCGTTACCTCCACCTTCACTAGGCCTGCCACCTTAGGTCCTATCGCTTAATCAGGGCTTCATCTGCTCATCTTCTGATCTGCGTAATGTCCTCCTGTGATGGCCGCACACCTCGGGACCTCTCGCTTGCTTTCGCCAAATTCTTGAACTTTGTATTTCTGCCTGAAGTATCTAAAAATAAAAAGAAAAATAGGGTAAAAATTGGTTGACATGCATAAACTAAGTAAAAACCATTAAGACACCCCGAAAGGCACGTTTGAATAGGTGGGAGTGGGCAAGGCGAAAGATGTTTGCCGAGATCCTACTGATTGGCGCTTCGTTCTCCCTGGCTATGCTGTCAGGGATAAAGCAAAAAAAAAAGCTCGAGTCAATTCGATATTACTAAAATTGAAATAAAGACATCCTTAACATAAATATCTCTAATAAGAAAACTTTTGCCTGACACTATTTAGGAAAAGATCTTCCAAGTGTGGAATACATCGTGAAGATAAAAAAAATGTATGAATATATATTAGAATATTCTATTTGCGTGTGGGCGGGTAAGTTTCACGGGAGTATTGTTAATTAATGCAAATATCTCATGCTTCGGCAACGGCATTGCGTTGTAGCTTTTTGTCCGCCGGCCCCAACTGCCTCCGATTGCCACCTACTGAGACGAAACAAAAAATATATTTACATGTATTTTACACCACTATATGTTAATTGCCTAAATATATTTATTCAATTGTTTTGAGTTTACTAATTTGTATTTAATAATTTTAATGTTGATTGAGGACGATGTGTCATGCACTATATTGGGAAGAAATTATTAAGAAAAACGAAATAAAGAATTGTATTGTAGAATTTATTGATTGATGTTTGAATATATGAAAAAAATATTTTCTAAGGTGGTAAGCATATGCCAATTAGAAACTTTATAAGCCCCTTCGTTACGACAGGCCTTAATATAATAAATTAACTCTCTCTCTTTCACTCAGCTTCACGCTGTATCCCGCACGAGGCAGGGTGGGCAGAGATAACCCGGGAACCTAGTGTTAAGACACTCCGTTCCACTTCCGTTCCCCACTTTCCGCCGAATTTGAGGCATTGCGTGTTGAGTAGCGGAACTCAACGCGCTTCGCGCTTTGCCTACGTTAATAAT
The DNA here is from genome assembly GCA_019049475.1 of Eueides isabella. Taxonomy (NCBI): domain Eukaryota; kingdom Metazoa; phylum Arthropoda; class Insecta; order Lepidoptera; family Nymphalidae; genus Eueides; species Eueides isabella. Next base: position 1,169,708 of record CM032386.1, read on the forward strand.
TTAACAGAGGTATATAACTATTATATTTTTTTCACTACATTGATTTGCTATACTAGTATATATTTGTAAGATTGTAAAGACGAAACTATGTCTAATTTTTTACAACTAGTATTGTGTAAGCAGACATTTTTGTATCTAATGTTTATTTATACATGACTTAATGAAGAAAGCCCTGCAATACTATTAATAAGAAAAAAACCTCTAGGAACGAATGATTCGGCCACCCGTCTCGATACCGAGAAGCACAGTACTTGGACCCCCTGCGAATATCTCGCGAGTTTCCCCCACATGCTCAACTGAGACCACCGATACAGTGACATTCTGAAACGTTTTCATTTTAGTTTAGTTTGTAGAATGGCCAGCGTGTTACGCAATCTTGTAATATTTGGACATGCGAGGTAGATGCAACGCAGACATCTTCAGGATTTTTTGTATAAAATATACAATTATTTTATATTGATGTGATAATGTATTATAAATCTGTGACGTAGTAAACGGTTGCACGCACGAAAAAGCATGACTTATTGTCACGTTCCGGCTCTCGCGAGTGTGCACGTGAGACCGCAGAACAAGCGATAGAGACGCACGATCGGCCACAGCATGTGCAAAAAAATAGGTGACTTGTAATTAATTTTCATTTCTGTAAAAAAATATGTGAATTATCTAGTACAATAAAGGGTTTAGCCGCAAAAGCGTAAGGAAGATGCACAGCGTGAAGCTGATGCCTCTTACCAGAAGGGAATTAAAGAGGTAACAATCTTTAAGATAAAATTTCATTTCCCCATAAGGATTTCTCTATAATGATCAAACTGAGAATTACCATTCATAAGTATAATATACAATTTTACAAATTTTCGCGATACGATAACACAAAAAAAAATCTTAGGGCTGTTTTTTTTGTGTCAACCCCTGGATTGTCTCGAACGAAAAAATATATTTATTTGTTATTTAAATATCACATATAAAAGTTAGGAATTACATCAATATGAAGTACTCAACACTCACTTAACACGCAATGCCTCTAATTCGGCGGAAAGTGGGGTAACACTAGGTTCTCAGGTGCCCTTTGTCTACTTAACCATGAGCGGGATACAGCGTGAAGCTTACGACTACGAGCTTTATCGGCGCAACAGTGACTGTTAGGTACTTATGTTTTTTATACGTGATTTACACTTTTAATATTGATTCGCATGGCTTTTTTTTCTTTTCTTACGTTTTTTTCAATATAAAAAAAATATATATAAAAGTTATAAAGTTGTAATTCTTAATGAAATTGGTTACATACGCACTGTTACGTCACTTGTTTGAAATTCAACAGCTTAACGCTATCCAATGTATATATTCTATAATAAATATGAACATAACAAACATACGATCAGTACATGACTCAAGTGTATATATTTGATTTTTATTTTTATTTTTTACTTTGTTTCACAGTACCATTTCTTTATAACTTTTGTATATGATAGCTAAATAATAAAGAAATATAATGTATTTTTTGGTAAGTGTCAATTTAAGCACGCAAAATAAACTCGTCCCAAGTACTGCCATGAATTAAACTGAAACAAACTTATCTACATATAGCGTACATGTACACATAATTGTATTAGGTAAAACAAGTTAGGGTTGTAAAATGTACACTTCGTGAGGCCGGTCTCACGGGAAACTCGGATGTTAATGTAATCAGGCGATTAATATTTCCAATATGTCACACGATCATCAGGAAATAGCGGCAATCGATCAGTTTATCTTGCACAGACAAGATTTTGAAAATTAAAACCTTTATTATTAAAAACAACTTAGTGCAAGTACGTATTAGCCGCAAACGTAATTGATGTAAATTTGATATCCAGTTGGAGTAATACTTCACGCTGTAACCGTAGGGTAACTGTAAGGTAGGCAGAGGGAACTCGGGAACCTAGTGTTAAGATACTCCGTTCCACTTCCGTTCCATACTTTCCGCTGAATTTGAAACTTTGTGTGTTAAGTGGGGAAACTCAACGCCGCGCTTTGCCTTGATACCAGGACCTTAGAGTAATAGTTATATTTTAACTAATTATTTTCTCTCTCTAATTATTTCCTCAATTTTTTGATTAGCAAGCGGTGTTGAGTTCCACCACTCACCAGCATACTTCTCAATAATTGGACAAATAGTGATGCGTTTTATATTGCCTCATACTTAACAATAGGTTCCCTTTGCCTGAAGTTTATACTTTTTCGTTATCGTTATATTGAGCTTATGAACGACAAAATTTCCTGAGGCCTATTGTGGCGCAGCGGCATAAGCGCGATTGGTTCTGGGTTCGATCCCAAATAAATATTTAATTTCCTCGAGAAATAAAATATTTAATATATATTTTTTTTGTTTTAATAATAAGGCAAAGCGCGGTAATGACTTCTCCCACTCATATTCGGGGGAAAGTGGGAAAACGGAGTGTCTTAACACTAAGTTCCCAAGTTCCCTCTGCCTACCCCGCCATGAGCGGGATACAGTGTGAAAATTAAATGACAAAATTGGATTTAGCAGCTTTACACTCTCAGTGCAAAATGTTAAATAATTCGTATTTAAACGAACTAATTATATAAGTAATTAGGCTCTAGGATACAATTTACTTTTTTTAAATTAATTTAGTTTATTAAAAGTTTAAAGGCAGTCTTAGAATTGAAATATATATTTTTAACCTACGACGGAAAAGAGTGATGTTATAAGTTTAGCCTCGCTATTTGTGAGTCTACTAGTGGCACAGTACCTCCTGAATAAATGAACCAATATGAGCTCGCGTTTTTAATCAATAGCCTTGGTTATCGTGATGGTTCTTAACTAAGTTTCATGAAACGAACTCTAAGCGATTTACTAAGACGAGGCAGCGAATTTTTAATTTTGGTTTTTATTTTGAATAATTTATTTGTTTCGCTTGTATTTTATGTTGAAAATCCGTAATTATTAATTAGAGAAAATTGTTAAACGTGCGTAGTTTAAAGTATAGAATAATTTAATAAAAAATCTACAACACGAGTGCTGTTTATATCATTCATACTTATTTATTATTAATAAAGTTGACACGATCATTACTCAATAGTTACAGAACCAGCGTATAACATAGCAGCACACACTTGCGACACAGAAACATATTTTAAAATTAAATCTCGATATTAATGTTCATTAAAATACTTAAATTATATCTTATAATTGGCAACACTCATTAGAGCTTTGCAATATTATTATTTTCTCTCTAAATATACGCGATATTAAATTTAATTGATGACAAGGTATGTTATTAGATAAATGCGCAGACACTATGTTGACTAGAGTAAGGACCACCCGATGTATAAAAATTCTGTTACGATACTTTTTTTATATTCAAACAGCGTCTTATGTAGCAAGGTAGGCAGAGGGAACTTAGGAACCTATTATGGACGCAGCAAGTCGAGATATTTCGTTGTGTGGTGAAACTCAACGCCGCGCTTGATCTCGATACCAGAGCGAGGATAATAAAAATATTAAATTTTTCATTTCCTGAAGTGGGAATGGAACTGAATCATTTGTTACATTTAAAGTCACAATCTTGTGCCCCTGCATCACGCACGCCTTAAATACGCGTTATAATTTATAATGTAAAATATGACTGTACTTTCGTTAAAGTGTAAATATTTTAAACTTAAATAAGCGTATAAAAATTTTGAACGAAGCAGGACATTTTTAAATTTTTATACGCTTTTTAAATTTAAGTTTAGTATTTTCTGTCCTAAGTGTGCAATAATACTTTAAAAACATAGTTAAAGTATAAATATTTTGTAACTATACACTTTTCCCATAAAAAAGGGGTTGGTATAGCGACGCTAGTACTAAGGTAGACCATTCTCTATAAACATCTAAACTTTTAAGATTGCTTGTTGAAAGGCGGAATTTAAATTGAAATAAAGTTTATATTTATTTGCTGGCTGTACTAAGTAATCAGTTATTAGCTCTTCAGTTCCCTCTCTCTACCTAAGCAGGATAGACAGAGGGAACTGAGAAGCTAATAGCTGATTTACTTAAAAATACATTATTAAATAATAATTAATATTTGAAGCACGACATCACAGTGTAATACATCTGGACTCTACTTCCTTGTATGTTCCCTAGATTGTTCTATTTAAAACAAACGCTCAACAAAATGATAGAGCACTTCAGACTTCAATACCGAAGTATGATTAACCAATCAAATAATCATACTAATCGCGGGCGATCGTGATTGCGGCTATTACCTACCCATTGTTGAGGAGCTCGGAAGTAAGAGCACTGTGCCTATTATACCGCTACCTATTATTACGTGCCTTTCTCCAAATATTGTTATGGTACTTGAAATGGTTTCCTGTAAATATTTCTACAAACATTGGGTGCGTCTGTTATATTAATGTCTGTACTGTATCAGTTTTTTAGTTTCACGTTGTATCCCGTAGGGATAAGCAGAGGGAACCTGGGAACCTAATGAAGAGTAGAAAGTGAAGTATGAAAGTACATAAATGAAAATGTAGTGAACATTTTCATTTATGTACTTTTGTTCACTATTTCACGCCAAATTTGTTTTATTGAGTAGCGGAACTCGTCGCCGCGCTCTACATTTTTACCAGAGCGAAGAAATTAAAATATTAAATATTTATAGTAAGTAATTTATATTAATATTAAATATTTTAGCCGTGTGATTCCGGCTTAGAATAGGATCACCCTGGTACTGACGGTGTCGTAAGAGGCGACTAAAGTACGTGTGGGAGAGTCACGTTGTCAGTAATGGCAACACGCATGGGCAGACTCGACCGGATCATTACCACCCCCGGCATTTAAAACCGGCGTTAAGTAGTGGCTTCGGACACTGCGTTTCGCATTGGGTAATGCCGGGCCCCGGTGCCCATCCCCATCCCCAATCCCTCTCTAGAATATGAAAGCGGCACTAAAGAAGAATTTACCCCAGGAGGGTACCAGCATCTCTGGTGCTGGAGAATCCCTCCCTGAGTCTTTAACCTCAGGCTGCCCGTCGAATTCTGGGGAGGGCACAGTACCGCGCACTACACAAGGCAAACGAGGCGTACGCTCCACGGCAGCCCCTGCCACTCTTAACGTGGAATTTTCCAATATCAGGGGACTACACTCAAACCTGAATGCCGTCCACCACCATCTTGAGACAGCACGGCCGGCCTTGTTATTTCTGACGGAGACCCAGATTACCCGACCGAGCGACACAGCCTATCTTCAATACCCCGGCTACAAAATAGAACATAATTTCATACCTCATGCCGGGGTTGCTGTGTATGTGAGGGAGGACCTGAGTTTCCGTCGTCTTGTCCATTTTGAAGGTCGGGACCTGTCCACCATCTGGCTCCGTGTGGACATGGACGATCGTGTCCGAATCTACGCATGCCTGTACAGGTCCCACAGTGGTAATGCAGAAACGGATCGGCTCATGGAGCACATGCAATCGGCTATTGATGATGCGCTCTCACAGATGCCCACCGCAGAGGTCGTGATACTTGGCGATTTTAATGCGCATAATGCCAGTTGGCTTGGGTCTCGCACCACTGACCCCGCGGGGAGGGCTGTATTTGACTTTGCTATGGCGAATGGATTGTCCCAATTGGTTGAGTCGCCTACGCGAATCCCGGACGCGGACAACCACAACGCCTCTTTATTGGACCTTCTGCTGACTTCACACCCAGAACAGTACCAGGTTGTCGTCGATCCCCCCCTAGGGTCTTCAGACCACTGCCTGGTACGGAGTGCTGTGCCCATTAACCGCGTCAGTCGCAGAACACCAGCGACTCGTCGCGTCTGGCACTACAAGTCAGCAGATTGGGATGGGATGCGTACATTTTACTCATCCTATCCCTGGGGGCCGGCTTGCTTCTCTTCTGATGATCCTAGTGCTAGTGCCGCTGCTGTCGCCGACGTGGTTCTGCAGGGTATGGAACTTTACATTCCTAGCTCTGTAGTGCCAATCGGTGGCAAGTCACAGCCTTGGTTTGATACGTCTTGCAAACTTGCAGCTTCTGGCAAGCGCGAGGCATATCGAATCTGGGCCAAGGCACTTGCCACTAAGGATCCGAAGGTGAAAACCTTAAAAAGAAAGTACAACCGTGCCTCTAGGTACTTTAAGTGGCAAATTGCCAGAGCAAGGTCCGAGCACATCGCTAAAATCGGCGAGAAGCTTGAGAGCTATCCGTCCGGAACTCGCCAGTTTTGGGCCCTCTCAAAGGCTGCGCTTGGCAACTTTAGCCGGCCATCGCTTCCACCGCTACGCACAGAAAATGACATCCTGGTCCATACGGCGAAAGAGAAAGCCGATCTCCTGGGCGCTCTCTTTGCCTCAAACTCGACTATGGATGACCGAGGAACAACGCCGCCGTCCATCCCGCGGTGTCAGAGCTCAATGCCTGTCATTAAATTTAGTCAGAAAGCCATTAGGCGAGCTCTGTCTTCCTTGGACATCCACAAGTCGAGTGGGCCAGATGGCATTTCTCCTCTTGTGCTCCGTTCGTGTGCTCCTGAGCTGACACCGGTGCTAACGCGTCTATTTCGGCACTCTTACTCAGTTGGCGTAGTCCCAGATTCGTGGAAGAGCGCTCTTATCCACCCGATTCCGAAAAAAGGCGATGGTGCCGATCCAACTAACTACAGGCCTATTGCTATTACCTCCCTGCTCTCAAAAATTATGGAGAGCATAATTAATAGCCAGCTCTTGGTTTACCTGGAGGATCACCGATTGATTAACGACCGCCAATATGGCTTTCGTCGGGGTCGCTCAACCGGTGATCTTCTGGTTTACCTAACCCACCGCTGGGCTGCGGCTATTGATAGCAAGGGAGAGGGCCTGGCAGTTAGTTTGGACATGGCAAAGGCCTTCGATCGTGTGTGGCACGGAGCGCTCCTTGCGAAACTTCCATCTTACGGGCTTCCCAAGAATTTATGCAAGTGGATTGCTAGCTTTCTCACTGGGCGCAGCATCAAGGTCGCTGTCGACGGTTTTTGCTCCAAATACATGCCCGTGAACGCCGGCGTCCCCCAAGGCTGCGTGCTGTCCCCTACGCTATTTCTTCTGCATATCAATGACATGTTAGAGGACTCTAACATACATTGTTATGCAGATGATAGCACTGTGGACGCTGTATACTCCGGCCATGCAAGTCTTTCTCGGGAAAACGTCGACCAGTGCCGAAAACAACTTGTGTCCTGCGTTGAGGCATCCCTCAAGAATGTCTCCGCATGGGGTGAAAAGAACCTTGTTCACTTCAACCCCCAGAAGACACAAGTCTGCGCGTTAACCGCTAAAAAAACCCCATTTGTCGTATCACCAGTTTTCGAGAACACTCCCCTTAAAGCCGCGCCCTGTATCAGTATATTGGGCCTCAGCTTTTCGAACGACTGCCAGTATCGCGATCATCTGGAAAGCAAGGCCAAGTTGGCCTCGAAGAAACTGGGGGTCATCAGCAGAGCGAGACAGTATTTCACGCCAAAACACCGTTTAGCCCTGTATAGGGCCCAGGTGCGGCCTCATATGGAATACTGTTCTCACCTTTGGGCTATTGCACCCCAGTATCAGCTTGAACCATTTGATCGCATACAACGTAGAGCCGTTCGAATCGTTGGGAACCCAGTGATCTGTGTGGGGCTTGATACTTTGGCTTTGCGTAGAGACGTATCCTCCCTGTGCGTTCTCTACCGCATTTATCACGGGGAGTGTTCTGGAGAACTGTTTGACTTGATACCTGCCGCCGAATTTTCCAACCGCACAGTACGTCACAAACTAAAGTACCATCCACATCATCTGGACACGTGGCATTCGACTACTGTGCGGTTTCGTAGGAATTTTCTTCCACGCGCCACACATCTGTGGAACGACCTACCCGCGGCAGTATTTCCAGGTCGATACGACATGGGTACCTTCAAAAAGCGCGTCTACCTCCACCTTAAAGGCCGGCAACGCCCTTGTAGCTCCCCTGGTGTTACACGGGGCCGTGGGCGACGGTGATCACTCACCATCAGGTGACCCGTACGCTCGTTTGCCTTGTCTTTTCCATTAAAATATTAAATATTTCATTTCCTTGAATGCGGATCGAACCCACAAGTCTTATTTACGCATTTACGGTCTACTCTGCCTCTAGTGTTCCCGAGACCCGACAGACCTCAAACTTATTATGGTACAGGCAAGAATTTCCATAGCGAGTCCTATTTAAGTGTTATTAAATAAAATCCAATCAGTTGCGCTAACTGGAGCTGGGCATGTTGAGTATCGATTCATTTAATACAATGTATAAAATAAATATTTTAAAAATGAAAGATCAAATTGAAAGGCGCATAAGTCATACATGGGAATTTGTATATTGTAGAATCGTATTATACTCTATTAGTATGCCATTAGAGTTTTGTTTGTAAAGTTCCGTACATCGAAAGTTAAAAAAATATCCATTAAAGAATCACTTTTTGTATGTCTATTAAGACCATTTATTTATTTCAAGATCACGTGGAGATATTAAATGTATTGTCTGTCAAAGTAGAAAAAATCAAGCTGATAAGTCGATGGAATCCGAAAAGATGAAGATTTGTATATATTTTCTCTGCATTGTGTATGAAATTTGCCCCGTAATTTAAACCTATACGATACTCATGAAGCCCCAGTTATAAAAAAAAACCCCAGAAACTGATAATTTACAGTTAGCTCATACAAAAAAAAACATAACAATATTATAATTGCAGTTCATCTAATACAAAATTAGTGTAGATAACGAGTACGTCGGCAAACTGCAATTTATAAACGTTTATAAATTGTACTTTCCAATAATCTAAAAACTGGCTCGCGCTTGACCAGTTTTTATTTATAATTTCTATTGTGGCCGAAGAAGAAAGTTAAATGGACGAAAACAAAAGAGATGTGGAATTAGTGTTAAGACACTTTGTTCATCATTTATTTTCTTATAAAATATTTCAATGCCAAAAAAAACGTGATAAATTGAATTTAAATTATGCAAATTGTAATATTTTACTTGCTTATATTATTATCGATAAGGAAATAAGGACACCATTGGTTGAGATGCGGTACCTTTATAGAGTGCAGATGCGCCTGCGCTTTGCCTGCGCCTGCGCATGCGCAAGCGCCCCGTCGACTGTGTAATTACTATCGAGCCTATATTTGCTTGTTGGGACACTTGTACTTTATTGCTACATCTTCCTAATAACTACTGTTTTTCAATCAATTGTTGTCAAAACACGATTGTAATTTATGATATCTTATGAATTATAATAATATTTTGTAAGTGTGTTATAAAAATAAGATTATTTGATGTTAGCAAGTACATAATATGTTATTAAATAATTGACATAGATTAGTGTCTTTTGTAAAATAATTATAAATCAGATTTAAAAGGTGATATTAGAATTGATAGGTATACTAATTAACATCTCTTAAGAAAAGTCGAGGCTGTCTTGACGCAGGGCATAAGCTTGTGACTGAAAACGCGCCGGATTGTGGGTTCGATCCTAACTCGAGGATATTAAATATTCTTAACATTTTAATTTCCTCGCTCTGGTAACACTGCAAAGTCTTCAGACTTCCAGGTTCCTCTTAGTACCCTTCTAAGTTCGGGATACAGCGTGAAACTATAAAATGATAATAATATTAAAAAGAGAGCGTTGAGTTCCACCACTCAACACGCAATGCCTCAAATTCGGCGGAAAGTGGGGAATGGAAGCGGAACGGAGTGTCTTAACACTAGATTCCCGGGTTCCCTCTGCCTACCCTGCCTCGCGCGGGATACAGCGTGAAGCTAAAAAAAACAAAAAAAAAAAGAGAGAGTATTGCACTCGTTCATTATCGTTAGTACATGGCTGATGGTATGCGTTATGGTTACGACGCACAATTTGGGACAGAGCGGCGGCGAAGTCGTATGGTATGATTACACGATGTGAGCGTACGCAAATCACCGTCCGGATAAAAATAATTGCACCCGCGACTCTACAGCCGATATTATCTCAAACTATACACAATTACCGTACCTCACTTTGATGGCTACTCTATGACTTTCTAACCACTGTAATGCTATAGTGCGTTTTTATTGAAAAGTTTAAAGCATGTTTTTTAACGTTGGCGCCTTCGGAGGCTTCAATGTATACGGATATCGTTATATATTTCGTTTCATAGCAGAGTCGCTGGTCAGTATCGAGCTCATTACAATATTAATCAATGCTTTCACGAGGGATAAAGTCGATGCAGAATAAGTAATATTAGTTGTGCAATACTAATTTACGGTTGTTTTGGAACAATATGAGCGCAGCGACGAAGAATGTGGCCCCGGTCACGTTTCTCAGGTGGTTTTTTAATGAAATACGACAAAGTATTGTTGTTTAATATAGAAAATTATATAAGCATAAAGAAAATTATACTTTTTACATATTTCGTTAAGGTTTTGACAATTCAAAGGCTTGAAACTTAAGATACAATCAGGTCGTTGTAGTGACCAATACTATAATATATAATTAGTCCTATAAAGGATAAGGATTGAGGCCTGTCGTGGCGCAGCAGCACAAGTGTGTAACTTGCACCGATAGGTTGTGGGTTCGATCACCACTCGAGGAACTGAAATATTTAATATTTTCAATTTAAATATTTAATGTTTTCATTTCTTCGCGCTGGCACAAGACAAAACGCGGCGTTGAGTTCTGCCATTCAACATGTAATACCTCAAATTCTGCGGAAAGTGTGGAATGGAAGTGGAACGGAGTGTCTCAACACTAGGTACCCAAGTTCCCTTTGCCTATCCTGCCTCGTGCGGGATACAATGTTAAACAGAGTAAGAGTCATATAAAGTAAATAATGCCTTACAAGTTAAGAGCAAAATAAACAACAAGATTCATTTTCCATTTTTCTGCCAATTTTCAAAGTTATTTACCGCATTCACAGTTAAACCCTGTCTCCCAGGTTGCTTCAACAACCAGCAATGAACATGCAATTTAGTATAATGTGAAATTTAATGGGAGCTACGAAGTGTAGGCGTGTTGTAATACGCGGACGGACAATATAGCGTAATTGAGATCTCAGTGATTTGCATATTGTACAGCGACTCTTGAAATTATATACAAAAGTGTTTCAAACCCGGTCGGTCGCAGCGCAGTGGCACAAGCGTGTGATTGTAGACTTAACAGGTTGTGGGTACGATTGTACTTGAGTAAGTGTAATATTATTTTCATTTTATCATGTGTCAAATTGCGGCGTTGAGTTCCGCGACTGAAGACGCATTGTCTTAAGGATTCGGTGGAAAGTGAGCTGCGGAGTGTCTAAGCACTAGATTCTCTCTGCTTACTCTGCTATTTGCGGGTTACAGCGTAAAGCTAAGTGCTGTAATCAATCACTCACTCAACTTCACGCTGTATCCCGCACATGACAGTTTAGGCAGAGGGAACTTGGAAACCTACTGTTAAGTCACTCCGTTGCACTTCCGTTCCCTAAACGAACTTCCGTTCTAAGTGTTTTAAACTCCATATTGGTACGAAGTTTTATTGATAATTATTTATTAAAATTGCAGTTATTGTTTTGAGATAAAGATTTATAATACAATATTTATTGTTTAATAAATATAAAAATATGCGTAACTTTACTTTAGTTATGCGACATTCGCGGAATATTATTACCTTAGTATTTCCCTAGAATGGAAAAATTCACCTCTAGCCTCTTGAATATTGAAAAGAACAATTACATAGCGCTAGTTGTGTCACTCGGCGTCACTTGACTTCGACCAAAATCAATCGATATGTATACAACATCGACTATTGATTGATTCCCTTTTACAGACTAAATTAACAATATTAATTATAGCATTAAGCAATAAGAACTCTAAAGGCAGATCCTATGACGCTATAAATAACCCATATCTTTTCAATTATACTCTGTATCCCACACATACAACTTGTGCACATGATGTCAAGACACTCCATTCTCATTAAGACAATTCAATTCCCCATATTCTGCCGATTTTGAGACATTGCGTAATATGTGGCGGCGTTAAACATCGCGCTTTGCCTTGTTACCACAGCGAGAAAATAAAATGATTAAATATTTAATTTCATTGACTGGAATCGAACACACAACCTGTACTCGTTTATGCCCCTACGAAACCATAGACCACAAGCTGCCCATTATTTCTTATTATAGAAGAAACATTATGAACAGACATTCAAACATATTGATTGTAGTTAGTTGATAAACAGCGCTGTGGGAAGGTAAGCGCTGTAAATAATTAATTTGTATTGAAATAACTAAATACATAACGAACGAGTTTCCTTTTGAGGAGCTTCAGAATAATTCCTGGCTATTAACGCATTTGCGCATATTTTAATTAATTTAATGTATTATTAGTTATTATATATTTATTATTGGTATTGTTCGATGACGCAGAGCTTTGAGTGCTATTTAAGAAATTATTGCATTGTTTCGCAGTGTCAAAGATATTTGAACAAAAAGGTTTTGGTAACAACAAAATGCGGCTTTAGTTCCGACACTCAACACGCAGTAACTCAAATTCGGCGGAAAGTGAAGCGGAGTGTCTCAACACTACGTCACCAAAATCCACATACGTACCCGTATATACGAGAGACAGCGTGAAGCTGAATATAAAAAGAAAAATAGATATTTTTATTCAAAATGAATAATTCATATATTTTATGTTCAAATAAACATATGCTTACGTACTAATAAGTACGGTGCCATCTATATATATACGTTTGCTAGTCACAATTTAGCTATTCAATTTAACTGATTACCCTATAGATATGATGAGTGATTGTACTCGTAAATGCGTTTGTTGTGGGTTCAATTCTTTTTGATAATCTTCCTTGATCTAGTAGCAAAAGGAAGCGAGGCTAGGTGTTGCGTGGGCCCAGAGTCCATCAATACTATTCGGTACTAAAGTTATATCGTATGTGCTAAATTATTATTATTTTTTTCAGCTTCACGCTGTATCCCGCACTAGGCAGGGTAGGCAGAGGGAACGGAAGTGAAACCTAGTGTTATGAAACTCCGTTCCACTTCCGTTCCCCACTTTCCGCCGAATTTGAGGCATTGCGTGTTGAGTGGCGGAACTCAACGCCGCGCTTTTGCCTTATTACCAGAGCGAAGAAATGAAACATTAAATATTTAAATTGAAAATATTAAATATTTCATTTTCTCGACTGGGGATCGAACCCAGAACCTGTCGGTTACAGTCACACTCTTGTGCCGCTGCGCCACGACAGGCCTCATTATCTCAATATTTTATAAAATAGAAAAAATGTATAATAGAATTCGTTTTCATTTTACTTGGGTTACGAGTAGGAACTCAACACCGCCACTTTGCCAGAGTGAAGAAATTAAAATATTTCATTTCCCCGTATCGGGATCGAACCCACAATGGTACGGGTTGTGCCTGCGCAATTTATATTTTTTTAGGCACTGATCGTTGTAACTCATTAGAAAGATTCGTTTTTAACTACACTATATATCATGTATATCTTCTACTGGTACACTGGATATGGACTGTACCACTTATTTGCATTTTATTTATTCCCCCCAAGGAGAGATCAAACCTATAATTAACGCATTCACAGTTACACATTGTCTTCTGTGCAACAATGGCTTCTATTTGTATAATAGATTGGCAGAAAAAATCCAAAACGTTTTTTTACGTTTAACACAGCTCTGTTTATAATTTAGTGATACTCTGCAGTAATCAATATTGAATATTCAGTAAAGTTAATTACTCAGCAAAGCGTTCTTTTGGTTTTGCAAGTCAGTTCAATTTGCGATAGTCGGTGTGTGGCCCGGCCGGCCGCCGCCGCGCTGAGACCCTCATAAATAAATTTGGCAAGATTATCTGTACGGGGGAAACATATTGGTATATTGCATTTATATTTTAAACATTAAGTTTGCTTATAAAGAAAATTTCGAACGACATTTTCATTTAAAATGGTAAAGAAATATAATTATCAGTTGTGATTCATATACTTATATGGATACGAGAAACTATGTCATTATAAAAACATTGATTATTTTAAATTAAAACTTTCCCACTTACAAATGACGAAATATATAACATATAAATACAAAAATAAACAAAAAATCAAGTGACAGTTGCATACCACACCGCGTCCAGGCAGTCAGGCCGCGTACGATATTCAATGCATACTTACTTTATGGCACTCGCGCCGCGCGCAATTACAATACTTCAGAACTCCGCGTGAGAAGATGCGCCGTTTCCTGCTCAGGCTCTATTAAGAATCAAAAATCATGTCGAAATACACCTTATTACGCTATACTGAGAGTAGTTGGAGGTGAACTAATCTGTAACACTAAATCGTGTGATGTTAACAAATATTATTAGAAACATCCAGAAATTATTACGGCGGTTGTTAATTCAATTTATAAATGCTTTTCTGTTGTTATTGCTTGCTGAATATTATCTTAATGCAATAATTTTAGTATTGCTTTTTTTATATTATTTTGTAACAAGTAACAAGCTGTATGTTTTGGGTATATTTATTTTTAGCTCTATGTATTATATGTATATATAGGATAGGTAGGTTCCCGTCCCAGGGCCCAGGTTCCCGGGAACTTAATGTTAAGATAATCAATCACCTCAGTTTTTTCACTTTAGGCAGAATTTGAAGGACTTCTTGTTGAATGGCGGCAATTTAAAAAAAAAGACTTTCTGTATCGTCTAGCGCATTGGTCAAAGTTACGTTTCTCCATGCATTACCACATCATTGAATTTCTTGAGTAAGTTAATAGCCTTTGTTTTATTATTACTCAGCTTCACGCTGTATCCCGCACGAGGCAGGGTAGGCAGAGAGAACCCGGGAATCTAGTGTAAAGACATTCCGTTCCACTTCCGTTTCCCACTTTCCGCCGAATTTGAGGCATTGCGTGTTGAGTGGCGGAACTCAACGCCGCGCTTTGCCTTATTACCAGAGCGAAGAAAATGAAACATTAAATATTTAAATTGAAAATATTAAATATTTCATTAAATATTTCCTCGACTGGGGATCGAAACTCAGAACCTGTCGGTTATAGTCACACTCTTGTGCCGCTGCGCCACGACAGGCCTCAATATTTTATTATTACATAGTACAATTTAAGTACGTAGTTATAGATTGACCTATAACTATGTAAAACAATAATGGCAGAGAAAGAAGAGGTGATATTTGTTATTGAAGTCGGTTCGTAGCTAAGTCACGAGTGTGCGACTGTGTGATGTAGGTTTGATTTCCATTCAAGAAAATGATTTATTTCATATTTTCATTTCTTCGCTTTGGTAACAACGCGGCGTTGAGGTCCGTCAAGTTGCAAATTTGACTCATTGCTTGATATGCCTCAAATTCGGCGGAAAGTAGGGAACGAAGTATTCTAACCCTAGATTCCTAAGTTCCCTATGATTACATATGTGGGATACAGCGTGGTGCTGAAAAAAGTGTGCTTACGAATGTAGTAGAAACAAACGGAGGTTTGTCGTGACCTCATCATAAAGCGCTCTGTTCTATTTCAAATAAGAAAAGACAAGAACAGTACAAATGAAATGACACATATTGCAATATTTAATTTCGTTGGCCGTATGTATGCAGCGTGTAGTTAAAGTATAAGCACGCAGGAATAGAACGATAACAATCAGAATGGAGCAGTGTCCGGAGCAGGCGCGGCATTTCCTCGATTATCATGCGGTCAGTTTTTGCGCGCGACAATTACGCGGCATCTGTATGCATGCGGCAGACGCGCGCGCAATCCTGCACTCCCCCCCCACACACCCACCCCCTGGGACCCCTGCACACCTCCATCCCTCCCCTCCTCCGCCATCCCCCTCGCAGATCTCGGACCGATGTTTTTGTCGCTCCCATGCGTCGGGCCGTGGGAGCCTCGTTGCTTAGATGATGCTTGATGCTTGAATATTTTCCTCTCATTAACTGGACATGTAAAGTATTTCTTAGAACCGGGACGTAAGATTCTGTTAAGCGAAGAATTATTTTCTCTTGTAACATAATTGATGAGAATGGTTTCACCGAGCTGAGCTTGAGCGGTATTAAAATGATCTGTCAATGAATTCATTTCGGATGCGTGTTCATTGTTTCATTTTTGCCTACAATATTTTTTGTTCACGTCTATTGATTTTCTTGAATATAATATGATTTTAAATGTATTGAAATTCGAAACATTCTTTTGGCTGTAGCCGTTCCATATGCACATATTCAAAAGCTTTGCCAACATTTGCCAAATAAAAAGTGATGAAAATTTTAGATAATGAATATATTTGGTCGCATCGACATATCTTATGTCTGTGTAGCGATGAATATTTCATTTATTCAAAAGTGATAAAAAAATTGGCTAAGGAGGAATTGGCGGGTGCGGACGTGTTTGCATCCGCCGCGTCGCCCGCGTCCGCTGCTGCGCCCGCGCACTTTAAAATTTTGACGGGCCCCCGCGACCCTCTGCGACCCCCCGACGCAGTCCCCAGGATCGCGCTTTGTCCTCGAACGAGCTTCATTCACACACCTGGTCCCAGCCACCAAATGAAATTTGCAATTAAACCTTATTCGATACATTTTATTTTCTCTTTTAGAAACAATACGTATCGTTAGAAGCGCTCAAGGATCGTAAACTTTTATTCCCTTGGTTTTGCGCCCGACGAATTTACAGTCGTTATTGAATGCCGTTGTAATTATTGTGGATCTCTCAGAGTTATGTTATTATGAAAATCATTGTTGGATGAATTGTCCGCGCACATTCCACTTTTATGCAAAAAGTAAAGTCCTTCAAATACTGTGAATGAATAGATGCTTAAAAAACTTGATAGGTCGATTAAGTAAGAACTGATAACTGATATATATATATATATATATATATATATATATATATATATATATATATATATATATATATATATATATATATATATATATATATATATATATATATATATATATATATATATATATATATATATATATATATATATATATATATATATATATATATATATATATATATATATATATATATATATATATATATATATATATATATATATATATATATATATATATATATATATATATATATATATATATATATATATATATATATATATATATATATATATATATATATATATATATATATATATATATATATATATTTTTTTTTTTTTTTTTTTTTTTTTTTCAGGTACACTTCATTTTTTATTTGAGAACTCATCGAGTCGTTCAAGAGTCAACAACATCTCGAACATTCAAAAAAAAAAAACTTTTAATAATTTTTTTTTGTATACTTAATAACTATAGGTAGAAGGAATATAGGGCTATTAGTTTGTTCGCGAATCACGTAAAAATTACTGGACAGAAATCCATGAATTTTGATATGATAGTTTTGACTGCAGTTAAATGTTTTTTTCGTTTGTAATATGTTGCTTAAAATAGTTTCAAGTGTATATTAAGATACTCATATTCAGCTTCACGCTGCTTCCCGCACATGAGCAGGATAGGCAGAGGGTACTTGAGAACCTAGTGTTAAGACACTCCGTTCCACTTCCGTTACCCACTTTCCGCCGTATTTTGAGGCATATCATGTTAAGTGGCAGAACTCAACACTGCGTTTTACCATGTACCAGAGCGAAGAAATGAAAACATTAAATATTTAAATTGAAAACATTAAACATATAAAAAATATATAAAATAATTGAATATATAAAATATATTAAGATAATCTGTAGTAATGTTATAAACAATTATAGATTACAAAAAAAGTATGACTGATGACGAGTGACTACTTGGCCTCTACATTAAAAAATAATACATATATTCTTTGTTAAAATTAATTAATTACATGAAAAAAATCACATCAGAACCTGAATGAATCCTTAACAAGATCTGTATGGAATTTGTCAGTATGAAATAAAGACAAAACACATGAGTATATGAGCTACCTGAGGACCAGAATACAACAGGAGAATCTCCTAAAAACAGACATTTTTCGCTTAGCTTAGTCTAATTTAGTCCTACATAAATATATGTCCAGGAATGGAATGCCGTGACGGCGCTGGACGCTCGCCAAACAACAGATCATTTAAATATTCTTTTTCATATTTTAAATATGTATCCTTTCGGCAATGTCACTTTCAAAGTAGTAACTTGACTTTTTGCCACCTTAGCTATAAAATGTTGCGTCGTTAAGTAAGCATTTTAAGGTTTATGATATTTAACGATAATATTCTAAAAAAATATCTTGACTCTGTCGTCGGCAAGGGGACGAGCGTGTGACTATAAACGTGACAGCTTGTGGTAACATGGCAATGCGCGGCGTTGAGTTCCGCTACTCAACACTCAATACCGAAACTTACTGTTTAACACTAGGTTCCCAATTAACCCTACCTTATATGCGGGATACAGCGTGAATCTGTAAAAAAAGAAAATATCTCGGACGTGCTTTAATGATATCCTTAAAATTTTTGAACATCAAACGCTCGTTTAGTAAAAAGTAATCAGTTTCTGTGAATGATTTCCATATCTTCTTTCCACATCACGACTTGGAGCAATCTTAGCTTATTCACCCATATCAGTATCGCGCCATCTTGGTCCAACTTGAAGCATATCTTTGCATAAGTTGACCATCATAAGGCAGTCGCAGGCAAAAACATATATCAGTTCAGCATTGTCTTATTCCTACATTAGAGCCTAAGCACAATGTGATATTTCTTTGGTACATATTTTGTGGCCCCATTTGGTTTCGGGACACGTGTCGAGCGGTGATCGACACTTACTTGCGGACGACTATCGATGAGAGTATTCATTTGATCGTTTCTTTGGCGCTTACGTCACTTGCGGATCTGGTGAACGCTTTAAGCTCATCTTTCCTTTGTTTTGCCTTGTTACTAATGTAGAAATTAAAATATTTAATAAACTTAAGTAATATAATTATAATATATTTTCGTTGGTGTAATAATCAGTAAGGAACGGCATGGTCTTGTAATATTTTATACGAGTACATAATGACGCAGGACAGCTTCATATATGTATATGCTATAGTTACAATATTGATATCTTATAAATATATAAGCATGTCTGGACATCAATGTCTACTTTTATATATACATATGAAGGCCATCAGTGATTCAAGTGAAAGCGCAATGGTCGTGGGTAATTTGCCTATTCTAATAGACAAAGTGCGGCATTTCGTTGCTCAATACGTTGGCTCGAAAATTATAAGGGAAAATTGTTGACAATTATATCATTATTATTTTTATATATTTGCTTTTTTTTGTGAGAACAGACACTTTGAGATAAACCCGTAACATCTGGACCATTTAAGGATGTATAAATCTATTTTTAAATAGTATTTATAGCAACACTTAACTGTTAATAATTAAAAAAATTAAAAGATACGGACGAAAAAAAAAAACATGTGGAACATAAAGGGTAATACTAGGGTAATACTAGGTTCCCATGTTCCCCCTGCCTAACCTGTTGTGCGCGTTAAGATAAAAAAAAACACACTTTATTTTTTTTTAACCTAAAATGATAACAGCATTTTAATATATCTTTTATTTTAATTTGATAAGTCATTTTGTTAGAGCAATTATGAGTATACAGGGGTGGTCCCGTCCGTGGCGCCTCGCGGGCATATCGCGTTTTACCCGCCTGAACAGTTTATCCATCAATCATCCACGGTAATCCCCCTGGAAGTTGTCTATTTAGGTGTTGTCCAACATTTCCCAATGGACGGTGATTGTAAACGCGTTGGTTATAGGTTCGATTTCCACTCGGAGTATTTTAATTTCTCCTTTGTGAATTCAATCATTAAGATTAAATGGGTAGCTGAAGAAGGAATGTAATTATAACATCACTGTATAAGTTCTAATAATTTTAAAGGCTTATTGGCAATCTTCATTTTATAAATGTAAAATATTAAACAGAGCACGGAAGCTGAACAAGTAGAAAAACGTCTAAACGAAAACAATAGTCGTTTGTAGGCGGTTTTTGATGAATGCCCCCCGGCCCGACCCGCGGCAGCTCTTAATTTGTTATGAATTACTCGCGACTATGGCGTCTTCTAAACACCTTCATTAATACTGTAGTACGTAAGCTACTTTGTCAGTAATTAGGAAGTTTTTAACTCTATAATTTGTTTAAACAGTATTTTTTTTTGTTTTCCGTTATACGGTTCTCTCTTTCTTACACACGGCAGTGTAGGCAGAGAGAACTTAGTACTTTGCCTTCTTTTCTCTACTTCGGGCTGACTTTGAGCCTTTTAGTGACTTTTAGTCGCGAAGCTCAACGCTGCGCATCATCTTTTTACCAGAGCGGAGAAATAAAAAAATTAAATATTTAATTCCCTGGACTATGACATGCTGCAATAATATTTTAATTGTGAATATAAGGTAAATCGTGTCTGTTTACGTTCCTGAAAGCTTTAACAAATACTAAATGATAAAAAAATGATCGATAAAATATTACTTTTTGAATGGCGGAACTCAACGCCGCAAATTACTCTTTCATAAATCTCATTGTGTTGAAATTAAAACATTCTTGTGCAACTACGCCTTGTCAATTATAGTAATAACAGTACGGCGTGACTTATGACTAATGTAATCTGAAATCATATGTACTTACTTGTTGTTTCATTTAAATACTGAATCATTTTAAGAGGATACTCAATGAAGATGTTTGGGTTACTTTCTAAAGTTTGTACAATTAAAAAAGCATTAGAGCGTTGAAGATCGTCCTCGTTCTCTCAACAATTAAATAAATGAGAAAAAAGCTGATAAATAATTAACTCTTATGGAATAATTGTTGCATATTTTGTATTTACAATTTATAATTATTTTAACTTTATAGGAACTGGTTACAGGACAAAATAAAGAACGGTCAAATGCGAGTCAGAATCGTACAATGAGGATTCCGTATTAATTTTATGTTTGTATGTCCATTGTAAGTCGGGAAGTACTTTTCAATCGATAAAAATTGACAAATTTAAATTTGCAGACACATGCAATAATTTAGTATCAAATGAAGTACGATTATACGTTAAGTAATTGTTATTAATATTTTTATTTGCTCGACTCTCCTAACGAAATATTATAATAACATCTGCAATTATCAGTCCTCCGTGGCGCAGCGGCACGAGTGTGTGACTGTAAACGACAGGTCGTGGGCTCGATTCCTACTCGAGGAAATGAAATATTTAATATTTTCAAATTAAATATTTAATGTTTTAATTTCTTCGCTCTGGTAACAAGGCAAAAACGCGGCGTTGAGTTCTGCCACTCAACACGGAATGCCTCAAATGTGGCGGAAAGTGAGAAACGGAAGTGGGGCGGAGTATCTTTATACTAGGTACCCAAATTAATGCCATGTGCGGGATGGATACAGCGTCCAGCTGAAAAATGAAGAAACAATTACAAAATGAGTAAGGGAAGTACTTTATAGGTTTTATTTAAGCGGGGAATAAAGTTCCGTAATTTGTATTATAAGTTTAATATAGAAGAAGTATAGTTTAGTAGAATAAATGCTCTTATGTGTTTATTTCCTTGACTTATTTTAAAAACTATTTTTTATTTTTTTTATATTTTACATAATATATTTTATATTAATTTTATCTCAATACCTCCTCCTCGCAATCTCGAGTTAACTTCTTGACAAACGGAAAAACGAACATATACAATATAAATCAGCGAATATATATATATAAATATATATATATATATATATATATATATATATATATATATATATATATATATATATATATATATATATATATATATATATATATATATATATATATATATATATATATATATATATATATATATATATATATATATATATATATATATATATATATATATATATATATATATATATATATATATATAACATATATATATATATATATATATATATATATATACATATATATATATATATATATATATATATATATATATATATATATATATATAATATATATATATATATATATATATATATATATATATATATATATATATATATATATATATATATATATATATTGAAGACGACACGTATCGCCTCTCGCCATTACATCGCGTCCATTACCTTCATGCATTTTCATAACTCCCATCGTTGCCGGGTTTAAAAAACTCGGCGACGTCGCACTTATAATTGCCGCCTTTCCCACTCTTCAAGGGATTCATAGAAACACATCAATGACATATTTATACGTCCATTGAGCTAAAGTAATACGCCACAGAAGAATGCAACCTATCAGAGTATTAAATAATGCATTAATACACATTATATGAGAACGTTGCTGTCGGTGGTCCTGTAAATGTATCGGTAGTTATGTGATATACTGAATTAAAAACTGCTCGAGCAGCACCTTGGTACATGCTATCTTGTATAATTAAATAAGTTATAACTGCTAATGTAGTACTAATGATCATATTTCATTAAAATCAGTGAATTATTGAATATTTTCTAAAAATACATGAAATTATAAAAATAAAATAAAGAAATTAGTTTTACTAAAAGAATATCAAGTATCTATACTATCTTAGACACTATGAGGAAATCAGATTTCATTTCCTTTATAAATAGTTATAATAATCGGTAGTCTTCGTAGAGCTGTAAGGCAATATCTGTAAACGATAATTGTGGGTTAAA
Source organism: Eueides isabella (assembly GCA_019049475.1). Lineage (NCBI taxonomy): Eukaryota > Metazoa > Arthropoda > Insecta > Lepidoptera > Nymphalidae > Eueides > Eueides isabella. The sequence continues at coordinate 1,192,395 of CM032386.1, forward strand.
ATTTCACAAAATATATATATATATATATCTTCTACAAGAAAATTATTTATGTAACTTGACAAGCAGAGATAAGATATAATTTAAAAGTAAGAAATATGGAAAACGTAGAGAATGTCCAACCAATACGAAAACCTATAAATTTGCTTAAGCTAATTTAATTCCTTAGTTAAGAATAGATTAGGACACTATACACGGTACATTCAGTTTACATATCGAGTGACTTGAAAAAGTTGCCCAAGTGTCAAAGGTAGTTAAAAAAGTTTCAAACAGCTTTGACGTTGTCAACACACCGCAACGCGCACAGTCAGCGCACATTTTGTTCATCGCCAGTTTACGTATGAACATTACATAATCGAAACTTGTCAGAAAAATCATAATAGTGGAAAAGTAGATTCTCTTTGTATTATATATTTATTATTACTAACCCTGTGTGTACATAATGTATATATTTATTTTGATATATATGCTTTTTTTGTTATAGGTGAAGGCAATTTTTAATTAGATCTTCTTTTTTTTAATATGCATTCTCTTATTGTGTAATATTATTTCTTCTACCGTACAACCTCCTTCGTGTCTTCTCCATTCAACGTGACATTGGTGAAGTGATATGTGCTCAACTGGCACGCTCGGAACGCCATAATCAAAGAACTATACCAAAGTTAATATCTTACGCTTATGTCACAATGCTGTCATAGTCAATAGTTATTTTTATAATGTATTGCCCCACTTGCCAACTTCAAAACATTTACAATTAATTTAACTGATACTCAAAAAGGTAGATATTATGATATAAATCGTAAAAAAAATATATATAATTAATGTAACGGGCGCATAGAGTTGCGTAGGTGCGCGTTCATTTTCATATAAATTAGATGTAATAAAATAATAAATGGTGCTTTTTACCGCTTAAGCGATTCGCGATCCCATTCCGATTGTACAACGTGGCTAGTAACTTGGCAAGTTTTTCAACGTCTGTCAATCATATATATTATGCATGGAGGTGGCGCCAATGCCGCTTGCCCCTGATTTAAACGGGACGACGACACCGTTGCGATGGCGCCTCCGATGAGAACCTCTCTATGATACTTCCTACAGTAAATTGCGCATTCTATCACTCATTCTATGCGCACCCTGTATGGACTACACGCTGCTGGCTGCACTACTATACGTGCAGTTACTTCGATACGTCTCTAGATGGAAGTGTCCCTATTTTTTTTTCTACAATATGTCATGAGATAATCTTGCCATTATTAAAAACCATTACCACAGATATATATTTATTAGGTGTTTTATTAATTACTTGTAAAGATGTTCTTTTTCAGTAGTAGAATAACACTTCAAAAATATTTTATAGGAAACACTAGTTTAAATACAAAATTGATAATATTAAATATTTAATTTCCTCAAGGGAGAATCAAACCTCAACCTGTCCCGTTCACAGTCGCACGCTTGTGTCCCTGCGCCAAAGCTGGCCTCAAAATCGTTAGTAAAACACGTTTCTTTATTGATAACAGCCTTTCACTCGAGCAATTAAGGGCCGCGTTAGAATTACCTTTTTGCAATCAAGTGTACCTGTGATTTGTAAACGTATCTTATACATAAATCACATGTTATGTGACTTCACAGAGCGAGCCGAACAAAAAACTTGTATGGAAATCTTATCGCATTCAATAAACGTCATATAAGGCAGTATCGCACATGAGACATTTACATAATTGTCAAGCAAATTGCAAAATGACCTTATGTACGTCGATCCTTATATTTTTATATATTCATTGCTCGTTTAACATAATTATTTCAAAGTTTTGTTTGTAATAAGGCACCAATGTAATCAAAGTGAGCGGACACACATGCGGTGTCCGGTTGGTTCCCACGGCACAGTTGTCCTTATCGCGGGCCTCGTGTAATTAATCCGCGCTGTAATGAGCTTGGATTATGCGACGTCCAATCAATAAATATTATAAATAGTCCTTTATATATCATGTGTAGACGATGACTGTTACATATGTTAAGGCAAAAGTAATGAGAAAAAAAATATTTTATACTTTTACTTGTTGAGCTTGTAGTTTTTGAGGTCTGTCATAGCGCAGGGGCACAAGTCCGAGTACGACGGGTTACGGGTTCGATCTCCACTCAAGGAAATGAAATATTTAATATTTTAATTTCTTCCTTCTAGCAGGCACTGAACATGCAATGGCTCAAATTTGGCGGAAAGTTGGGATTAGAACGGAGTGTCTTAAAACTATGTTCCCAGTTTGCTTCTGCCTGTGTAGCTAATTAATTTTGTATTAACTCTTTTTAAATGATATGAATATAGTTTTGTTCTTATTGTGATAGAGTAGGCAAAGAGAATCTTTCCTTGTTCACTTTCCGCTGCATCCTGGACACATTGTGTGTAGAGAGGCGAAACTCAACGCTGCATATCGCAAATACTTACTGTGCTGTTTATGTAAAATAAGATATTTATAGAGTAAATATAATAAAAAAATATATTTTCATGTCCATCACAAACTAAGCGCCAGCAAGATCATAAAGTGATTTCTTGTTGATTGTCTTGTCTGAAATTACATATGAAACTTTCATCGAGCCAAGTATCGGGCTGCCGTAGTCAGTATGAAGCGCCACAATGGTTCTTGGTTCAATTTCTATTCGGGGGAATGCTGTTTAATTCTCGTTTTCTTACTTCGGTAATAAAGAAAACAGCAGCGTTGTGTCCTGTCAATCAACACGCACAAAAAACTAACAAAAATAATTAATTGGAAGTATCCAGTTGTAACTACAAGTTCAATACTGGCAGTAAGATATGCCTATATTTATCCGTCAACGTCCGTTGATAGATTGGCAGTTTGACTCTATACATTAGTATACGTCTGTACGTACTTAGAAAAAGCACTCCTCTATTATGGAAGCGGAAGACATCAGCGACTATTTATACATTGATAGATGGACAGTTGAATATTTAACGCTGCAAATAATTTAGGTTAGCATATTTTTTTTTATATATGTATTTACTTAAGATTATTAAGAGGTTGAGTGTCGTAACTAAATGAGGTGGCAGTAATTTTAAATAATTGTAAAGTCAGTTTTAATGTAAGTTGTCAATTTATCTTTATACGCCGTTTTTAACCTTCGACGCGATAAGAGGGGTTCTATAAGGTTGACTTGCCTGTGTCTGTCTGTGGTCCCATAGCTCGTAAACTGAATCAAAGAAATGAATGTAGTTTTTTTATAGCTGAAATTGGACAACAGTTGAAAAGGTACAAGCACTTTGCCTAGTTGCGGTAGTGATTTTTTCAACATCACACTTTACCTCCATATAGTAGGAGAGGGAATTTATGTAACTGCTGTTAAGACACTCCTTTTGTATCAAAAAACACTTTTGTTTCCTCACTTTCCGCCAAATTTGTGGTGTAGCGTATTGAGTTGCGGAACTCAACATTGAAGTTATCTTGTGTCAATTATATATCCATACTTGAGTATGCATGGAGTATGGATACTAGGAAATTAGGCTTAAACTGCAGTAAACATTAAAAAATACCAAAAGGTACAAATATGAGAATTCAGTTAACTTACTCAGATAATTTCCTTTCACCCCGCAAATAGAGATATGTTTTTTTACCCGTCTGTCATCTGTGTTAACAGACAACTATGCTATTAATTTGTGCTTCAGCTAAAGGAATTGACCATTTTAAGTGTAGTTTTTCTTACAGTTTAAGAGCTTTTCCAAGATAGGGATTTTTCAGCCTCACTCTGTATTCCGCATATGGTAAGTTAGGCAGAGGGAACTCGATAACCTAATGTTAAGATATTTAGTTTCATTCCCCATTTTCCGCCAAAATTGTGGTGCGATGTGTTAACTGGCGAAACTCAACGCCATTTCTTATGCTTTGTGTTCGAATACAAATCATAAGCAATGCTTTTTTTTCCTATATATATTCAAGACCATTTCAAAAGATCATTAATATTTATTTAATTGTACATCACTAAACTACAACTGCTACGGTTAGTGACGTGCCTTGGAGATGCAACTTTGCTAATTAATATCAGTTTAATAAACGATGCCTTAACATGCAACTATGAATACGTTGTACATAGTTGTGTTTGGAAAATAGTTATAATTTATTTATTTATTTATTGGTTTATCACATGTGTACAGAACAGCATTGTAAAAATGAACTATTAATACTAAGAAAGAAATATAGAACTATACATATGTAGGTAGATTATCACCACATGCAAATATTGATGTGAGACTAAAAAAAAGTAGTAAATTTAACGTAACAAAAAATAGGTACACAAAATGTTTGTTATCATGCTTTACGTGAATTTTCTCTTAATTTTTCTAAGTGTTTCCCAAAAAATATCAATTTTCGCTTAGTATTCGTTTGCTAAGCGGTATAAACGGGGGATAGGATACCTAGAGCCCGATACAGTTCTGCGAATCGGAGGCTGGAAGAGTGATACAGGGTTTCTCAGATACTTCTAAGGAACTTTAAAATTGATTAACGAAAAAAGGTTAGAACAGTTGAACTGATAGTTTAATAATTTGTAAAGACGAATCTAGAAGGTTCCTTCTATCGCTAAATGATTGCATTTTAAAATATTGGGTTCCATCTTTATGGGAAGGTATGTTTTCAGAGATGTGCCATAGAAATCTTTTTTGAATTCGTTCGATACGCAAAGAACTTAAAGTGTAGTGAGGTCCCTAAGCAGTGCTGCAGTATTCAAGAATGCTACGTACATGACTATTATAAAGCAATATTTTAGTTAATGTTTTGTAAAATGAGTGTAAACAATACCGAAAAAAAATTAAAATGACAACCTCACCGGAATCTTGAAGTCACGATCCAGAAATACCTCGCGTGAGTGCCGTCAGATGTAGGAAACAATGACCGTGTTAATATATTTTTAGTTTTTTTCCAAAAAGCTCACTATGGCATAGTGGCCGACTGAAACCATAATTATAATTACGATTCTCATTTGGGGGAATGATTCACTTTCTATTTCCTGCCCTGTTATGGAAAGGCGCTCGGGTACGTTCCGTCTCTTAGGTGGATGTAGAGCGTAGTATGGAATTCTTAAAAGTAGTCTCTGCCTACTCTATAAAGCTTAAATCTTTTGTATTTTGTAATATTTATAAAGTTATATTTTCTATTTATTTCATATAAAGAATCCAAATGCTTTTATTATAAATATAAATAGAACCCATTATGGATTACCATGAAGATATATTACATTTGTTTTGATAAAGTCAGCAGTTCAGTTTTTACTGAAAACGAACGACGACGACGGGTTGTAAGTTCGATCCTCACTCTAAGAAATGTATTATTAAAATTTACATTTTCTTCACTCTACTAACAGGACAAAGCGCGGCGTTTAGTTCCGCCACGCCGAACGAAAAACAGTGTCTTAACACTAAGATTATTCTGTCAACCCTGAGAGAGAAACAGCATGTAAAATAAAAGGAAAGAAAACTCATTAAAATAGTACAATGCCGCATATAATTTAGAATTTGGCTGTAACTTTCCTTAAATGTTCTTTAAGGCTTGTTATTTGTTAAAATTGCATTGTATCTTGGGCAGGGTGGCTTTACGAAATGAGGGCAGGGGTTAGAGGGAGGTGAGGCCCACCTGCCGCAATATCCTATTTATGAATAATGTTTTATTCTAACAGCGTGCGATCTCACCTACCCCCCATACTACGAGCGCCAGACCCGCCCCCGCCCTGCCTGCGCTAGGGATGAATCTTACAAATATAATATTATTTGCATAAAATTATATTAAATTTAGTTATTAATTTTTATTATTTTAAGTGAAATACTATTACGATTTGCTTTAGACTCAGCTTTACGATGAATTCCGCACATGTCCAAGTCATCCCCAAGTTGGACACCTAGTGTTAATACACTCCGTTACCCAGTTTCCGCCAAATTTGACGCATTTCGTGTTGAATGGCGGAATTCAACACCGCGTTTTTGCCTTTTGCCAGAGCGAAGAAATGAAAACATTCAATATTTGATTTTTAATAGATTGATGGATTGAAAGTATAAAATATTTCATTTCCTCGAGTGAGGATCGAACCCATAACCTGTTGGTTATAGTTACACGCTTGTGCTGCTGCGCCACGACAGGCCTCTTTTTGCTTTATTCTTTAAAAAAGATATTTGCTTGAGTAAAGTTGATGAAAGCAATAAAAAGTCTTTATATACATTTTTATGTAACTTATTTGAGTACAAAAACAATCCATTGTGTACAATAAAAATAGAAGATGCCATACAGTAATTTACTCATATATTTTTAATTTAGCTGTCGGTATATATTAAATAGTCGATCTAATACTTTATTTTGTCACAGCATAGATTATGCTATTTAAATATAAAACTGATTTATAGTTTCCGGAGCAGTTGTAATTGCTGAAAGCGGGTGGGTTATGGGACAACTTTTGCCATCCTGTTCGGACGTAACTCTTTACATAAATCCGCATTCCGCGACAGCCCTGAGCAGTTCGCTTTGTTTTTGTTCTACAGTGTAGAGAATGCTAGTAAGTTACAGCTACAGCTGAATTTATTGAAAATATTTCTTTTTGCGTCCAAATGCTGATGAATAGGCAGAGTAAGACCAATGTTAAGACATTTGATCTAATTTCGAGATATTGGTTATTGGAGATTATTGAGAAATTTAGCAACAGATTTTGTTACCAGAGGTAAGAAAGGAAAATTCAATCTCCTCATTCTGTTACCTTTTTTTCTTTCCATACTCCTTAGACGTCCGTGTAGGATTTTGGAATCTGACCAAAATATCTCCGACTCTCTTTGATACAAAATATTTCAATTATTAGACATATTAGAAATGCTATAATTTATCAATAGTAAAGCTAAATAAATATTTTTATTCCATAGAAAGTAAGCTTTTTTCAGTATCACTCTGTTTTTGGACCACGATTGTAGTGTTGAGACACTCTGTGTCCATAATCATGAACTTGCAAAGTGGTCGCTGTGAGTGTGAGTGCCTCTTTTCCAGAACCTGCATGCCTGCGCCACGTCTGGTAATATTATGTTCATAATATTCATAAATATGCATGTACATGTAGAAATTGTTTGTCGTCCGCGTTGGGCGGACCGTGGGCGTGGGCGTGGACAGGGGCGGGGTGTCGCGGGACGCAGTTTAATTAATGTAATAACTGAAACACAGTTCACGGTATCCAGCTACCTCTGCCCGAACCCCCGCTATCGTCCGTCTGTACTTGTCTCCGTTATATAGATACGCTCAAATATTTTAGTACAAAGTTTTATTATAGAACCATATATTAGTAACATTCGGTGCATATATGAATTTTAAAAAGAGCCTTATATCTCCAATTAATTTAATTGGAGAAATAAGGCCCTTTTTAACTTTTAGTAAATGTGAAATGAATTTCAGATGGCATTCGCTTATACTAGGCGGCCGACACGCGGACACTAAACAACGACCGTAACTTGTGTCGATAGCTGGGTATATTGTCCAGATAATTATTTATTTAATAATAGATATATTACTTATAACCAAGTACACTAATTATCAGTCTGCCATTTTGTCATATTACATGTACTACAATGCAATAATGGTCATTAATATAAGAAGTGATTCAAATAAAACACCCACTCACAGTTGCAATAAGATATTTCTCCACCGGATTCTTAGAATATAGCTTTTTCTCTTGAAACATGTTCAGCTGGAGTTACACGCATTGGTGGGCTTTTTGCGTTAAATTTCAATAGCGAGTGTATTATACCAAGTCGTAATGTACGTACTCGTACGTACATGAATATATAGTATGAACATTTCACATATTTTAGTTAAATGGAGTAAGTTTTCTCACGATTCGTTTGCGCTCTGCACCTCATATTATTATGATTTAGTAGAGTTGCAGGACTGCAGATCCCCCCGAGGCTGCAGGTGGGCGAGGGCGGGCGCGGGGGTGGGCGAGAGGCGCGCGGGGTGGGGGCGGGAGGCATAAGTCAGCGATGGTAGTAATAAAGCCGGCAATATTTCACACTTAAGGCGTAATGAGCGCGCCCAAATAATTGGATCACGTACATAAGTCATTATTACATAGCACCTCAGTCCGTGCGAATGTATCATTACTTGACCTCCACCCCGCGACACCCTGTGACCCCCCGCGACGCCGTCTCCAATACAATACAAGTTTGTTAGACGATGTAGATCGTTATGTAGATACTTGTAGATGCAGCTCTCGTGGCAGCTATCAGCTTCTAACTTTATCTATTATATCTGACATCTGGCGGTGGCGCGAGGTGGCCGTCGTATATTTATAACATGTGCCTTACTGAGTCATTACTTAGCTCACGGCAAAAAATACTTATTATTACATGTATGAAAAAAAAATATGTGTAATTAGGGGCATTTATTAATGTCAACAAGCACTGCGTCCAATTCGGCGGAAAGTTAGGAATGAAATGGAGTGTCTTCACACTAGGTTCTCAACTACCTACCCTGCCAATGCGGGTTACAGCATTTTTTTTTTCTTTTTTCAGCTGTATCCTTCACGCTGTATCCCGCTCATGGCAGAGGGAACTTGGGAACCGAGTGTTAAGGCACTCCGTTCCACTTCCGTTCCCCACTTTCCGCTGAATTTCATGTATTGCGTGTTGAGTGGCGCAGTTCCACGCCCCGTTTAACAGGAAATAATGATACAAAAAACATAACAAGAACAAAATGAATTATTGTTTGTGCGTTTGGTTATGCTAATCTCAAAAAAGGCTTAAGCAAGCTTTAACGTCGGCATTTAGTGATTGTTTTGTTTTTTAATATTAAAGTTATATTAATAGAAATATTTTTGTTAAACTAAATTGAAAATGACAGCTGTTTTCATTCAATTGATTAAAATTAAAATAATCAAGTAGTATAATTAGCTATTTACTTCAAAATGATGCTGCAAGAAAGAAGAAATAAATAATAGGGCAGTTTAAGCTGGCGAAGCCGCGAGCGGGCCAGTTGTATATTATAAAAACTCTAATATTGTTAACTAAATGGATAGTAAATATTTTTAATAGAATATATAATAAATTACAATTGATATTATTTATACCGGTGTTTAATTATGAAAGCACGTAAGTATAAATAAATTGTCGAAACCGAGTGGCTGCGACCGGCCGGTGGCCAGTGACTGGCGACTTGAGGCACACGCGATGTTATTCAACTTTAACATTTACCAGGCGTTAGCATATTCATGTCTATAATTTCACCCTTTCTTTCTATGAATATGGAGATGAAGAAAGTTCTCTCGGTTGAAAAACACGATGCCTCTGTAATTGGCGGGTGTGGTGTTTTTGCAGTACACGTAGTGTATAACAAACAATGCTTGATGTGAAGTACTTATCGATATAGACGTTAATTAAAATATGAAATTTAAAATAAATATTTTTTTTAAATAAGAATTAAATAATATTTAAATATGTAATTCAGTTTTAAGGTCAATTTCAAAATATATATAGCGAAAAAAATATTTAAAGATTTTTTCATATTCATATGATTTAAAATATTTTAGTAAGTGATTTAAATAGATTGTATGTAACAAATTAAATTATTTTTATTTTATCGATATTTCTATAAGTCAGTCTGCGCGGCCCTTGCCTCGTAGTTACGGCCACTGCGCGCACGCATTCGCTTCCTTTTAACACTTTACTTATATTTGCTTATAAATTTTGCAGATTCATATGACCACAAATTTGGTAATAGACAGGCAGTAAATATTTTTTTTTATTGTATCAAAAAAAATCATGGTCAGGAGAACAGAATTTCTTATTTTTTTTCTTCAAATTCGAAAACAATTAGAAAGGATTTGTAATTTTCTATTTTTTTTTATTTTTTGTATATTTTTTCAAGACCAAAAATATATAAATTTATTAAATAACTATTTCAATACCGTTTTAGAAAAAACTAAATAAGTGACGAGTGTCTATTTTTTGCTATTCTTAAACACTTAATAAAGAAAATTCTAAATATTTAGAATCTGACCAAGAAGTGCACCTTCAAATTTATTTTAGATTCTTCATCTAGATTTTTTAAATTTAATACATAAATATCAAAATTTTACAGTTAAATTTAATAACGATACATCCCTTTTTTTGTAAATGCATGTCCAAGATCATTTGCGTTCTGGTTTGCAATGTGCTTAAAGATAATCCTTGAAATTTGATATTAATGATTTAATCAATTTTCATATGCATTCAAGAAGTATAAGAGAACCATGAATTCAGATATTTGAAGATGTGAAATATTTATGAATCAAGAAAAAAGATAGAATAGAGAAAATTAGTACAGTAGTAAAGTTAGTACCGTCGCCAGCGTTGTTTATTTTATGTCACAACACTGTATTTGGAATTAAAACGTTCTTAGTTAGGAGCTTGAAATTATTGTAAACTCATTACTTGGTGAACCACAGTTCCCCATTTATTGATGAATAGTGAATTTGGTGAGTCAATAAAGTAAAAAGATAGTAAATTTTGAGTCGTTTGCATTAGAAACTGACCAAAAATTTATTCTTCACACCTTATATCATGTCGTTGAACAAGTTGACAAATAGAAATTGATCAATATTTAATGTTATACTTACTACATGTAAGTACAACACTAAATATTTCATTTCCTCGAAAAAGGATCGAACCCACAGCCTGTCGCGTTTACACTAACACTCTTGTGCCCCTGCGACAGGCCTCAATTATTGATTCTAACATTAGCTTTAGCTCAATATTAGATACCTATAGTAATTTTAGACAATATGTCGTCTCCTTAAAAATGGAAGTAATTCAAAATTATAACTGCAATAAAAATGGTGGCATCAAAAACTAAAAAGCTTCTTCTATTCTAAGCTATCTCTTTATTAATGCTTTATTTTATCAGGCAAACTAATATTTGTCCATCATCAGTAGCAAATCCAACATCATTTACAGTTTTGGCCTTAATGTTCATGATACAAAATTTTAATATTTTGTATTCATATACTGGTTAAAAATATCGATATGCCGATAATTTCTTAATAATCCTTACCGTGCTTATTTGTTTTGTTAGTGGGCTTCACACACATACGCACTAGTGCGCAACATACAGCGTTTAGTTAAGTCACAAAAAATATTTAAGAAATATTTAAGAAATGTTTAAGAAATATTTAATAAATATTTAAGAAATATTTGAGAAATATTTAAGAAATATTTAAGAAATATTTAAGTAATATTTAAGAAATATTTAAGAAATATTTGAGCAATATTTTAGAAATGTTTAAGAAATATTTAAGAAATATTTAAGAAATATTTTAGAATTATTTGAGAAATATTTAAGAAATGTTTAAGAAATATTTAAGAAATATTTAAGAAATATTTAAGAAATATTTAAGAAATATTTAAGAAATATTTAAGAAATATTTAAGAAATATTTAAGAAATATTTAAGAAATATTTAAGAAATATTTAAGAAATATTTAAGAAATATTTAAGAAATATTTAAGAAATATTTAAGAAATATTTAAGAAATATTTAAGAAATATTTAAGAAATATTTAAGAAATATTTAAGAAATATTTAAGAAATATTTAAGAAATATTTAAGAAATATTTAAGAAATATTTAAGAAATATTTAAGAAGTAAGACGAAAACATTAAAAACTGCACAAAATTTTGAATCTTGTAATCCTCAATAAAATCGCACAACATATGGTCACGTTACTGCTCTACCAATATTTTAAGTATAATTTCAGTCGGCGCTCAAGTAGATCCTACGAATTTTATATATGTTTTTCACATGTACAGATAATAAATCAAAACGAAGCTTCAGAATCAACACATTCGGTACGCTTACTACACTTGAGTAATATGTATATGTTGAAATTTATGAGCATGGAAACTAAATAGATAGCTTGTTATTTCATAATAACACGCATTAGTTCGTATTTTTATTAAATTCATGCTTTAATTGTTAAACTAATATATTGATCCTGTTATTCTCGTCTACTATTTTATTGAAGGTCCCGTTATCAAATCGTAATTAACCAATTTCTTCTGTAGAAATGGTTATAATAATATGTTTGCTATGCTCTATGAAGCGGTCAACGGTGAAAGTTCCGGGGAATGCCCTGTATGCCAGCAAAAACAAACAGACGGACAGTTAGTGACGGTTCAAAGCGCACTTCCCTCGTATCGACCCAAATACACGCACAAAAAAATACACTTATAGATATATTTATAAATAGAAAGGTTATGAAATGTAAAAGCATTGCAGCAATGTCGTTTAGATATTCTTAGAAAGCTACAATGTTGTTGTTGCTTTACGTTGTTTACGCACATAGCAGGGTAGAAATGGGAAACTTGGGAACCTACTGTTAAGGCACTCCGTAACCTTGAAGACTCTTTCGTACCCCACTCTATACCAAATCTCGAGGACTTGCGGGTTAATAAGCGGCACCCAACGTCGCCCTTTGTCTCGAGTAGAAATTGAATCTATAACTTGTAATTTTAAAATTGCACGCTTTGCCCCTGTGCCAGGACTGCCTGGATACAAACCGCACCGCAAATATTTTTTTTTGTTTATCGTTTAATAAAAAATATTTCATTAAAATAAGTACGAATACATCTTCACGACCTCAGCGAGCCACTTTATGTTAGTGCTATTATAACTAATTTGAAGTGTTAATATGAAATAAATGACCCCATGCATGTTGCGTGACTGACTCCAGTGTCCTTTACCGACTGACCACGTGACGTACAGCTGTTACCACACATTTTTTAATTTCGACTCTATTTTAAAGGCAACAGAGGAACTGTACGGTCAATTAGACGGCCGATGTATCGTCGATTCGATTAGCGATATCTCGATATCACGCTTGATTCATTCGCGAAACAAAACGCTGTAAATAACTCGAATTAATTTAGGTGTCGTTTTGCTTATCTGTAATTGTTGGAAGTGCGTGACGGCGTGTCGACGCGGACGACGAGATATGCTATTAATGGACCCTTACAAGTTATGGTTAGCTTTTAATAAAGTATTGTCATTTATAAATTAATACGTTTTCAATGTGGTTGTTGCGCAATAGCACAGCATCGGGATTTGTACACGACGGAAGTGGCGTCGGTTCAGTTTCGTGGGAATTTTAGTTTACTTTTTATAAGAAACTGAGGCCTTTCGTGAAGCAGCGGCACAAGCGTGTGACTGTAAACGATAGGTTGTTGGTTCGATCTCCACTCGAGGAAATGAAATGTTTAATATTTTCAAATTAAATATATGTATATTTTTATTTTTTCGGGCTGGTGTCAAGACAACACGCGGCAATTTAATTCATGTAGTTATTTGGATAGATTAGTTATTTATTTATTTGATTGTATGTATTTCCATGTAAATTAGGAGAGATGATAACGTTTGACTGTAAGCAGGTTACGTGGCGCTAAGTTCCACCACGCGATGCTTCAAATTCGGTTGCAAGTGGGAAATGGAACAAGTTCCCTGTGTCTATCCGGCCATATGCGGGATACAGCGTGAAGCTGAAAGAGTTAAGAGATGAGTTAGTTAGTCGTTATGCAAACTATGTTTTGTCATGTAAATTATGTGAGACGGTAAAGGTGACATCAAGAAGCCAAGAAGAATCTGGGAACGAAGGGTTAAAAACAACTTTGACACTAATTTAATTAATTATATGGTATCTACATCATGATGTACATATTTCAAAGGCACTATATAATATTTTATCACATATTTGATCGAGTTTAATTTAACGACTACAATAATCCCTTGCGCCTGCTTTGCAAGGCTCGGCTTGGTTCATAAGTCAGGGTATCTCTGCATCGACGGCCGCAGTCGTGACGCAACTATGTACATATTTTTATTTAATTATGATATTATTTATATCTATCTTGAGATTGGTAATTGGACTATCTTTACCGGTTTGAGAGTACAAGAAGAAAATAATATTACATTTTAAATGATGTTACGGGTTAGAATAATATGTTTGTTAAAAAGTCTTAGAGTATAAATATTTTCCTAGATTATTCACATGGCATATTAAATGTATAGAATTTTCCGTCGCTATGAAGGATGCTATGCAATGTCAGATTTTTCCGTCATAGTAAATGCTAGAGTACTCATACACTTTTCCTTCATTTCATATACTTTCCCGCCATAGTATTATAAATCCTAGAGTACTCTACATATGGGAAACATAAAAATAGTTCGTTTGTATTTTCAGCTATTTTCGATACAAGAGATTATATTGGAAAACAATTGGCCATACTTTTGATAGAGATGCGTGATGACATTTTGCTTCGGGATATATAAAGATAAAAGTAATAAATAATTTATTAATTTTATTAAAATGCATAGACAATTGAAAAGACATAATATCCGTTTTTAACATTTATGAATAATATAATGATGGAACCACTGCTGAGAGACTTAAGGTCTCACACTCTTTACCTCATGATGGTCCAGGAGGAGAAAGAATCTCTGACCAGAGATGGGGTGGAGTAATTGACCTCTGCAGTCTGACCAACGTAACTTTTGTGATTGTAAATACCAAGTTATTAAAGCTGCAGGTGCAAAATAGCGTTTCGTATCGTTGTAATAAGAAGATTAGATATAATAATAAGATGAAAAAGAGTACAGACCAAGTGCCTGTAGTGTGACAATGTTTTTTTATAAAAAAAACTGTAAACAAATAAACAATCGGTTAAATAATTATTAAGAACTACAAGCGTTGGGCCTCATTATCAAACGGGAAAAATTAAAATCAAAGGAGAGCAGAAAGTGACACGTACAGTTCGGAACACATATTGCATCGGGTAACTTTTTGCCAAGCCGATTTCGAGTCATGATAAAAATATTTCCGATGAGTGCACACTGTGCAGTGTGTACTTGTACAACCAGTCACTCGGTCAGTGCCACAGTGTTCAGGACGTTCGGGTACACGGAGACATCGGATGCTGCGAAGGCATCTCAGATAATCTGTTGAATTTTCCATGCCGCATCTCCATGGACATTGTCGCGAGCAAAAAGCGGCCAGCGGCGGACCCCTTCTTCGTTACATAATCAGACGCTCTCACGGACCTAATATGGCGCTTTTCTCTCATCCTGGACTTTTTTGTTGAGCTTTTGGTTAATTTTCGTTTTTGTTCGCCCAATAATTATACTATATGTTTCATTTGTTCTGACTTCTGTTGGGTTTATGTTTTTAGAGTAAAAAAAGTTCAACACAAGTAGATGTTTAAGTCAAATACGCTTAAAGTAAATATAAGAAATATGAATACTCATATCTTAACTGGTAAGCACATGATTTAGTTTACCACATCGGTATTTTGTAAAAACTATAAATTAAGGTACATAAATAATATCGTATAATATAATCAACTAACAAAATAGATTGTTATCACAATATCAGTGTAAAAAAGCAGGAAAAGAGCTAATAAAGTTAGATAAGTTTCAACAGATTTAGCAGCATATTAACTTTCCTCGTGCAAAAAGTGTCCCATTCATATGCACAGGAGGAGTGTGGTCAGTTTTTGCGAGGCCGGACGTTCCCCGCGTTTATTTGTAAATTGGGCGCGAGTCCCGGCCTGTCCTGTCCTCATTGACATTCGCGACTAGTTTTTGTGCACTCGCATAATTGAATAGGAATGGCGGGCTCGGATCTAATGCGGCCACATCACTATAATGAGCCTGCGCTTATCTCGCAAACATAAAGCTTCGAGAGATGGACGGACGCTAGGATTAATTGCTAACTAATTAAAGTTTATAATTGGATTCGCTTCTTTATATTTACTAGCTTAGTTCAGTCGTCTTTGATGGAACAAGGTATTTTCATTATAGTTTTTTTTTTTTCAGCTTAACGCTGTATCCCGCGCGTGGCAGGGTAGGCAGAGGGAACTTGGGAACCTAATTTTAAGACACTCCGTTCCATTCTGACTTTCCATCAATGAAATGAAAATATTAAATATTAATAGGAGTCGAATAGGAGTCGAACCCACAATCTGTCTTTATGCCGTTTGGACAAAGCACTATGTTGAATCGAAACTCGGGCAATAAGTGGGAAATGTTTTTCGTTAGGTTTCCTTTACTTAACTTAGTACGCTGAAAAAAAATATGATTCTTACAAAACTAAACAGTTTATTTCATAGTAATGCGAGTATATGCTGCATAACTCAATTTTTGCGACACAAAGATTTCAGTGTAAGTGTGAACTCGTTTGTCTTCTGGACCATCGCCAGTGGTTTTTGTTGGCATCTTAGAAATGCTGCAGCTGTTCGTTCGTCGTCGACGGAACAAGACTGGTTCATTAATTGAGAAAGCATTGTAACTTATGATTCATTTACATTTATGGAGAGTCACACACAAAAAAAACCTTTTGCTAAGTTTTATTTTTCGTCTCTCCCTAACACATATATCGCATTTTCATCATTTAAGTATTACTCCACAAATTGGATATTTCCTACAAAAATACTAATATAAGAATAAATAGTTTGAAGCTTATAATTATTTCGTCGTTGCTTAATTAGAATGTACGCCTTAGTGGTCAGAGTTCTTGCACATTTTTTAAAAGCCGCAGGTTTTAAAAAGCGCTACGTCCATATTTTAGTACGTTTTGTAAAAATAATGCAACCAGAAAGAAAGAAACCTAAAAACAATGACGCAACGCAAAGTAACCAGTGCTAGTTATTAATATTAATGAAATATTGTTCAATCTGAGCCTTTACCACATTGGCTCAGATTGAAATAATTTTAAAAGTGTTTACTTTACCTGTATATAAAGAAATATTTATCACCATACCTTCTGTCTTCCACCAATCTCTAAATATATTTATTTCTTATTGTCGCTCCTATTATATGGAGCTATCTTGTAATAATAATTCCGTTTTCATATAATTTAAGTCTAACTACGTATGTCAAATGTAACGTAACCTTACAAACAAAATACAAAAGCCACGTATTTTATTTGGCAGAAAGCCATGTAAAGTATATGTAAAGTGGTTATCACATGCGATGAAAGCAATTTGCCTGTGGTCTAGACGATGCGATCGCACCGTTTAGATAACTCCTGTACGCATTAGAGCTTGCAGTGAGCTTATCTGCGTCGTTACAGTCCAAATGTGCACCGACGTGATGCTCACTCTTTATGGCTGTGAAGCGACGTCTCGCGTCGTTTGTCACGCTCACTTGCTGATAGCAATCTAAGAAAGTTAAGAAAATGACGAAATTTTAACTTAGATTTTGAAAAATTGATCGTTTATAGAAACTGGCTTATTCCTCGACTTAAATATATACAAAATATGCATTAATTTCAATATATTTGTATTGCCGATGGTAGATTTCTACTTCACATTTTAAAGTCCATACAAAACTCGTTTATTTTCACAAAAAACATTTAAATTTGAATTTTCAAATTTGAATTTGAAAGAGTACAAGTGTTGATAATATTTAATAAATAAACATCCTTCTTGAATCTGGACGATGGATGGAAGAAAGGGGCGTGGGAAGACCGCCAGTAAAATAATATCAGGTCTTTCTGTCATACGCTCACGAACTCGTATTGAGAATGGCACGCTTGATAGTCGTGCTCGCTTTGAAGTCTCATTGGTAGTCCGTGTGTATTGTTATTTTAATTATATTAACTAGCAATTCAGTTGCTAGAGACTTTGCCGCTGTATTTAAGCAAAAAATATGCTTTACTGCTCATTAGTTTAAATCTGGTACAAGAAATCATCATGATAATAACGAAATAAAATTAAATATATGTATATTTTTTGTTATATTTTCGTATCCGGTTTATTGGGCAATAAAAGTAATAGTTATTTGACTGTGTCGAGCATTTAGTATGGCATTTTATCTTATTAAATTAAATGAACACACAAACAATGTCCTGAACAAGATGCGAAGACAAGAAAAGAAATTATTTCTACCAGTATTATTACTACGATGTATAATATCGAGATTTTCCCACAGTACATGTTTAAATTTCCTCGGACAGTTTCAACTTCTTCCCTCCCCTGGCTTCACAATATTGAAGCGCTTTAGATGGAATCGCATATACTGCACTCAATTTGTTGTATTACGCGAAGTATAAAACGTATATCTGATAATTTATCGGCGTATTTTAATTGAGTACGTCCAGACATTCGGCGCAGCGGTGTCACAGCATTCAATGTAAATGCGTTTTGCGAGTAATGGCCTCTGTGGCTATTGCGTCGGCGCCTGCGCATCTACTGACCCCTCCCCCCGCCCCGCGCCCCCTCGCGCCCGCTCGTCGTGACGCGCCTCGCTGTTAATCAATGCTAATTCAACATAGTTAAACATTTGTATGATAGAACACTCGGTAATTGGCATTTCTAGCGTGAGTTATCGAACTACCGGAATGATTAACTATTGTTTTACACGAAACCTACATAGGTGTGATAGCGTGTTGTTTTTTTGACAGCACTCTACAGAGTGCCTAAGCTACACCAAACACACTCCGAATTGGTATTTTCTCGTTCATTCTAAAAAACTAACGTAGTTTAATAGCAGCAGTAGAAACAACAGCTATTTTTTTTGTTGCTACTACCACATCTGTATACATAAAGTATATATAACGTAATGGTGAACTTGTACTTATTAAATCTTCGAAAAAAAAAAGCACTAAGTACTTGTGCTAGGACAAAAAACGATCGGATGGGATGCGATTTACATAAAGTATCCAGCGTGGGCCAGCGTGACTAACAAGAGCGCGCTTCGCGACGATGCATTTATTCATTTCGCGTTGAAGGGTCCGGGAGCCGCGCGTTCAGTTTTTGCGCCATTGAAAAAATTGTCAGCGAGAGACGCGTGCGGCGGGAGGGACATAAATCTTAAGTAAAAAGCTAATTTTTTGCCATTTCTTGTTACCATACTATGTTTTTGTGGGATTTGTCGCGACGCGGCGGGTTTTTGCCGGGCAACGGCCGCGAGAGTGATTGCGCGGGCGCAGTCGTATTTGCATGCGGCGGCCAATCGGCTCGCGGCCACGCCTCACACTCCTCCTCTTCGTTACACGCGGTGCGATGACAACCCGAGCCATTGTTCTACTCGACTCTATCACATGCATCATGTCCTGATGCTGCAAACACTTGACTTGCCATGCCGTTCCGTGACTTGCCAAGCCGACGAAACGTGTTCTAGAAGCTAATTTGAAATCGATCTCATTATATTGGCGACTTTATGATGGATATAAATATATATCTAATGAATTTATTGAAATCTTACATAAGTAAAGAAATTCTATACTGCGTACAATTATTCATACAGACATCGTATTTTATTAGTATGATACTTTGGATATATTAGTGATTTCTGATTGATCAAAGATGACAGAGGTGATAATAAAAATTGAGTAGTATATAATAATAACATCAAATCATGTATAGCATATTTCTTTACGGTCATCCGCAATCATTAACTGACATCACTGTTGTCTTCCAGCATATCCTGCGAAGAGTTCTCATGATTTTTCCGTGGTTTCCTTCATTATTATTGACATTATTTGGGAAAGATTTCAATCTAGTTTTACCTTTACTTTCAACACACTCTGGTATTCGTGGTATTTATATATTATTTATTAATATTATATTTATTTACGACTTTTGTACAGATCGTAAAGTATCGACAAAGTATGAAGATACGGCCTCAGCCTCTACAATATACATATTCGTCGACGCAATGCCTCAAATTGAACGAAGAATTGTAGGGAAAATTTATATTTCCTCGTAATTCCTTTGGATTGGTCTCGAATTTATTGTATCGTATATCTTTTCTCTTTATATCGCATTACTTTAATTTAGCATTGTCTTTATAAATTACTTTAAGAATCAATAATAAATATATCGTATTTTACAATGGAGCGGAGTCGTGGCGCGTGGGGCAGTGGTGCGCAATTATAACGCTGCAGTTGTTAGGTTCGATTCTAACTCAGAGGAATGAAATATTTTATATTTTCATTTCTTCACTCTGGTAACTAGTGTTAGTACACTCTGTTATTATTAAGATACACCTGTTCTCCACTTTCCACCAAATTCTAGAGGCATTGAGTGACGTAACTAGTCGCCACATTTTGTTATTGCCTCCAGAGCGTGGAAATAAGAATATCAAATATTTCAATTTTCTTGAGTTCAAACCTATAACCATTTACAGTCACACTTTTGTACCAAGACAGATCCTATTTTACAATTGCGCTGTCGGTAAATTTGTATGGAAGTTCATAAAGGAAATGACCCGTTATTTTTATTCTATATATAAGTGTGGATAAAAATAGGTTAAAAAATGTATAGCTAACAATATGGTATCTATTTATGACACTGTAACATTAGAAACAAACAAATTGCATACGAAAAAAATACTTATGGCATGTTTTTGTCATCATCTTAGCCACTTTCCCTCAGTAGTAAACCGAGTATATATAATATTTGAATAATAACTTCCTCACATCACATCAAGTAAATATTATTCACTGTTTTTGAGTTACAGCTCTACGTAAAGGCCTGAGCAGTAAATACCCTCATCCATCACATTATCTAACATCACCTAGAGTCTCATAAACATATTGTATGACATGCAACCCCTTGCGTTCTCATATTTCTTTAGAAGGGGTAGTTTCGTTTACAATCTCATCCCTTATAAAGAAGGCAATATGGCGTATTTGTTGATGTTTTTTATTGAAGTAGTCGCGTGCTTTACCGTTGACAGAAATTAAACTGCGTACCTATTCAGTGGACATGCGGGTCCCACTTAGGGTTGTTTTTCTTATTACTTTTTAATATATGTATATAATTTTCAATATATTTTTGTTTCTATTTATTTACTAATCATTTTACTATTTAATAATATGTATAATAATATTATATGAAAGATATATCCTTGATTATAATGAATATCTTCATATAAATAATAAAATTAAATATTGAAAAGTTAAATAATATAAAATTATAATTTATTTTGATTTGTATAATATTTTAACTATGAAATACCTTACGTTGTATAAAATATCTTAAAATGTAACCACTATTTCCTTGAAAATGAATGTTCAGCCCTATTCCGTACAGTTGACAACATAAACAGCCTAAACGTTTGTTAATTGACCGCCGCCCGACGCCGGCGCCCGCGGCCCCTCGCTCGCACTCCTCACCCGCACTGTATCGCTTTTTTATTAATATATCACACATCTAAATCGAATCTAAATGCAACGTAAAGTACGTTAACGTAATTTAATTTACAATCTCATGTCATTGTCGCTCAGTGGATCGGAAGACGACCAGAACTGGTTCCTTGCTCTGGTAGATTAAACGCGGCGTTGAGTTGCGCCACCCAACTCACAATGTCTGGCAAATTGGACGTAAAATGGAAGATATTTTTTCTTTCTGTTCAGGTGCTAGCTATATATGTATTTAATAATAATAATGACTCTTTATTGCACACTAAAAAGAGAATACATTTCATAAGCGACAACGGATAATAGGCGACCTTATCGATGAAAAGCTATTTCTTTCAGGCAACTTGCAATCGTTGGAGTTCACAAAATAAATAATGAATAATGGGTAGGGTATAAATAATTCTAAATAAATAAGAAATAAATAAATACTATACAATACGATAACTTACACACATACAAACATACGTCGTTGTATGTATTTATAAGTAATGTATTTGAGTATTTGAGCACTCAAATACATTATATTTTACATATAAACGATATGGAAATTAAAGTATATTAAATAAAGCTAAATAAAATGCTTAATTTGTACGATGTTTTAAAAGATTCTTAAAAATGAGGAATGTTTTAGGACCTGTAACATTTAATGGTAGAGTTTTCCATAACCGGAACACAGACAAAAAGAGTTGCTATAATAGGAAGTGTAAAAGAGTTGCTTTAGTAGGAAGAGGAATGATGTGGAATTTTTAGGGTAACATTGTTATCAGATCGTAAAAGTCGGGTATAGGAGCCACCCAAAAACTCAAAACGCTCCTTTACGTAAAGTTGAGAAGTTCGATTGAAGAATGCAGAAGAGAAGATGAAGAACAGTATCTACTACGTATCTTACCTTGGAAATGGTTTATGCTCTAATCTTATTAAAAAAAAATATATAATTTATAAGCAAAAATGATAAAAAAATGAGGTTTCACACATAATAAATAGGCCCAGATCTAAGAAGCCTATTGTGGCGCAGCGGCACAAACGTGTGACTGTAAACGACACGATGTGGGTTCGTACCCACTCGAGGAAATGAAATATTTAATATTTTCAAATTAAATATTTAATGTTTCTCATTTCTTTGGTCTTGTAACAGGGTAAAGCGCGGCGTTGAGTTTCGCCAAAAATTCAGCGGAAAGTGGGAAACGGAAATAGAACGGAGTGTCTTAACACTAGATTCCCAAATTCTCTCTGCCTACCCTGCCATGTGCGGGATACAGCGTGAGTTATGAATGAATGAATCAACAAAAAATATTTATTTTTAAATTTAAGTTTAGTATTTTCTGTCCTCGGTGTGGAATAACACTTTAAAAAATAGTAAAAATATTAAATTATTAGTATTCTCTCTTGCCAAACGATAATTCTTACGAGTTGTCTTTGGGTAGCGGAAATTTGTAAAAATCTCCCTACAGAGATGCTAACAACATAAATAAGTTGTAACAAGCGTATAAGAATTTCGAACGGATGGCTTAGTTGGTCAGAGCGTTTGAACGGTCTTCATGAGGCGCAGGTTCAATTCTTGCTTCGTTCAAAATTTTTATACGCTTTTTAAATTTAAGTTTAGTATTTTCTGTCCTACGTGTGGAATAACACTTTACAAAATTGTAAAAATAAAAAATAAACACATTTTTTCAAGCTGCTGCACCTACCAGGGTAGGAAAAAGAAACCTAATGCTAAGATACTCCTTTATATTATAAATTCATAATATTATTAAAACTATGATAGTTATAATTTTGATATGAGTTGTGTATAAGATTGAAGCCTGTCATGGCGCAGGGGCACAAGCGTGTGAGTGTAAACGACAGGTTGTGGGTTTGATCGTCACTAGAAGAAATAACATATTTCATATTTTATTTTTTTCAATCTGATAGCAAAGCAAGGCCGTGGCGTTAAGTTCCGCCATTCAACACGCAATGGCTCAAATTCGGCGAAAAATGGGAAACAGGACGGCGTGTCTAAACACACGTTGACTAGGTTCCCAAGTTCCCTTAGGCTACCAAGCCATGCGCTTTTTTTTCTAAAAAAAAAAAATAAAAAAAAATTACACGATGTCCGTGTCGTATATCGGTTGATCTCACGCGCGGGTACAACACGCGTTGTAAAAACAAAATAAAGCTTGTCATAATGAAGTGTGAAGGGAGTGTAATGTGGACATTAGTTCCGCGCGGCGCATTCGTCAAGCGACGTGTGCGACGCGACGCGTCCTATCTCAGGTATTCAATACAATTTAATTAAAATTCATACTTTTTTTTATATAATTTTGCTATTTGTAACTCTCCTAGATATTAGGAAAAGGGAGCTTTGCCACCTGAGTACGAAAGTAAATATATATGTATACGGTAGATCGTAAATTCAATATCTACTCTCATTTCCTCTTTTTTTTATGGAGAAGACGGCAACGAGCGTACGAATCACCTGATGGTATGTGACCACCGTCGCCCAAGGCCCCGTTTAACACCAGAGGAGCGTTGCCGGCTTTAAGCTAGATGGGCCGGGGCTCGGTATTACCAAATGCGAAACAGCAGGTGGTCAAAGCCACTACTTAACGCCGGTTTTAAATGCCGGGGGTGGTAATAATCCGGTCGAGACTCATGCGTGTTGCCATTGCTGACGGCGTGACTCTCCCACACGTACTTTAGTCGCTCTGGTAATGAAGAAAATCTCAGTGATTAGTCACTTAACACGCAATGCCTTGCAAAATTCAGCGATAACTAAGGAACGGCAGTGTTTTAATAGGAGTGAACTGCCTTAACATCTGCTTATCAAGTTCTTTCGCCTGCCCAGCTTGAAGCTTGAATTCAAAGAATTTGCATGGAGAGATAATTAATTAATTAAAAACATGTATTGCAAGGTTATTATTACCCGATCCATCGAATGCACATTTGCACATGCAATACCAAATTTAGCAAGTATAATTAATATTGTTTATTTTATATAATATTAACGTTCATAACATTTTTATGGAAATCATGTAAAACGTTAATTTAAGCGCTTTTAGTATGTACAGGTAGTTTTTTGAATTTTGACATTACAAAGTATATTTTATAGTAAGAACTAGATCAGCCATTAGCTAATAAAATGCTTCAGTTGTTTTAATGTAAACCTTATTAAGTGTTAATGGCTAAAAACTCTAGATGTTTCTCGCTACGTAGTAGTAGGTAGTTTAGCCTAGATAGTGTACCTATCGCTGTTTTTATGATATAAAATCTAGTATTAGAAATCGAGAAATCGCTCAATCTGCTCTGAAACTCAGCGGGGCGATGAAAACGTGGCCTTATATGAACTGGCCATAGCTCTTGACGCCTTATTCATCGTTTAAAATCTCCACAAGACATTCCTGGCGAGTTATCTGGAATATTAGCAAGGATTGATAAAATAGAGTCGTCCGCCCAATGACTTCACTATTGAGGAATTCCGTTTTGTACATGTGCTTTTATTTTTATGTATACTCTTACGTGCTTTGCATAGAGATATAGTGGTTTAACACTCTGTTTTTCACTTTTCACTTGTAAGTCAAAATTTGTAACAGTTTTGTCTATGATCAGTCTGGTGATAACAAAATTTCCTAAAAAATAGACAATAATCCTTTATTTCAAAAAGCCTTGTTTATTTTTAGGCTTGTACTTGACACATTGTTGATTTGACTCTCATTATTAATTGACATATATTGTCTTACTTGGTAAGTGAACGTTTTAACACAACATCCACTTTTTTATAACCTTCACTTTTTTTTATAAAGAACATCATTAGCATTTTTATATTTTTCTAAAGTACAAATAATTTGTTCTATGCTAAGAATTTAAATTAATTAAAATATTTATAAACACAGGTGAGTTATATATTTATAACTATAGTATAATCCTTTTTATAATTTCATTTTTTTATCTATTAATTCGTCTTGCTACAGAGAAACCCACATACAATTAGTATGTAGATCAAGGTGTTAGCCTTCCAAATAAAGGCACAAATCACATTGATTATGAATTATTTTGTAAAACATAAAGTGATATTCTACACTTATAAAAGAAAAATGCTTTTTATAAAATGTATAATAATAAAAACATCGCGGAATTGTAACCCGTGTCCTATCGAAACCGTCTAAACGCTATGAACAACCAAGTCATACGTTCTAATCTAGCTACGTCAAAATTATTATAATGTTATTACAATTTCTTTATGATCTTTAGATCATCTTTGTGGGTAGATTTTTAGAAATTCCGCTATCCCAAGATAATTGTTTACAATTATCACTAGACAAGAAAGGATAATATTTATTATATATTTTTAATATATTTTATATTTTACATTTAAGAAAAAATAAAACTTTTTAAAAAAACGTATAAATAACAAAATTTCCCATATCATTTTAACTTATTTATAAATAGAACTTCTGCAGCTCTACCATTCCAGGATAATGGTACTTCGTAACGCTTGCTTACAACTGCTGCATTAGACCTCCTAGGACCAATCTTTACAAATTAGATTAATGTTCACAGAAAAACTGACATTAAAGTGAATGACGTTGGGTAGGTTTATAATAGTAATAGTATAGATATATAATGTAATATTGGCGTGGCGTGGCGTGGCGTGTCGGCGAGCGTGGCGGTAGTCGTCGGCTGATTGAAATGTCACGGCGCGGGCGCACGCTTGCCGTGAAATCGTTAATGACCACTCAGGAGCAGGGCTGAGCTGCTGAACCAAATATTTATGTTCATAATGTTTTACTATAGATGGAAGCTACTTTATAACAATTACGTCAAAATTCCGTTGTGGTAAATAAAGATACAGTAAGAGAAGGAGATTGAATATTTTAAATTGTATTAGTAGTACATTGTTTTTATTTTAAAATTATGAATTTTTGAGGTCTACTAATAGATATATTGTTCTTTTTTTCAAGTTCACGTTATATCCATATATAGAATTTGGGAAGCTAGTGTGGAGTAATTCCGTCGGTGGTACAGTTAGTTAGCTTAAGATATTTCCGTTTCCTCTTTTTCGGAAAATGAGACGTTCTATGTTGAGTGACAGAGCCGAACTCTGTGCTCTTTACCCTGTTACAAGAGCGAACAAAAGGAAGAGAAAGAGAGAGAAGATCGAGGAAAAATCTGTTTCATCTAGTGGGAATTGAACCAACAACCTGTCGCCTAAACAGTCATATGTTTATACTTCTGCAGCACATCAGACCTCATAATAAATACAATTTATGGTACAATAAAATGCATCATCCTCAACCCTGAACTTGCAGCGATGCTCTCGGCACATTCGCGGGTCATTATAAAGCCATTTGCGCTGACAATTGTTTACGGACATTTACATAATTTACATGCGGGCGACGCGTGTGACCACGTCTACAGTATATCATTTTGTGTCTTCACGGATCTCTTCAAGACTGGTCTTGGACTATAATTTTGCGTTTGTAAATTAATTTTGCTACAATATTATCGCATGTCATTTTATCTTATTTCTCGTTTTGCACAATCTCTTTGCAACGATTTATTTTATTTTAATTTAAACAAAAAAATACTTTGTTGTTTAATTTTCAATGTGTTATTTCAAAGTAAAAAGGAGTTATTAAACATATTATTCTTCTTGTTATCCAGCTGTTGAAGATTATACATAGACACTTCAAAAATAAGAAACGCCTTATATTAATCGCCTTTTCCACTTAGCTTCTAATATCTTGTTAGAATCACAATCTCATTACAATATTTTTAATCTGTATTCATGTGTAATACCTTTCATATACGTCTTATATGAATCATTTGTGTTTAATTTAAAAGGTGTGTGTGTGTGTATGTGTGTGTGTGTGGGGGGGGGGGGAGGTGGTGGTTGTTCGGTTGGTCGATGTGGTAATTTTAATTGCATTTATTTTCAGCTTAATTCTGTATCCCGCATATGACAGCGTAGGCAGAGGACACTGGGGAACTTAATTTTAAGACACTCTGTTCTTTTCCTTAGTTTCCGCTAAACTTGAGGTAGTGCATGTTGAGTGGCGTAACTCAACGCCGCGCTTAGGTTTATTACTAGACTGTAGAAATATATTTTTTTTTCCTCGAATGGACATCGGACCCACAACCATTGTAACAACGTCACGCCCCTTCGCCACGACAGGCGTCACGCGACAAATACATGTCCAGTTTTTAATATTTCATAGTCAATCTTAATTAACATATGCCTCAATAGCAGAGTTCGGCAACTAATTTGCCGAAACCTGCTCATTACAGCCGATATAGATTTTAAATGCTTACATCTCAATCATAGGATCCAGAGAAGATTATAAGATGATTGTAATGAGATTGTTAACTGGCTCAGTACTTTACTAAAATTAAGTGCATTGGAGAGCAGAGCATCAATCACAGAGGATGTTTGGCGAGAGCGCGCCACCGCCGCGCCGGCCGTGTCGTAACATAATTTTACTTTACCCGATGATAGCATCACCGAAGTACCGAGGTTCCCTATTCCAGGCTCACACGATATCACTTAATATACCAACTATACGATATATTCTATTGGAGTACGGAATTTCTTGGTAAAAAAAAATGTAATGTGTCACGGCTCTCGATTCATAGATTCCATAATGGGTGTGTGAACCGATTGGTAGACGAAGTGAAATCGTCAAAAAAGGATAATGTTATAAAATAACCACCTATTACAGTTGATTCATGCGCCGCAGAAGTTAAAATATCAATAAAATATCTTAATCGGTGTTTCTTATTTATTATACAATAAATATAATATTGATTCGATATTTTGTTTGTATTATATATATAACCAGTATTTGGCTGTGTTATTTTTTAAATTTCAAGTTATATTCTACATATTTGATAGTTTTCTAACAGTCAGAAGCTGCATTCTGGCGACAAGTCATTTAAATATCATATTTGTTACAATAATCCTTCCGGGTGTTCAGAATACAGTCTCCTCGGTACATCGGTCGAGTAATTCAGCACGGAGCTAAATTTATTAGAAAACCGATCGCGCCCTTCTCCGCTCGCCAATTTACTAATCGTAACTCATCTGAGATAAGAGTAGCATTACGGCGTGGCGGGCGGCGCGGCGTGGCGTGGCGGGCGCGGGCCCGACGGTTATCGATGGCCAAATGCTCGTGCCATAATAACGAAGCTAGATCGTTTTAAATAATATCGAGGCCCAATGGTCATTGACCGCTGATCTTTATGACGCATCGATATTGCTGATAGCTAAAACTATTTAAATATTAAATATTGCTATATAAAATGTAGGAAAGTGGCGTAGAACATTCACATTAAATATTTTTAGGACAGTTAACTAATTTCTTGTTCATAAATATAATTGCAATAATATATTTCATTTCGATATATAAAAATATCTATAATCAAATTGGAAAGGAGGCCAATAAGTGAGACTTTCATTTACAAGGAATTAGTATCGGAATGCGCAGGCGCATGTCTGAACCGTAGAGTTGTAATATAACGAGGTGTAACGCATTAGCGAGCGAGGCTGGTGGGAATTAGCTACGTCACTCTATATAAGCGCCACAATTTCGGTTGTACCATATGAGTATTTCACGTGGTTATATTAGTTTATTGTTACTAAATTGATATAATTATGTAAAGTTTAAAGTTGTATAGTTTTTATTAATATAAGTAAGTGCTTACAATTGCAATTGAGTTAATTTACTGATAAAATATAATATCATCCTTATCTCTTATAAAGTCTATTAAACGAGTACAACAAGTTATCTAGTAGGATAACCATTATACGATAAGCCATGATATATTTTCATTTAGCAAAAGTAAAAATCCCAATGGACAGTTAAAACAATTTGTCACTGGCGTCTTTGTATCGCGAATGTGGGAACAAGAAGTGTGAAAATAAGAAAAAGAAAGAGAAAATCATCAAGTGCAGATTCCGAGAAGTACATGTACAGCGTGTATTCTCACGACGCGTCGTCCGGAGCGCCGAGCGGGGCTCGCCGTCAATTGATCGTCCTCCAATTAGACAATTGTCCGCTTTACGCCACTTCACACACCACCACTTCACCCGCCTCGTCCCGCGCCGCGTCTGTGCCTGGGAACTGATAATTGTGTCTCGTCTACTGGCATAGTGCCGCCAAATAATACGTTTTCTAAACTACTGTAGAAATGACTCATCTATAGTGTCTAAAGTAGGTATAAATGCAGCTCAAATAAAACGCAAAAACAAAATCAAAAGATACTTTCAAAATGATTTTAAATAATTGGGATGTTGCGTATAATTTCGTTAATCGTAGGGACTATGATTAATAGAGCAGAACAAAACCCACAAATCACGATTAAAAAACCGGAGCGCCGGCTCCGTACGCAAATTATTTAATTGTCGCTCGCCGCCCGCTCTATACTTAGTGGCCATAAATCTAGAGGAATTATACGCGAATTATTCAAAGGCGCCGGCTCCGAGCCTCTATTCATCTTCTAAACAAATGTTAGGACGCGGAATACAATCGACGCAGCGTTCCTTTGTCCGCTCGAGCGCAAGCGGAACTAGTTACTGTGGCGTTGATTCATAGCGCCCGCGCGTCCTTCCCGCTTTCTGTCAGGTGATAGTGGCATCGACGCACGCGTACAATCGCCGCCGCCCTATCGTGCCATCTGCGTGAAATATTCCACCACCAGTACAATGCTCGCTTACCCGCAAGCTTCATTACAACTACCACGTTTGCCTACTCCGATGTAATACGAATCAGATTGGCACGATCGCGAGCCGAACGCAAATCTCGGTTGAACAATAACGACCTGCGGCCACGTAATTCACGCCACTGCGTTCATCATGCAAAATGCCTGTGTTTTATAAGGAACAAGTAAAATCAACTTAAGGTGGGTCGTTTAAGATTGTAAATCGTGTGTTGGCTTTATGAGTTACGTCGCGGGGGTGTAAAGTGTTTGCTATCGCAATTTGAATGTACGTGGTACGGCGTGGAGCGCGGTGGTAGTGCGCGGGCGCAGCGCCGGACTGATACGCATCGTCTTGTTAGCGATATCTGATGGTCGTTGCTGTAATTGGCACGGAGCGTGCGCGCCTCCGCCACAGCTCTCATACACTGCGAATAAATGCTTTATCAATTTTAAATATTCCACAGGTATCAATTTTAATACTGCACTAACTTAAATTAGCTTATCTATACGCACTCGAACATTTCTACCAATTGTACGTGTACAAGTTCTATGGGAGTCGTGCAATATGAATCATTTATCATCTTTCATAGCTTTTATTTTATAACCAATTTTTGAATGTACACATATTACATTAGTATATAATATTGAATACAAAAACTTGTAGATATTTACTGAACTAATATTTATTTTTTGAAGCCTGAGAAAGGAGGGATGAGGAAACATGTAAACGCTGTGGGTTCGATCAATCGAATAAATAAAATATTCACTTTTCTATTTCTTCGCTCTTGTAACGAAGCAAAGCGTGGTGTTGAGTTCCACCACTCAACATGCAATCCATAGAATTCGGCAGTAAGCTCGATCCAAGTCTTAAAGTCATCATCATCCCACATTTTCAACCTCATGAGGCGTCATATCAGCAATGACACCTCGTGGTAGTTCTATAAATAAATTTTCACAAAATATGTTTTGATATTTTTTATTACAAAACATGTAACTGAAAACGTTTGTGTTGGTTGTGGGTTCGATTTCCACTCGAGGAAGTGAAATATTTTATACCAGAAAATTAAACATTGGTCATTTTCTTGCTCTGGTAACAATGCAAACCAACACCTCAAGTTTGGCAAAAATTGAAGAATAGAATGGAGTGAGTATCTTAACAATAGGTTCCTAAGTTACCTTGCCATGATAAGTTAAAAAAATCTAGAAACTTCAAAGCTCCTAAATTAGTCTCCTGACTTAATAACTTCAGCTGCTTATAAATTTTGTACGTTAAATAAATATTAATATAATCTGCGCAGGCGAAACTGAGCGGGTCCACTAGTATCATAGTAATACAAAATCTCTGGAAATACTTACGGAGTGGGTTCCAGAACGGGATTTTATTAAAAGTATTTTCATATCGCCACCTTAAATATGCACTGTTGAATTGTCCCACATTGTCCGATGCTATCATACCACGTGACGTATAAGGGGTGAGCCGCGTTAATAGCGCGAGGTGTCGCAGTATTTGCATACAATGAAAGTTCCGTTCGCACTTGTCTCCACTGCCTTCTTCTTTGACCAAAACTTGCCTAACAAGCCGTTACAGGTCGAAAACAAGTGTTCTAGCTACATGATCGGTAACTAGCCATACGTACATTATATAATTTTCAAATTTTGATTCTTTTTTTTCCTTTACACTGTATCTCGCAGCACGGTAGACAGAGTAATCTTAGTATTAAGATACTTCATTTCTATTGTGACATTTCATTTTGGTTCCCCATTTTTCGCCGAGTGCTTTAGGTTAAGTGGTGGAATTCAACGCCGCGCTTGGGCTTGTTATGAGTTAGTGAGTAAATTACAATGTCACGTCTCATTTCTTCAAGTGTGGATCGAACCCACTAACTGTCACGACTACAGCTGCACGCTTGTGCAACCACTGCGGTATGATTGGCTTCGACTTGTGATGATTGGCTTCGACCTATACAATATATGTATATGCTATTTAAATTGATAATCTTTATCTGACACTATAGTCGAAAAATTTTATCACTTTATTGTTTCTGAAATATATGGTTTTATGTACTGCCATGAATGATAGCTTAGAAAATATTAAGAACGACCCCAATTCAAGACCTTGGCCCCAAATTAACATGCACATAATGTCCAATCGTGTCCATTAACAGTACTGTCTCAGTTAATAAACAAAAATCATTGTCTAAAGCCATTTAAATCAAACGGATGTCGGAAACATGGCGTTTGTAATTAGTCAGAAGCAAAGTGGGAATTAAAAAAGACACCGCCAATTGTCCAGCGAATATCAATGAGAACCGCCGCGTGCCTCGTGAGAACAGACACGTGGATCTCATTTATCTCGCTCAGCATCGCTCCTGACCTACTTGTGATCCTTAATATCTAGCTCATCTGCTTTATGATCATACAAATGCTGATGAACGTAGCTGATTTATATTTAAATATATTCAATAATATATAGTAACTATTTACTAAATACCGTCGTAAAGTCGTGGGTTCGATTTCCACTTAGGGAATTAATATTTTCATTTCAAGGAAATCATTGATGTTTTTATTTCTTCACCATGGTACAAGGTAAAACACGGCTTTGAGTTTCGCCACTCAACACGCAATACCTCAAATGCGGCGGGAAGTGGGAAACGGAAGTGGAACGGAGTGCCTTAACACTAGATTCCCAAGTTCCCAACACGCTATATCCCGCATATGGCAGGGTAGGCCTCTGCCATATGCGGGATATAGCGTGCATCTGAGTTGAGTTGAGTTGAGAAGAAAATCATTACGCTTTGACGTGACAATTTTCATAATGATGCAGCAAGACGATGGATAATGCTCGTAGTTTTAAATGTATTGCGCTAGAAGCTTTATTTTGTCTGTGCTTCAAGGAATAGTAGACCTAAATATTTTATATTACTACTAATATCAACTCGCCATCCCTACGCGGTTTGCCTTACGAGGTTGATTTATTTTAAATTGGCACATCACTATGGTATATTACATTGGACCTCGGTTGACCTTCGAAAACACAGTATCGACGATACTGGAGGAAGGTCACGTAAAAAGCACGAGGACCCCCCGGAGGGCATGTATGAAGAGGTTGATGACAGTGGACGAGGTGAAAGAGGTATGCCGAGACCGTAACGTTTGGCGCTCCGTTCTCTCTGCCTACCCCGCTAGGGATATAGCGTGAAGCTAAGTAAGTAAGTAAGTACATTGGAAGCCTATTGTGGCGCAGAGGCACAAGAGTTTGACTGTAAACGCGCTACAGGTTGTGGGTTCAATCTGCACTCGACGAAATGAGATATTTAATATTTTAAAATTAAATATTCATTCGTTCTCCTTTCTTCGTTTTGCCATGTTTGTGTTTTTCCCACAACAAGTTCTTAAGTTCCCTCCGCCCTCTCATGTGCGTAATACAACTGGAAGCTGAAGTAATATTTTAATTTAAGCTTATTTTTTAATTGTTTAAGGCATTGTCTTCTTAACGATATTAAGCTAGTGTAGACTAGCATTCATATAAATTATAATTATTACGAATAAATTAATATACTCATATATAAATAACACATTACATTTACATACAATACATATACAACAAAACATTTTTCTACTTCATTAAAATTAATAGCGACAATTAGATCGTTTTATGTGATAGCTTTAAGGGCATGATAATATTGGTAATATTAAAAGGTGGCGTGAGATAAACGTGCAATTTAAATAAAATGAGGTTGGTTAAGCGTTGAGGCTGTCGGTCGACGGAGAGGCCGCGGGCGATGCCAGCCCCGCGCACCTGCGCGCCGGCGCCTGCGCACGCGCATATAATGTTCGTATTTTAATATTAACACTTCTATCTTATTGTTAATTATAACATAAACGGTATTTTTTTGGAAATTTATCTAACTTTACAAATATTTATTTAAAAAAATAAATGGACTTTTGGTGACTTATGTAGGTCATAAGGACCATAGGTAGGTAAAAACCAGCTTTTTTGAAAAATCACACACGTACACATGATCGTACACGTACACAAACACAGACACACTGAGTAAACACGACTAGGTAACGACGTTTTATTCGTGAAAGAATGAGTTGATCCTTTTTTAATTTTACATAATGTTTTTTTTTATCATTTAGTTGCCACTTTATGTCCATTAGCACATAGCTTGAAGGTTGATAGGATCCAGGCGCGATATATTATGAGAGTAACGAAATGTAAATATTTTATTTTTCCTAGTGACGAAAGAGCTACTGCCGGCACCTGACATACTCGTAAAATACAAATTATCTAATATTAGCTTTATTTTTTTAAATAATAAGTAAGTTTTAAGCTGTCTTTATTTACATAATAAATTTAAGATTTTTTTTCTTTCAGCTTCTTTCTTTCTACCCTGCCTATATGCGGAGTACACCGCATATAGGCAGGGTAGGAAGAGAAAATATGGTAATCTAGTTTTATGATACTGCGTTTGACAAAGTGTCAATGCCGTCGAATTAGAGTCATTGCGTAGTAAAATATTAAATATTTAATGTCCAAAAATATATTGAACCTTTCAGCTTAGAATATAAAAATACAATTATCATTTACCTACAAGAATTTAGTTAGGTCTAATATATACGAGTATGATCTAAGGATTAAAGAGTGTTACATATGTATGTATAACGTGCAATGTACACTAGTGTGTAACAATTAATCTTTGGTGCTAAACTTAAATTTAAATGCGTATAAAAATTTGAAACGAAGCAGGATTTGAACCCGCGCCTCTGGAATACCGTTCCAGCGCTCTGACCAACTAAGCCATTCGTTCTCACCGAGCTCCGTCGAAATTCTTATACGCTTGTTACAACTTATTTATGGTCAGAGCGCTGGAACGGTATTCCAGAGGCGCGGGTTCAAATCCTGCTTCGTTCAAAATTTTTATACGCTTTTTAAATTTAAGTTTAGTATTTTCTGTCCTAAGTGTGGAATAACACTTTAAAACATAATAAAAATAATCTTTGGTGGTTGTATTATTTAATGATTTATATATAAGTAGCTTTTACAAATTTTCAGCTTCACATAGTGTTCTGCATATTACAGGGTAGGTAGAGGGAACTTGGGAGCCTAGTGCTAAGACACTCCGTTGTGTTCTCTACTTTCCGACAAATTACCAGAGAGAATAAAATAAAAACACAAAATTTAATTTGAAACTATAAAATACTTCACTTCCTCGAGTGGGGAGACATTAACTTTCAAATAAAAAAGAAACCACATTGAAATCATTCTATAAGTTCCATAACATTGATGCTACGCATATACTTAGATGGACAGATAGATTAAACATATAACACTTCTCTTTTCTCTTCGACGGAAAAAATGGCAGTATTAAAGTCCAGTATATACAATAAAGCCCTTATTGCCTTCCTCGATACTGTTTCTATACAACACAATTTCTCAATTTGAACCAGTAGTTCCTGAGATTAGCTTGTTTATAGAAACAAACTTTTAGCTGCATTATATTAATTATATCAGTAACTATATGAGTAAATTTAATAACTTCCCTGGGAACTTAGTAACACGTTCGTTCCCATTAAGACACTACTATGTTTTATTTTCCACCAACTTTTCAAAGCATTGCGTATTAAATGGTGAAACCTAATTCCTCTTTATCACAGCGAGGAAATAAAATTATTAATTATATAATTTTCTTGAAGGAAAATCAAATCCAGTGATTATCGCTTTTATAGTCGCAAACTTGTTCCCACGACTTACGCCATCACATCTGTTTAGGTCTGAAAAATATGATGTAAATCAATGAAAAATAATAATATTGAAGTTATCTAGACTGTTATCGAAGTTTAAATATGGACAAATGTGGGCGGTGATGCGCCCCACGAGCTCATCCAGACAATACGATTTATATTTATTTCATAAGGTCTGTCGTGGCGCAGCGGCACAAGCGTGTGACTGTAACCGACAGGTTCGATGCCAGTCGAGGAAATGAAATATTTAATATTTTCAATTTAAATATTTAATGTTTCATTTCTTCGCTCTGGTATTATGGCAAAGCGTTGAGTTCCGCCACTCAACACGCAATGCCTTAATTCGGTGGAAAGTGGGGAACGGAAGTAGAACGGAGTGTCTTAACACTGGGTTCCCTCTGCCTACCCTGCCTCGTGCGGGGATACAGCGCAAAAGTAAGAAAAAATATTTCATTAATTTGAAGTATATCATGGCGCAAAGCAGGTGGAATTATAAAGGCGATCGATTATGGATTTGAACCCCACTCGAGAAAATGAAACATTGAATATTTTCATTTCTTAGCTCTATTACAAAGCAAAGTACGGTGTTGAGTGGACGGTAGGGAATGAAGCAGAGTGTATTAACATTAAGCTCAAAAGTTTTCTCTGTCTACGCAGCCATGTGGGTGATACAGTGTGAAGCTGAAAAAAAAAGAATATATTTGTTAACCTCAATTAAATAAACATTTAATTAAATTACAGTTAAAACAAACTCTGTTCACAAAATAACAATGGCTTTACAATGGCATGCATCGCCAATTGCAGTAATTCAGTAATGGTCGTTGCGTCTTAAAAACTTCCACGTGACGAGTATTCCATTAAAATTGTACGAATACGAATACGTGTTTTCATGTAAGTTTATTATTTTGATGTAAATTTAGTAATATGATTGCAATTTGGGGTTAATAAATGTATCGTAATCTTGGAGCGAGCAATTAACGCGGGAATATTTGAAAGGTGATAAAATCGTGGAGCGGAACGCGGCGCCGACGGACGTCCGCAGTCCGCTAAGGTTATCATATAATTTTTGTATCATGCATATGTGATGCAGGTCTCGCCAGGGCTGAAAGGCTAGCTTTTAGTGACTTGAATCAACTTAAAATTTGTAGCATATTTTCAATATTGTTAGGTTAGGTTACTTTGCGAGTCTTTTGTTGTTGCAATCACGTTTTCAAAATGTTGTTTTTTTTTTTTAGCTTCACGCTGTATCCCGCACTAGGCAGGGTAGGCAGAGGGAACGGAAGTGAAACCTAGTGTTATGACACTCCGTTCCACTTCCGTTCCCCACTTTCCGCCGAATTTGAGGCATTGCGTGTTGAGTGGCGGAACTCAACGCCGCGCTTTGCCTTAGTACCAAATTAAATATTGTTTTAACTTTTATTATTTTTATATTCTTTCAATCTCCTAATTTGAGATTTTATTACTTGGAAATATTATGAGGTGTATATTTAGAGTAGGTAGTAGGAGTAATATTTTTTTTATTTTACCTTCTCGCTTTCACATATAAGGGAAGGAACTTGGGAACCTAGTGTTAAAATACTCTATTCCCATTACACTTTCATTCCCTGTTTTTCACCATACTATAGACGCTTTGCATGTTAAATGGCGGAAAATAACGTAACTTCTTATACCTCGTGTACTTGCTACTATTGCGTACAACACCACATACGTTGAGGAAAACTGTTACAAATTATAATTATAAATATGAATAATGTACAATACTTGAGGCTGGTCGTGGCGCAGGAGCATAAGCGTGTGACTGTAAACGTGACAGTTCGTGGGTTCGATCTCCACTCGAGGAAATGTAATATTTAATATTTTCAAATTATATATTAAATATTTTCATTTCTTCGCTCTGGTAATACGCAAAGCCTCAAGTTCAGTGGAAAGTTCAGAACGGAATAGAGTGTTTTAACATTAGGTTCCCAAGTTCCCTCAACATATCCTGGCATGGCTGTGCGGGATACAGCGTGAAGCAGAAAAAAATTACTAATTAATAACCAAATAAAACAACATTTCTAATTACTATTCCACGAGCTACGAGCCATAGCGTGATATGACGTGACCTTTTCAAAGCCATTTCTCATAACGCGATGGTATATTTGATTATTTGTTTCGACACGTGGTTATCCAAAAGCCGGTGAAATACTTGAAGTCGGTACAACTTACGTGAGCATCTGATTAAAATGCGAGGTAAGTGTCTGTCGTGGGAAGTATGTAGATGTGGCATCGGCGCGACGCCGTCTCGTAACTACGGAGAAAGGCAGGGCTGCAGGTGACGTTAGAATGTTAATATTTTAATCTATTTACAAGTTGAAAATAACCTTAAATATTATAATAAAATAAGAGATCTATTTATCATTATAGGTATCAACGAAATATTCATTTTATATAGTTTATTATTATACATTCTTTTAGCTTTTTTCGTTTTTTATAGCTACTAGCTAGGTAACATGGAAACCCAGTTATGAACGGAGTACCGTTCTTATTAAAGCACTTCTTTTGCTCACTTAATGCAACGCCACGACAGACCCCGATTCTGACTAGGTTCCTAAGCGTAAATGTGTTACTCAGTCCATCACTGACGGCGAGGTAGCCCTAACAGAGGCTGTATCTTCAATCGTGGTGCATATTTCGGCGACATCAGCGTCCGATCTCCGTGAGATATCGACACTACACGTGCCCGCCCGCGTCGTGCGAACTGTGCCTACTGTAGACGTACCTTAGCCCAATATTTTTAGTTTCTCTTTGTTTACGGTTGATCAAATCTACTATTAATTACAAATAATTTATTCAGGCCGTACATAGTAGGGTATGCAGAACGATCTTGGGAATGTAGTTGTTAAGATATTCAGTTGTCTTCTTTCTGCCAAATTTGAGGTATTGCGCTGTTGATTGGCGGAACTCAACGCCTCGTTTCACCTTGTTACCGGAGCAAAATAATAAAAATATTAAATCTTTCATTTTCTAGTATAGGCATCGAACTAACAACCCCCTCCCTGCGTTTACACTTGTGTAGAGTCACTGCGCCACTAAATGCCTCAAAAAGTATATAAATTCATAAGCTATAACATAATTCAGGCGACAATTTATAAAATTCTATATAAACCGATAAGCTAATAGGCTGGTCCAAAGCAGAAGCTTGCATAATCGCGGCCAGATCAGTTGTACGGACAGTGTCGATGTCGTAGTGAGTTATGGCGTACACTGTGATTTATCTCCCGATGCGCTGATATGATATAATTAAGCTGGCCACTTGGCAAGCACGAGCGCGAAATATTACCATACTATATAGTTCGGTATCTGGGCCCAGTCGTATCAGCTCATCTCGGCTCGAGCGGCGCGGTCGGGTCACGCATGATATTCCGTGCTCTCACAAATTAACAGGCTTCAATTTTACTTTATTACTTTTGGAACCAGTTTTGCATATTATGATTCAAGGTTTATATCGTAGACTCTGGAATACTTTATGTACAGAGTATGTTGACCTTTGATTGTGCATGATAGTAGACGAAGTATTTATATATGATCTTGGGGTGATAATGAAAACGATATTTTTGTAGTTATTTATGTTTCTGTTATTTTTCTATTCACTAAACTAAGACTCGTGGCGCAGCGGCACAAGCGTGTAACCGACAGGTTCTGGGTTCGATCGCCGGTCGAGAGAATGAAGTATTTAATATTTTCAATTTAAATAATTAATGTTTCATTTCTTCGCTCTGGTATAAAGCGAAACGCGGCGTTGGGTTCCGCCACTCAACACTCTTGGTAATGCTTCAAATCAAGGGAAAGTGGGGAACAGAAGTGAACCGGAGTGTCTTAACACTAGGTTCCCAAGTTCCCTCTGCCTACCCTGCCATGTGCGGGATACGGGATACAGCGTGAAGCTGAGTTAAAGTTAGATACTTAATACTCATATCTCATTGCAATATTCGCAAAGGATTGCCACAAAGCGCAATAAAACGTGGTACTCGTCGTCCAGGCTCTCTTTTTGATTGCATCCTTTATAAATATTCATAATTTTTTTGAATTTAGCAATGAATACATTTTGCTTAATCTTTATTCCTAATTAAATATTAGAGGACGGTCGTGGCGCAGAAACAAACATATCTAACTGTTATCACGACAGGTTGTGGGTTCAATTCTCGCTCCAGGAAATGAAATATTTAACGTGGTCATTTATTCGGTTGAGTGCCATCACTCAAAACACAATGTCTCTCAATTTCTGCGGAAATGGGGTATGAAATTGTCTTAATTGGAACGGAGAGTAATAACACTAGATTAGACCCTTGTGTTACCTCTGCCTACCCTCCTAGGTGCATCATACAAAACTAAAACAAATCTTTGTTCTGGTTTATCGATTTTATTGGACGAATCGAAGCATCGTTAAAGCGGTAGAGACGAATTTGGCTGATATTATTGGTTAATAAGTATTTTATAGATACAGTGTATGTAGAGCTTGGTACTTGCGATGCGGGCCGCGCGTCGCACACCTGCGTCCCTCGTGACTGGCATACCGCTACAAGTGTATAATGAAACGCTTGATTGTTTGATTTGTCACTATTACTATTCATTATCGGTTCATTTACAATACGCAGCGATTCATTTAGTACCGGAAGTACATTTAAATATGTTTTGAAATGTACGTCTTTCCGTAGATCGTTGACACTGTAGTGTAATATTATTGACATTTGTTACTTTTATTTGCATACAAGTCACTTTTTCTTGCTTTACCCCATCAATAACTCACATTGTGTCATTTTTTTTGCAAGAAGTATGTTTTGTTGTATCTATATCGTACATATCGTAAGTCACGCCAATTAAAAAGCCATACCTCAAATTCAGTGGCAAGTGAGGAACGAATATGTTTAAATGGGAACAGAGTGTCTTAACATAAGGTTCCCAATTTCCCTCTGCTTATGCTGCCATGTACGGGATAAGGAAAACAGGAGATTTAGACAAAAAAATCATAAATAGTAATGGAATGTATGTGTTAATAGTACTTATTCCCATTAAATTATCAACAATAAACAAAGATAACATCATCTGCGACACGCAACGAATGCAAACGTATGTACGTGTATCATTGTTCCGAGCGTCCCGGCTACAGCCGCGGAGGTGATTTCTAGCACCGATTAAACAAAATTTATCCTTATCGGACATCCTCCTGCAATATTGAGGTTGAAATTTTTGTATGACCACTGTACTGGAAGCAATGCTGTAGTATACAATTTTTATAGAGCATTTGTAACAATTGCAGGTTCGAATCCCGCTAAACTCACTTGGTGGAAACCCCGCTACTTTAAAATTTTTAGACGTTTTCTAAATAAGTATGGTCCTTCCTAAGTGTAGATAAACAATTTAAAAAGAATGAAAGTGTAAAGTTATTTACATGTAACGCATACGGCAGGGTACGACAAATATTAACGTCATCTGGAGAACGGAAGTGGAATGGAGTGTCTTAACACTATTTTCCCAAGTTCCCTCTGCGTACCCTGTCGTGTGCGGGATACAGGGTGAAGCTGAGTACGACAAATATTAAATAATATCCCAACATTACCCCGAGTGAGAATTGAACATATAGCTGAAGCCTTTTTAGTCGCACGCTAATTTGATATAATAATTACAGTATTGTACATAATTAACGGTCGCCCTTGTCCTCGACGTTAACAGTTATTAATTACTATCTCTACTTTGCAGCAAAGATTAATTTGAATGTAATTTGCAATTAATAAACCGTTAGTGCTTCCGTTGCTCTTGAAAAATATTTCTTTTTAGGGTTCCGTACATAAAAAGGTAAAAATAGAACCCTTCTATCATCATCATCTGCTTGTCTCAAGATCACAAGCATAAATTAATATATAGCGCATAGAAAACTCAAGCACTCAAGGAAAAGAAATATTTAATATTTCCATTTCCTGGCTCTGGTTACTACGTAAAGCTTGGCGTCGAGATTCGCCACTTAATACGCAACGCCTTAAATTTCGAAGAAAGTGCGGAACAAAACGGACTGTCTTATCAATAGGTTCCCAGGTTCCCTCAGCCTGCCCTGCCGTGTTTGATAAGAGTAGTGGCATGAAGCTGTAACCTGCAAAGCGAGGCAATTAAATCAGAACTATTGTACAAGAAATTTTAACTACATTCCTAATTGTTTAATATTGATAATCTTGAGGCCGGTCGTGGCACCGGGGTACAAGCGTACGATTTTGTATTTGATTACCACTCTAGGAAGCGATATATTTTCATTTAAAGGCGTTGAAAGCGGGACTGAACGGAAGTGTCCTAAAGGGGAAATGATTATCTTAAAACTTACTACTTACTTACAGTTGCAACTCTAAAAAAAAAATATCTAACCTATTTTTAAAAATATTTTTCATAAAATTTAAACTAAAATTTTACACGTAAACATATGAATTTAATATAAAATGATGAATTACTAATACAAACCACATCTTGTCAGACTCCTTGTCAGTATCAATGAAAAACAGTTTTTTTATAATGCAATTGCTCTTCTATACAGTGTCATTAATCTTAACCTTCATTATATACATGTAAATACGCGGTGGAAACAACATTTAATAGGTAATAAAATATTATCATCACAAAGAAATCCCACAGTACTTGTGGTACGTACGTGGTTTTCTGTTCTTCCACACTCGGCAACGTTATAGTTACATAATTAAATGTTCCCATTTAAGAATATCAAAAATTACATATTTTCATTTGTTCGTTTTAAGGCAAAGCGCTGCGTTGAGTTCCGCCACT
Organism: Eueides isabella; assembly: GCA_019049475.1. Lineage (NCBI taxonomy): Eukaryota > Metazoa > Arthropoda > Insecta > Lepidoptera > Nymphalidae > Eueides > Eueides isabella. The sequence goes on from CM032386.1 coordinate 1,234,806, forward strand.
CAACACGCAATGCCTTAAAATCGGCGGAAAGTAAGTGGGGAACGGAAGTGGAACGGAGTGTCATAACACTAGGTTTCACTTCCGTTCCCTCTGCCTACCCTGCCTAGTGCCTATTTTTCATTTGTTCGTTTTAATAACTAGGCAAGGCGCGGAAAGTGGGGCACGGTAAGTGTCTTATTGGGAACAACACTAGGTTCCCAGGTTCCCTTTGCCTATCATACTACACTGTGGTGACTGTGGGATACACTGTGAAGTTAAAACATTTTTTTATTGCAGTGGCTTGTATGTAAATGCGACATCACTGTGAATACCATCAATCAAACAAGATTAATCGCCCTTCGACTCGCTCCTCGCTATTAATCATATTTTGTACTAATACCGTGTTTATGCAATTTAATCTTTTGGCTTTTGTGTATTAATATTTTAACAAATTTTTGTTTTTTTTTTATTTAATTTCTGATCGTAGGTTCAAATTTAGGTCGGGGGGGCTTTATTTAGCTAATGATATAACTTTAAAATTCAAATATCTCTTACTCTGAGTTTCACACTGCATCCTGCACATTGAAGGGTATGCAGAGGGAACTTGGGAACCTTAAGGCACTCCGTTCCCCTTCCGTTCCCCACTTTCCGCCGAATTTGAGGCATTGCGTGTTGAGTGGCGGAACTCAAAGCCGAGCTTTGCCTTATTAGAGCGAAGAAATGGAACATTAAATATTTAAATTGAAAATATTAAATATTGCAAATATCGAACCCAAAACCTGTCGGTTACAGTCACACGCTTGTGCCGATGCACGACAGGCCTCTATTACCGAATTTTCGATATAAAATATTACATTTTGATAAATTCAAATACACTTAATAATGTTTTACTTCAAGTGACTAATCATATTGAGGTCATATCATTTTTTTTATTATTTAATCTAGTGTTAAGACTCTGGAGTTATTATGTATTATAAAACTAAACGAAACATATTTTTTTTTCCTCAAATCGGAATCGAACTCACTATCTGACGCTACAGTGTTGTTACAGTTTACAGTTTTGTATCAATTTTAATTTAAAAAAATAATCACACGTCTCCAGTATTCAGATGAGTAATTTTAACAAGTTTTTTTTTTTGTAGAAGCATTTATTTCTGTATAGAAAACAGAAATAGGCAGTAAAGTATATAATAATTATATATTAAATCTTACTGACTATTTATTTATACTTACTTTACACGATTTCTAAAGAATGAAAGTTTGTAAAATGTTCTATTGTAAAAGAAAAAAAAAACGACTTTAAAATGCTAAAAAAGGTACAATACCGAGTGAATAGGTACATAAAATATAAAAAAGTTTTTAGTATTAAGATTTATGACTGTAATTAATAATTTATAATGAATTACGTATGTATATCGAAAATTCTTGTAAAGGTTAATCTGTTTTAGAATTGGCTAAGACACGCTAGTCGGCGCTTTTGATACGTTTGTGCGACTTCTTCAATTTCACTTGAATATTCTCGTAACGCGATAGAAAAAATGTATTGTATCGTCTACTAGCATTTACAAAGTAATTACTGTTAAATTAGTATTCTTCTACGAAAGATGAACATTTTTAAAACAACCGTTAAATTTTAAACGTAGCGGCGGCGTTTAATTAAATGAGACATTGCGTATTGAGGGGAAGAATTCAACAAAGCACTTTGCCTCAGAAATACTGAAATAAAATTATAAACATTTTATTTGATATATTAAAAAAGAAAGAATATGTTCTTCATTTTTACTGACTAAGAAACGAAATACACATTCAATACAATACAAATCTGATCGAAAACACGAATAAATTATTTTGTTTTTTTCTCTGGTCTAGCAAAAATACAAATTGCGTCGTTGATCTCCGCTACTCAACAAGTTCCTTAAAAATTGAGCATAAGTACAGCGTGAAATTTAAAAAACATAATAATTTTGTGTAACGACTCCTTTTTGCAATGATAACCTATCTATTATTCGTGGGGACGTGGATTTTATTGTACTTTCATACAAATTAACTGAAATGATAATTAATATAACTTTCTGACTAAATTTGCCCCTACGACAAAACGCCAATTTTATATGTAAATACCTATTATATGTATTTGAGTAACAACAAGTGTATATATCCGAAAACCTTAGTTAGTAAGAGGGAAAGAGAAGTAAGTGACAGCCCGTTAAGATTAAGATACTTCCTGTCCTCACTTTTCGGTCCTATTTTGGAGGTGTTGTATGTTGATCGGCGGAATTCAACGCAACGCTTAGCATCGTTATCAGTGCGAAGAAATAAATATATTTATTTCATATTTAATTCCTTTAAGTGGTAATCTGACTATGGCGTTTGCATATGCACCCTAGTGCCCCTCCGCCTCGACTGGCCTGAATAATTCTGATTGAATATATGTATACAATATCGCTATGAAGTGTTAGTACTGATTATATATGAAGATTACGGGCAATGATCGTCTATTACACGGCAAGTATAATAGAGGCGTGCGGTCTCGCATCGCAAGTGCGCAGGTGTTGTTCCGAGAGCCGTTTCCTTCCCCGAAGCTGCGCGCGCGCACCTCAGTGTACATTGTACTGTACACGTTATGTTGTGAATGATATTGATTTATGATGGATTTTTTCGTTCCGGTGACTAATAGATGGTTTGGGGTGCTGGTTGAATATAAAGTTGGAGTGATTTAATAAAATTATGTGTAAAACATAGCCTGTCTTATTTAGGTATGTTTTTTCATGATATGTTTTATTTATTATAGAGTTACAATTTTTAATGCGCAAGGCTTTTGATGCTATACATATAGCAGGTCAAGCAAAGGGAACTTAGGAATCTAGTGTTAAGACAATTCCGTTTCCCATTTTCTGCCGAATTTCAGACATTATGTATTGAGTGGCGGAACTCAAGGTGTCGTTTCACTTTTTTACCAAAAATAAAAACATTAATTATTTAATTTCCTCGAATGGGTATCAAACCTACTATCTATCACATTTACAATCGCACAGTTGTGTCGTCCCGCCACAACGGAGCCCAGGGCCTCATTTTCTATGAACTAACTAATATGAAAAAAATCAGCCTTTTTAATTTTCTTCCCAAGATTTTTAAGTTCTTACTTACATTTACAAAGAATTGAAAACCTTCCACTATTTTTGCAATTAAGCTCGCTATATACCAAATTCGCATGTAATTGAATTTAATCTAGTCACAGTATAATTATAGTATTTAGGTATATGTTTCTGGGTATTTCATATTGATATAAACGTATGTTCGTTTATGTGTTCTCAGAACTGTTTTCGACCATATTCTGTCACGTTAACCTTCAAATGTAACGTATTGAAAATTGATATATGCACAACATGAGCTGAGACTCATTAAAGAACAGCTTATTACTTTAAGCACTTTATATTTTTTTTGTTTAACCTCACATTTAACAGGGTACGCAGAGGGAACCTTGGGAACCTAGTGACGCGTTCCCATTAAGACACTTCCGTTTCCTACTTTTCGAGGTCTTACGTGTTGAGTAACGGTTGCTTTGGTATCAGAACGGGGCAATGTAAATATTAAATATTTCCCACCTACAAACTGTCTTCTTTATAGATGCACTCCTGTGCCCCTATACCTTACCTTATGCTATACGTGTAACTAAATACACTATAAGGACTTCGTAAACTTATATATACGTATATTTATTTTGCATAGCTTTAATATAAATTTGAAAAAAATATATATCTTTAAAACTTGTTATGAAATCAGTGTTTCAATCATATTTATATAAATAACTAGGTAGGCTAAATTCTAAATTAATATTGAACGTGCTACCATTATTTTACAGTGAAACACTGTCCCTCTCCACCACTGGAGATTATAGTCTCTTTATGTTTGATATATCATCACCCGAATATTATATAATGAGTTATAAAATAGAATAACAATATCCATTTCCGGGAACGCGGCTCACGACGACCGTCTCAACACTTTATCCACCTTCAAGTCACCAATTATCAGAAATGAGCTATCAGCGTCATTTGTATGTGAAATACGTAGGCTATTGAATAATTCGTTGACAATATGGACTAAATTCAAAGTAATACTAATATAAATAATCTTATAACGATCTTTTATTACGACACAAGCGTTAAATGTTCGAAATTATAAGTAATATAAAATGAAAAACGAATTTGTGAATGTTTTTAATTATGAAACTTCGTGTTATAACCACTGTGATAAAAAGAAGGGTATTATAAGTTTGATTTGTTTGTCTGTGAGTCTGTGTGTCTGTCCGTGGTACCGTAGCTCTTGATTCACCGATTTGAGTACGCCTTTACTTCTAAGATTCTCAGCTATAATAGGTACATATACTTTTATGTTAAATCGTATTAAGAGTTTTAAAGCACTTTGTCAAGATGAAATGGTAATTGTTTGGACCGTATTTATTTTTAATTTTGTTTGTTGGTAGTATTTCTTTCCATAGATGTTTTCAATTTACTATTAAAATGTAGTTAGTAGATAATGTTATCTAGGAATCGATTATATGCCAGCCTTTTTTATATCTACATATTTGTACACTGCACTCTTTATTTTTTTATCTCCGTTCTATTAAAACACTTCCGTGTCCCACATTCCGCTAACTCTAGAGGCATTGCGTGTTACGTGGCCGAGATTAACGCCGCGCTTTGCCTTGTTTTTAGAAGGAAAATATCACTGGGGATCGAACCCACAACTTATAGCGTTTATAGTCACGTTTGTGCCAATGCGTCACGATAGGTTTTAATTGTATATTTTAATTATTGTAATTATTATTAAATAAAAAAATATAACCGATATTTGAAGGAATAACAATCGATGATAAACGAACACAGGTATCGAGCGTGTGTATGTAAATTATAACAGAGTAAATTACCCGAGCAGCGAGCGCATCGCGGCGCGGTTAACGATCGCGGCTTACAATGCCGCCCGTCTGTCGTCGATCTCCTTGTTTCCATATTAAATGTATGAGCGCAATAAAAGTTAATGCATAATCAACAATGCACTTGGTATCACTCGAGATTAATTTTAAATGTTTAAGTGCAACCTGCCATGAATTATTGCTTGATAAGTGCCAGATTACGTCAAAAAGCGGATTTCTCGTTAAGTAATAAAAATGTTTCGTGTTCTTCATTCATTTTAATTAATTATATATACATCGTGTGAAATATAACGGAAATAAGATTCGAGTTTTTTTTTTAGTTTTATGCTGTACCTATCCATGACAGAGTAGGCAGAGTAGGCAGAGTTAACTTGGGAACCCAGTGATAATACATTCTGTTTCCATTGAAAAAAAATCCGTTCCCAATTTTGCCTTGTTACTAAAGCAAAGAAATGAAAACAAGTGGGGATCGAACCCACAACCTGCTTTGTTTACATCTGCACGCTTATGACCCTGTGGAATGGGCTAGATAGGCTAAATAAAAGAAGTAGTGTTATTTTTTCAAAATTCAATACATATTTTTAAAACTCACTTTTATTCTTTCTAAATCTAAAGAATGTAAACATTAAAATTATACAAAATAATACATACGTTAAACAATATCGTAACCACTATCGTACTATCGTTAGTGATAAATATACTTTGATAAGTATAATGTGTCGAAGTTACCTGGAAGGGTTGAACTCATTCAAGGTCGAGGGAAAGCAGAGATCCCGTTAGGTGCCCTTTCCGTAGGCCTTCACCTTTGCCACACGATAACGGCCAGCGGGCATAATGGCAGGTCTTTCAGTTTTTTTTTATCATGTTTTTGTATTTAGCAAAAACTCAATATAACAACGGGTTTTTTTTTAATAAATACGACCTTTTTTATGGGACTTCTATATATATCATATATGCTGTTTGTTTTACAAAATAATAATTGAAATGATAAACATTTAGATTTTTTTATTTTTATTATTTTTAAAGTGTTAATTCACAGTTAGGAAAGTTTGAACTTTTGAACTTAGACGAATTCCAGGAGGTGCGGGTTGAAATCACGATACGTAAAAAAAATTGATACGTTTTCTAAATAAGTATTTAGTTTTTTTGTTTAAAATTAAAATTGTAAAACGTGAGTCCGACTCGCCCACCGAGGTTTTGTATCAATTTCAGGATTATGTGTCACCGAGACAACTTGTTTGTAAGTTTGTATCCATTTGATATAACATGCAATTTTTACCTTAATTTTTATTGTACGAAGAACAAGAACAGGCACAGGAAGAACAATAAAATGCAGCAAACATAATACATAAATACTCGAATCTTTTGATTTTTTTAGTGTTTTAAAGTCTCTGGCCAAGATATTTGATATCAACTTTAATGCTACCGCGTGGTAGAATCAAGCTAAAAGTAATATCCAATCATTATCTTGAGCTAAATGGTTTTGACACAGACTGAGAACAAATCAATTTACTTTTGTTTCCATATTTTATATTACGATATGGCGCCCTAAAATTTGTAAAATTTCTGATGTAGTAAAATAACGCTTGTTTGTATGTACGGTAAGATTGGCAAGCCGAGTGTAATGATCGTATTTTACGCAACGGCAACGGTTACGGACGAAGCGAGTGCGGCACTTTGATAACGAACTCCACCAATTTTTTTTACGGCTTTCTTTATTTAATATATTTTTTATATATAATAAGGCAAATTAAAATAGTTTAATTTATTAATAATACAAAAAAAAACGTTTAACTATTGGAATTATTGAATATAAAAAAGGGATATTTGTCGTGTCTGTCAAAGTACATAATATCTACAGACATACTTTGCACAATCTATAGGTGTGTTTTAAGTTTGAATAATATTGTAATGATCAATGTAATTTATTTTCGGTCCTCAGCCCACTGGGGTTATAAACTTGATTTATTTAGGAAATTAAAGACCGTAGAAAACACATAATGTATTGTAATGTTGTACTGTTCAGGTACTTGCTGTCGTGAGTATTTAAACGTTCTTTTATCAAGATATTATAGTATATAACAAATCAGTCTTTACAAAGCTACCAGTATCGAGTTATGACTCAAATATAATCAATGCTTTAAATTGTATGTGCATCTACTTAGGCGTGTGCGGCCTAGGACCGGTGGCCCTTCTTGAGGACTGTAGAATATGCAGTGAAATATCAATAGTGGATGGAGAGCCTCCGCTCCCTCCCGCGACGCCGCCCGCCCCGCGACCGCCCGTGCCTTCAGCCGCCCCTCCCGCGCGTCGCCGGAATTTACAATGTAGCTCCCAGCCCGCCTCACACTGAGTGCCGAACACTCTCCCGTAATCACTCCTACACGCCAATATGACCTCTATACTAAACACTGGAAGGGCAGATGTCGCCTGTCAAAGTCAACACCGCCGCCCGACCTAGTGCGTGAAATTTTCTCGCGTGGAAATTCTAATGCGCCGCGCGACTGCGATAAAAAATGACTCGCTCTGAAACGTGAATACATTACCGACAGAGACGGCGAGCGTCGAGGCGCCGCCTACTCGCTATGTATTTTACACTCTACATTACCATTCCAACTGAATAAGGGAGGCTCTGGATGGACTATTTAATAAGTGTCTGGCGCCCCGTCCCGCCGCGCTGGCCGGGCCACCCCCACATATATGTTTTACACTTTTATAAAAGACCGCTATAAAACATCTACGTTCGCTCGCGGATGAGGAAATTTTTCAGCGGCATTACACGAGTTTAATGAGTTTAAACGCGCGGAATGCCGGCGGTGACCTTGCCTCGTGCAAATACCTTGTCAGTTATGACTGACAATTTATACATCCAATTAGACGTATAATGAAGCGGGACACAATAGATATAAAATTAGATACGATAATCGGCGTGGGAATCTAATGGTTAATTTGTTCCGGAGGGCGGCGCGACGCGATCGCAGCGTAATTGCAGTAAAAAGCGAAAACTAACACAAAGAATGTTTTGTTTTTCTAATGTTGTTGCGTCTAACGGCGCACCTGTGACGCCAGCATGTTTAAACCCTTGCGCGGCGTCAGCCTTGTGAGCCGCACTGTACTAAGGGGCATGCGAACAGAGTCATTTCCTTATTAATGACACACGTGTTCCCTGCAGTAAACAATACAAACGCTATACAAAAAATAATGCATACATAAGTATGTTTCAATACAATATAGCTGTCGTGCCAAAGTGAGAAATTTCTTGACAGGTACGCTCTATTACGTTCACGTCGTAAATTAGTCATTGTGTTGATGGAGTTGTATTAACAGGTTATCATCGATAGAATATATTTATCTATATAATATAGACATTTATTTGAAACAACTAAACAAAATGTAATATTTAAAAGTTCGTGTTTTTCACGCTGTATCCCGCACTCACTAGGGTCGGCAGAGTGAACCTGGTAACTTAGTGTTAAGACTCTCCGTTCCGAATTAGACACTTCCGTTTTTCAATTTGCTGATGATAATTTTTAATTTACTCGTGTTCTAACACACAACCTGTCGCGTTTACAATCGCAAGCTTCTGCTCCTGCGCCCTCACAGACCCAAGGTACCTTCTTCATAATTCATGAAAACGACATATTAGATATACACTTTATCGAATAGTGTTCCGTGTGATTCCACAAATGCAATAACATCACGACAAAGCGCAGCGTAGGTTTCTGCCACACGACTTATAATGTCAGGTTTTATGTAGAAAATAGAGATCGAAATTTAGTCACCAGTTTCTCTATATAATCTATCTAAATTGACTGATGACAGACGTGTTACACAGTACAAGTTTTTGACTTGAGGATATTGACAGAAAGGTCAGGTTTATGAAGGAAATAAATAAAGGGTATTATATTATATAAGTATTGACTTTTATTTTCTTGTTTCAGCGACGGAATGAGAGGTCATGGCTTCAGTACCCGGCGTCACGTTTACAGCGACTCCTGCGCAGCGCGTGTCCGCCGACCGAGCTGCGCCTGCGTGCGCGTGAGTATTCGATCAAGTTCTTAGTATTTTTCCTTAATAATTAATTAAATTCATATAAATAGTTATTTTCCAATATCAAATCGCCTTTACTAACAAAGCTGGTCTAAAATGTAATTTATTAATGAAACAGGGCCCAAAATAGTATTTTTTTAAATTTTTGTCTGTGCGTTTATATGCGCTAACCTCAGAAATGCCTAATTTGATTCCATATTTTTCAACAACCAGTGCCTCAACAATGATTTTAATCGGTTAGAAAATAAAAAGTTATGTGGATTTCAAACATTTTTACTATTGTTAAATTGTTTTCCACACTTAGAAGAACGATACCTTTAACTTTTGATTTTTGAAACAAAAAATGTTTTCAATGTAAAGATATTTCCTTAAAAGTGTCAATGCTATTAGAGCACGAAAGTAATTGACATTAGTAAATAATATAGTGTAATTCAAGCGGACGAAGCCGCGGGTTGCTATAACAGTGATTATTTTTAATATATATAACATCCTTATACCAACTAAATAAAGTGATGGCGAATCAGTATTTGTAATTTTTTACACAGGTGTCATCGCCAAGATATATATTTGGCGATGTCCTAACTTGACGAATCTCAATGCCACCGCTGTGAATACGCTAAGAAATGCTACCTGCCTATATCGAAAATTTGTACTGTATCGGTTTATATATAGTAAATATTTTATTTTATATTTTATTTTATCTTTTTAAATTATAAATTAAAATAATAATCTGTTTAAATAAACAGACAAAAACTTAAATATTTTTTTTGTTTTAAATTTATTGGCTATTGAGTTATTATCATACTGATTACTTTCTAGTATTCTTATCTTAAAAACATAAGTTAAGTAATATTAATTTCGTCATTCTTGTAGGTTATTCTAATACTGAGTTAACCTTTTTATACTGTAATAGTTACTTTTATTTATCTCTCATAACTCTACAAATGACATATAAATATCACATACGTAATCAATTTGCCTCAAATAGTCAATTGTACTTATATTTACGTTTTATACTTCCAGTCCTACATAAGAAGAACAATAGATAAAGAATATTTTTGTATATGTTAAAAAACTTTATTTTTAACTAAGTCGAAGTAACGGATATTGTGATATTGCAATGATGCCTTTTGAAAAAAACATATTTCTAGGTTACCGCTGTATCCCGCGCATAGCAGTGTAGACAGAGGGAACATGGGAACCTAATGATAGGCCACTCTATTCTCACTACGACACTTTCATTATCCACTTTCCACCAAATTGCTAATTGAATAGAAGAACTGCCAGAGCGAGGAAATATAAATATTCAACATTTCTTTTTCTTAAGTTCGATTCCAACTCGCAACCTGCGATTATACGTTGCACGCTCTAATATCACTACGAAACGACAGTCTTCTGTAGCATTTATGCTAATTCTAAATTAATATTAAAACCATAATTTATATCTCGATTTAATTTATATTCTAATCAAAGTTCCAGTAAGCTTTAATTCCTAAGCACGAGAGAGTTCTTTAAAGGAGAGTTACGACGCCTCATAATGTAAATGCGCATTCCGAACCTTACTCGTCTCTTGTAGCACTCAATAAATACGTCATTAGCCCTTAAAAGACCACGTCAGGACATCTGTACCACTCCTTCCCGTGCCCCGATTGACTTGACTCTATTTTTTTAGCAAAATCACATATGTACATATGTTAAGTATTTTAATAAAACGACTGTCGAATTGTTTATCATGTTTTCAAATATTGTATTATAATCGTTGTTGTCTATAAGCCAAAAGTTATTTCTTTTTCTTATTACTAGCAATTTGGTAAGATGAAGTAAAGCTCCCAATATGTCAAGCTTTTACATCACCAAACAGGCAGAGCGAACAGCTAGACGTTTTAATAAGCCGACGGTATTCTTAAATAGTATCTCCTTTACTCACGTCGCTATAACAAAATTATTAAAAATAACAGGTGAATTAGCGAACCAACAAAAAAAAAGAATGGGAAAAAAAAATCTTTAAAAATGATCACGCTAATACGCCTTATTCGATTTTAGATTCATCTCCTGATTGATTGAAATATGTATGAAAGAGTACAGGATCCCCGAGGATGTTCGTGTTTCGTTATCCAGATTGGATATTTTTCTATTTTTGCGAAAGAAATATTTCGTTTTTTTTTAAGTAATAAATACATATTACGAATTTATTAATCCGATCTGAGATAAAATTAAAAGAAGTAGAAGTAGGCTACAGGAGCTAGGACAGCAAAATCAGCTTTGAAACTCATATAAAGTGGCCTCTTAGACCTATACCTACGTTGATCATAAGTCCTCTTCTGACTCTACAATTCAATGGGCATACTGTGACTCTATGGGATGTTTATTTTTTTCTCTTGTGACATCACTGCTTCCCAAAATTACAATAATATTATCTAGGATATAAAATAGAGACGAAGGTAAATAGAATATATATAATATTAATATATGTGTAACCTTAACAGTTTCTGATGATGTTATAGTTTCATATGCAGAGATCGCAGTGAGTGATAGTTAATGAAAACAATTATTATTAATACAGATCCATTTATCAAAATATACTTAGATCTAATACATCTACAGCATCTCTATTGTAATTTTAATCTTTACCAACTAATCCAACTTACTGTTTTAGACGTTATTACAAATTATTAAAACGAGAAATAGTTAATTGTACCCATTGTAAATTATGTACTCAATTGGTATACTTTATCAATTACCCATGAGAAGTCGGGGCGGGTCGGCTATAAATATGTTTTCTCTAAACGCGTAGCGCAGTAGTAAATTGATATATAATTAAGTCTTTACAAAGTGTAACGACTCGGCGCGGGTGACTGCGACGGGCGACGGTGGCAACGGCTCAATTCGACTTCAAATGTCAAAGCCGGTCAAATACGGTTAGCTTTTGCGATGGTTAATTAACTTGGCTAAACCTCTACATTAAGATACATGTTGCAAAATTAATAAAATCTTTATTCTTCTTGATTGAAAGAGGATTTGAATGATACTATGTTACGATTCATTTGTTCTTGTCTAAATTTCTTAAGGTAGACGCCATAGGTCGTGGGATCCATCTTCATTAGAGGAATTAAATATTTAATATTTTTATTTCCTCGCTCTGGTAACAAGGCAAAGTGCGGTACTGAGTTTTGCTACTCAACACGCAATGCCCCTATATCCGCAGAAGGTATAGAAGGAAACGTAGAGCCTTAAGACTTGGTTGCCAAGCTTCCTCTATCCACGCCGCCACAATCAGGGTACAACGTGAAGCTATCAAAAACTTATGGTAATGACAACATTTATTGTACCAACAACTGAGATTGCATTCGATTTAAAGTTTTATTATTGTTTATCCTAATATTTATCCTTGGATCGATCTTAGCTTATGCCATTGACTACTTCATTGCAAGAAGTGCCTCAACACCATATATCAAGAGCCCACATGGTATAAATCAGATAAACGTTATCGATTTTTCCCTGATGTCTGTATTGTCAAATAGATAGTTTAATTACTGACGGGTGATGGAGACACCTTTTGAAAGGGTGCGGCCACCACGCGGCCCCGCGCCGGCCGGGATCATCGCAAATACTGGACTAACGATAAGGTATCGAAATATATACGTAAAGGCGCTGGAAGTGGCTTTGCCTTAAATTTTTATTTTATTTTCACGCCACGACATACGAACCTAAGGCTTGTTAAAGCGATGTTTAATGAACATCATAATTTTATATAGAGGTATATAAAAATAATTATTTTTTTAAATTAAATTTCCTCAAAGTAATTTCAGCTTCACGCTGTATCCTACTATGAAGAGATTCCGTCGTTCCACCATGATTAAACATCTAAATATATCACAGATATGTATAACCTGCAATAGAAATGTTCCCAAAATATCCAGATATTTTTTTTATGTCCATCTTGTTGTGACAGTGTCGTCATTTTATTTATGAAATTAATTGAAAACAATGGTTTTTGTATATATTTAGTGATTAAATATAATATAAAAGACGCACTGGTGATTTTTAACCAATTTGGACTAATCCACGGACTGTATGTCCATGTCAATTTCGGTTGTGCTATAAATCTGCATGCGCTACGGGAGCGTGCCATACGGGGTGTATATGCGAGGGCGGGCGGGGGTGTCGGTCGCGGGCGGGGGGGTGTCCAGGTGCGGGGGTGGCAGATGTCACGCCGAGCCGTGACGTCACCCGATCCTGACCCACATCTCATCCCAGCATCCACAAAACAAACCTTATCACAAGGTAATAAGATAAATCTTATATGTGACCGTTAATGAGAGAGCCACGCGAGGAGCACGCGGTGCTGTGCACCGGCACGGGTCAATCTGCTCTTGACAATGCCTTTGTTGAATGTAGAGTCGTTGGCTTAATCGATCACATAAATTATACGAACGTTGTATTGAAATGTTTATGATATGGTTTAGGACGGTCTCTTGAATAGAATGTTTTTCACTGAGTTAGTTATAGTACTGCATTTTGTTTATAATCACATTTTGGTCTTATCACAGATAATATTTGTTTTTATATGTGTTCTTATAATATTTAAATATGATTTTCACTAGGCCTGTCGTGGCGCAGTGGCACAAGCGTGTGACTGTAACCGACAGGATCTGGGTTCGATCCCCAGTCGAGAAAATGAAATATTTAATATCTTTAATTTAAAAATATTGAATGTTTCATTTCTTCGCTCTGGTAATAAGGCAAAACGCAGCGTTGAGTTCCGCCACTCAACATGCAATGCTTCAAATTCGGCGGAAAGTGGGGAACGGAGTGTCTTAAGACTAGGTTCCCAAGTTACCTCTGCCTACCCTGCCTCGTGCGGGATACAGCGTGAAGCTTAAAAAAAATTCAACTATGAACGATTAAATAAAATTGTGAAATTAGCACGAATAATAAACATATTTTTATGTAGATATCTTTGATATTATCTACTTTACTTTATATCTTACCAAACACATTACCCTCTCAGAACTACGACGTCTAAGTAAATTTATTAAGATGATTTTACCATTGTTATATATTTTTTGAGTTGAAAGATTATCACTTGACGTCTTCGTGTCAAGTGTATATATTTTTTTTTTTATGGAAAAGACAAGTGTCACAAGTGTCGTATTTATATAAGTCAATCGGTGTTAAATGTAAAAAAAAAATATTTTAATACTTATAGCACAGCGTCTAAATGAAAATGTGGCGGGTGTGGGTTTGATTCCCATTCATGATCCAATGATGATAAATGAAATTTAACATTTTTATTCAAAATGTACTAACTACTTCGATAATTTGGCGGGAAGTAGAAAACGTAAGTACTCCTACGGGAACGGAGTATCTTAAAATTAGGTTCCCAGGTTCCTTCTACCTACCTTGTGATGTGGGGAATACACTCTAAATAAAAAAAAAAGAAATATACATACGATACTCTCCAAAAAGATAGTATTTTTTTATGTAGGTATTAGCAATAGGATTGAAAGTAAAAGGTGAAAAAATAAATATATCGATATTTTTAATAATAAATAATCGATACTGATACTAAGTACTACATTGAATCCTTTTTATCCATTTTTAATTTTGGTTAAAAGAAATACTAATGGAATAGTTGATTAAATTGTTTTCTTGGTTTGCATTAAAGGTGGCGAGAAAGGTGTTTCCTTTTTCTCTTTTATTTATACTATAGCAGCAAGTTATAGTAGATACCAAAAGCACTTGCTTTAAAATCACTTGCTGCCTTGCTTTGTCATACAAATTAAATTTTAAACATGAACGATTTTCATTATTTCTTAGAAGATATATTTCTTGCGTTAATTGTACAAGATTGAGAGTTACTTGCCACAGATTAAGTATGTTTAAAAAATTGTGATCATAGTTGATAGAATTAGGAAATAATCGAATTGAAATCAAGTCAGCGTGACGACCACGTCTCTTGGTTTCTTTACGAAAAATAAAAACCAAAAGTGTGCCCAAAGTTCCTTTGTGTACCCTTATAGTTTTTCAATTGAAATTCTTTATTTCTTTTTCCTTATTACTTTTATAACACGCTTAATCTAATGTTTTTTGTTTTAATTGAAGTAATTCTAACTCATTGGTCATATTTGAAAAATTATGTAATTATATAAGTAAAAAATAATAATTGTTTATTGTTTAGCTTTACGTTGAATCTCGCATATTGTAGAGTAGGCAGAGGAATTTTGGGAACCTAATGTTAAGACACTCCCGTTTCATAAAGCAGTTCTGTTCTCCACTTAACACTGAATTTAAGGCAGTGAGTCTTGAGAGATGGAACTCAACGCCACGCAAACCGAAGAAATGAAAATATTAAATATTTCATTTACTCGAGTAGGATTGAACCCAGTACCTGTCGCGCTTACAGTCAGTAGTATCATAATAAAATTAAAAGGAACAAAACAAAAACATGTCGACTTTCGTAATTAATAAATTTTCAGATTTCTTTGATAAGTATTTAGGTATAATTACCATTCTCAAAAATTTCAATGAAAAACAAAAAAAATGTGTTTCTAATCGATCTATGCGTTCAAAGAGCTGAAAGAGTTCGACAGCCTCGCACAAGGAGATCACGTGGAAAGATTACAGCAGCACAATGATTACTGAGAGCTTTGTTCGATTTGACTCTATCACTGGTAGCGGGTCAACGACCTATCAATGTAGATCTACAAAGTCAGGTGGTAGGTGTCTCAATTTAAATTCAATGTAATAATTCTAGTTATATTTAAAAATCACTTGTTAACATTTCAAAAATTTAAAATAGAAATAGGAAATGAATGTCACATCTTAATATTTCTCTACAGTAGAGTCAGTTTAGTTATCTAATTATAAAACTATGAAGCAAACTACTGAGGTAGAAGTCGACTATGGAGCTCAATGCGTTCAGGTCGTATGTAAAACGTATCGGAAAATCCATAACGACCGCGGAAAACCCTTTTAATATACGCCACGTAAATAGGAGTCCGCGCGGCGGGCGTCGGAGGGGGCCGGCGGGCGGCGGCGGCGGGGGCGGCGGGGCGCGGCCGCTCATTGGCGGAGGAGGGCCCGCCCCCGCGCGCTCTCCAAAAAAAAACTTAGGAAAAAAGCGTGCAGCGCGCGGCAGTGCCTCACGGACGCGCTCGGTGGGCGGACGCTCGGCCGCTCGGAGAGACGGCGCGACCCACGACCGGCGGCCGCGGCCGCGCCATGCCCGCGCTGGCCCTGCGCGACCAGCCGCTCGACTGCTCCATGCGCCTGCGCGACCCGCCCGCCTGGCCGCCGCCGCGCGCCCAGCGACACGGTACGCCACCACCACCACCGCCGGCTCACCACGGCCGCCTCTACCACTCGCTCCTGGCATATTAACGTGTCGTAGGCCTACTCGGAGCGTTTGTGCATAGTGTTGGTTTACTTTTTAAATTTGAATTGATGTATCACGTTTGTAACGTTGTCCGTAACGGCACCAGCAAGTAAGTAAAAACTTATTGTTCCTATCGTATCGCATCGATGCAAGGCGGTCACTCTATCACGCGATCGCTCTACATAGATGTCCACAAACATTAAACCGATAAAAAAGTGGTTGAAAAGGGCAAGGATTTGGTAAACAACCAAATCCTTCAGTAATAATCACATTTGTTGCCCTCAACACAAGGTGTGTTGACACGACGATATGTCAACAAGGCGGAGGATTACTTCGGGCCGTTGGCAGGTCGAAAGGGTTCCGACACGCCCCGAGAGACCAGCGTTCACCTCTTTGTTGCGGCTCGTGGGGCGCTATTCAATTTACTCTAATAATATGAGCCGCGCTGTGATGGACTCGCGCTCCTGATACTATCATCCCTCGCCCCTTCACACGTCCGCGTCCCTTCGCACGCGCCTCGTCACAATGCTCCGATAACGCTTTTAAGATTTTTTTCTTTGACAAATAATATGTTCAAGTGCTTTTATCGTCAGATTAATTTGGTACTATGGTTTCCGATTGATAACATTTTATACTAAAATCTTATATTGTTTTGCTAGTTTTTATCAGTTGACATAAAACCTTCAATACATTTTACTTCTGTACATTGGTCAGTGTTTGTACGTAAATTTAAAACTATAAGGCTAATAATATAATATGATACCAATTTAAAAATGACTTCTCTGACACAATAAACGAAAGAAGTGTCACACCGTCATTATTTCTGAAACAATAGCGAAATAACGAGATAATCAAAATACCATCAAATTATAATAAAATAATTCGTAGTTACCGAACTCCAGTCTCACCTGACTCCGGTATAACGAGGTTACGGCACTTAGGTGGCTAATACTTACTAAATTATATGGTTTCATTATATTCATTATTTTTATATTATCGCTAGTTTTTACTAACGGTGTCGCCGCCGTGGTATATTAGTAACAAGTAATATTTATGTATGTCTGTTGATTTGTTCATAACGAACGATGCCATCGACTGCAGTTGTCTGATGTTAGCGTAGAATAACCTTTTTTATAATATTTTAAAATAGAGTCACAATTGAGTTCCTAAGACTGAGGTGTTCAATGGAACAAATTTTTTGACACTATAATAGTATAAAATACAATTTTAAGCTGTACACATGGTATAGTAGTAAATCTATGGGAATTTCTCCTATACGTTTTGATTATACACAGAGTAAAGTTGACAAACTTAAGTTTGCGGTCGTATACATTATTTTTTATTATATGAACATATGTTATATGTTTGTAATATTATTTGTTACGAAATACCTTTCAATTGAAATTTTGTGGATTTTTTATTGATTTGTGTTAAAAATTCTAATTTCGAGCCAATTTTTATAACCATAGGTTCCTGCAACCACCTATAGATTATAATTACGCGGCAATTTTTGTATAAAACAGCAAAAACGATACATTAATGCAATTATATATTAATTGCGTTGACTTAGGATATCTGAATATTTGATATTAATTTTAGCTTAATACCTCTCGTAATCTTGAGAGAAGGCAGGCTAATTATTTATTCGTCTGTCGAAACACGACACCTGAGCTTCATTTAATATTTTTATGTACATACATGTGAAGTTCGAAACAAAATTTAATATTTTAAGATAAATTAAATAGAAAATGAAATAATAATAGATTAATTCTCATAAACCTTGGCACGATTTAAGCCAGTTATAAGCAAACAACGGAAGCCTGTCACATTCACAACGTACGCATTTTTGACTTCATGTACCTACAAAATCATTAATCACTCGCCCGATTACAAGTTACTTTATAAAAGCGTAATTTTTGCGGTCAGATTACTGGATTATACTTGGATTATTGAAAAATGTACGCGTGTAAGCACAACGCGGATTATTGTTCAGCGGTCGGCGTTTTATAGTATTCACTTCGCTCCTAATTCCGAGTTTCGATCGCGGGGCCGATTTTTATTTTATATATCACTCACTCAGCTTCACGCTGTATCCCGCACGTGGCAGGGTAGGCAGAGGGAACTTGGGAACCTAGTGTTAAGACACTCCGTTCCCCACTTTCCGCCGAATTTGAGGCATGGCGCGTTGAGTGGTGGAACTCAACGCCGGGTTTTGCCTTGTACCAGAGCGAAAAAATGAAAACATTAAATATTTAAATTGAAAAAAAAAAATATTTCATTTCCTCGAGTGGGGCTCCAACCTAAAACCTAGCGGTTACAGTCACACGTTTGTGCCGCTGCGCCACGACAGGCCTCAAATCAGGCCTTATATATAATAAAAGATATTTTTTTAGAGAATATTCTATATAATGATATATATAATATATTATTGAATGAGGAACGGAACGAGGAAGAATTAAATATTTTATACTAAATAATGTTATTTGTATGTAAAAAATATAAACTATAATAACATGTAATAAAAGAATAATTGAGTTGTCAGTTGAAACGTTTAATATTTGTTATTGCAAAAGAAATGTTTAAATATTTCTAATAATTTTTAAATTTTAATTAATATAATGTTAGTAAAGAAATATATTTATTTATGAAACGTATCAAAATTTTAACGTAACGTGATTGAAACCCACGCTGTTTGGACGATTTTTTATGTATGTATATGAAAGTTGTAATGTACTTTATATGAGAGAGAGAGAGAGAGAGTTAGTAGAGAGTGATTATTTAAAAAATAATCATTAAAATAATTTAGTTTTAGTTTAGTTTTTTATTAATTAGTTTCCTTTATATATTCTTATATACATATCTTTTCGTTATCTTAAAATATAATTATTGATTGCTAAAATTATGATATCATTGATAATAGTTAATATCACTTGTTATGATTATAATATTTCTTTGTAAGCCAATCTTTTGAAGTTTGACGATTTTTTTAACATTGCTATAAATTTTGTTTTTTATTTCAATAAAAAGTATTACTTTTAAAAGATTTATATATATTATACTATATACTTCGAAAGCCTAAGTATTTTTATTCACATGAAAGGCAATATTTAATGACAGTAATATTCAAGCTTCAATGATATCTGACATATGAAAACGAACTGGTCATTATTCGGTAGTCTCGCGTGCAGTGGCCAGTGGGAGCGCGGTGAACTTTGCCACCGTCACGCCACTGTCTCACCATCTACACCGACAATTTTATTTAATATAAATAATTATAATTATTTTTTTTAAATAATTTTATAAGAAGTTAATATCTAATTAACAATTGGCACTTTAATAATAATAGATATCCGTGACCTACAGTAGTGACAAATATTTTATTGTTTTTATACCTTCACGCTGTATCCCGCACATAGCAGGCAGAGGGAGGGAACTCGGGAACCTAGTTGAGTGTTAACACTCCCTTCTATTCTCCATTTTGTCTATACATATATATATATATATATATATATATATATATATATATATATATATATATATATATATATATATAATTGTTCGAATTCGCAACCTGACTAGGGGTACAGTCGCACACTTGTACCCCTGCGCGACAGGCCTCAACCTCAGGTGACAGTTATACCAATGTATATTATATTTTTTGTGAAAATACCTGATAACGTCATCTGATAGTATTTTATTGTTCGACACTAAACAAACGATGTAATCAATCACTTTGTATGGAACTCCGTAAGTTAGAGGTACGAACTTTTGAGTTAAAAATTCATTCTAAAATTTAAATAAATTTAGAACTTACCATGTTAAATGACTTGTATTATGCAAAGCCGGAGATAATTGTTTATCTTAATTGAATATTCTAATATTCTTCGCCAGCGTACATTTTTAAGACACTGTGTCGAATTTGACTGTAGCGTTCGTTAATTTTTACGAGTCATTACAAATTACTACTGTTTCTATAAAGTTTTTAATTATCTATTTTATATGTAGTGCGCTAATGTTGCAGTTCTCAAGCTTATTATTAAAAATTATATAAATTTGATTTAAAAGTGCAAAAAATAGTTTACCATTCTATATTAAATAAATATTTTCTATTTAAAATCCAATTACTTAACAGGTATTAGATTTTAATTCCATATTTTTGTATGGAAATAATTAAAAAAAAGCTTATATACATTACGGGCAGTGTTTTGCGACGCGCGTGTACGAGGGTGTGAAGAGAGTTTCCGTTTTTATAAAGCTTATTTTTTCATGCTATATGATACACATAATAGATATAATTAAATATTAAACGTCCTTTCTAGACGATATAATTCTATTATAATTTTAATATTATTTATATAACAATACGTAACGAACGTAATATTTAAAAAAAAGCAAGTAATCAAATAATTAGATTAATATTATGACTTTTTTGTATTCCATAAAAAATAGAGACGCAGTAAACAGTTCATATTTAGGAATGTAGTACACTCGAGTATTTTATATCGCACTACTGTAGTAGCACCGGGCACTGCACAGTGACCAGGCGGCACGCGGCGGCACCCGCTGCCATCAGTGTAGGAGTACCTATTCCTAATTTACAATTTGGTGTTTAAATATATCTTCACAAGTATTTTGAATAATCACATATGTATCATTAGCATACACCTCGCTCCTCATTAAAATACCACCTCGCGATTAATTACATCGGTACGTATAATTTGAATTATTATATTTCTGGAAGCGTTAATTTTTGTTTGTTTGATTCTCATCCAACACGTCAAAGCACTTCATAACAATTATAATATGTTAATAGCTGGTCAGGCTTTAGATCTTTACTTAATTTAACTTGCAAATTTTCATTCTTCTTTGTAGAGGGATAAAAACTATGAATATTTAAATTGTAAGTTATTAATTTCGTTATATATTTTTTTTATGATAATTTAAATATTGTTTTGCCTACAGTATATTCTTGAATAGATAATAAAAAGACTGTGGCATATGCATTTTAAATTGGCATTATTTTTAAATATTTTTAACTAAAATATGAAAATAAAATGTTATTGTGTATATCTATCTAATCGATTGTAAAAATAATTGTAAAGGAACATAGTGTTGACTTCCGCCACTCATTAAGCAATGCCTCAAATTCGGCAGAAAGTGGGGAACGGAAGTGAAACAGAGTCTTAACATTAGGTTCCCAAGTACCCTGCCATGTGCGGGATACAGCGTGAAGCTGAGTAGAGTAGAGTAACCGAATGATGCGGATGAACGGTTCCGGTATGAATAAGTTATTCCACATTTTATCACA
The DNA here is from genome assembly GCA_019049475.1 of Eueides isabella. Lineage (NCBI taxonomy): Eukaryota > Metazoa > Arthropoda > Insecta > Lepidoptera > Nymphalidae > Eueides > Eueides isabella. Next base: position 1,256,457 of record CM032386.1, read on the forward strand.
ATGTTTTTTTTTTTGCTTTCATCGCGTATGTAGGCTTTAATAGAGCTACCAATCTAAACATTGTACCTAAAAAAATTAACTTTATTTGTTTTAGGCAGAGGGAACTTTTTTTCAGCTTCACGCTGTATCCCGCACATGGCAGGTTAGGCAGAGGGAACTTGGGCACCGAGTGTTAAGACACACTGTTCCACTTTCGTTCCCGTTTAGTATTAGGTAGGGACAGTTATATTTACTTATTGTACTTCAATAAGAAATTAAATATATTTACTGTATATTATAATAAATAAATATATGTAAAGGTTTTTTAATCTATATGTTTATCTGTATGTTCATTATCTATGTTATCTTTGAACAAAAATCTTGTTATATAATTTCAATTAAATTCGGGATTATGGGGTTTTAACTTTTTGTGATATACAGTATAGTAGGTAGGTACCAATGTGGCGTAGCGGTATAGTATTCGGCTGTAGGTTCGATTCTTACTCGGAGAAATTACTTAATTTTGATTTTTTTTGCCCTTGTGATGAGTGAAATCGCGCCACAGTCACTAAAAAAAAGGAAAGTGTATTACAAATTTCTTACTGCTTTACGCGGGATACAGTATGAAGATAAATTAAAAAAGAAATGGGTATATAAAACCATAAGGTAGACATAGAAAAAGAAATATCCAACTATGCTTATATTTTGAAATTTAAAACCATTATGTTTTTAAATATTTTTTCATTTAAATTGACAATCATAAGAGACAATATATCAATTAATTATTTTTCGAGCGTCCTCTTGCATACTGAAAAAAGTTTATCTTCTGTCCGTATATTTGTACGACAATAAGTTGAACGATGATTTGCAGTTTTCGCACATTCCTTTAATTTAGTGGCGAGTGACAAATTTGCTTTGCTCCGGTTAGCAGCCGCGGGCGGTTTCTTGGAAGAATAGTGAGTGCAGGAAGCCCCACTTTGCGCCTCCTACGTACTACAGATTTGTGTTGGAATTGCTATGTTTGACAAGATGTCCTCATTTTTAAAATTACTATTAAATTTTTGCTCATATGCAGAAAACTTTTGTACTTTTTTTATATTTTTTTATAAAATTATATATATATATATATATATATATATATATATATATATATATATATATATATATATATATATATATATATATATATATATATATATATATATATATATATATATATATATATATATTGTACTTTTATAAAATGTCTGTGTATAAATACTTTTGCAATTTAATATTTTTCTGTACTTACCGCTCTATGTATGTAGAGATGTATTTATTTCATAAGTAACCTTATTTTGTTTTTGAATATTTTAATTAATTTATATTTACGTACCCTTCCCTAGCGCACTCTGTCAGTACGATTATCAGTTATCGAGTATCGACATTTTATCGATTATTGATAAATCGCATATTTAAACACGGCACGAGGTCTGTCGTGGCGCAGCGGCACAAGCGTGTGACTGCAACCGACAGGTTCTGGGTTCGATCTCCAGTCGATGAAATGAAATTATTTAATATTTTCAATTTAAATATTTAATGTTTAATTTCTTCGCTCTGGTAATAAGGCAAAGCGCGGTGTTTAGTTCCGCCACTCAACACACAATGCCTCAAATTCGGCGGAAAGTGGGAAACGGAAGTGGAACGGAGTGTTTTAACACTAAGTTCCCGGGTTCCCTCTGCCTACCCTGCCTCGTGCGGGATACAGCGTGAAGCATATTTAAATGTCATTATAAAATACATCATATTTTTTTAAATTAACTATATACCTATATATAATATCCGTTTCGGGATTTGCATGTTTCTAGCTTAGTACACCTTATCAAGGTAATATAAAAACTGTTAAACATTTTTGTTGATCAATTTATAGGTCTGTAATTTGCTCAAATGAATTGTTATTGCACATCGGCGAGCGTTACAACGTAATAAAAATGCCGTTAACACAATAAGGTTACGTCGTCGTTTACACACTTTACATTCCGAATATTTCTGAATATGTACGTCAGTTGATACCGAAGTGGCTTGCCGGCGTTTTTCTTCGCGACACCCGCTGCTTGCTTTCCGAAGCGTTTGTACTTAAACAGGCCCTATTAAGAATGCCATTTAGATTTCAACCAATCGCCAAGATTTCCTTATAATGCTTTCAAATTAGAATACCTGAGATACAGGTCTGAACGCCTCAGCAATCTGCATACCTCGCGCTGTAGCGTCAGGGTGTCGTTGACTCTATCTTTCATGTTATAAATAATATTTTCAAGAAACAATTACCATTACAACTGATAAAGTTGCATGAAATTTCTGCCATTTTTTCTCAAGTGTTCATGACCGGACGTCATTAACATCACGATCTTCTTATAGCTTATTTACTACAATCAGCTTTTTTGTTTGTGTATTAAATCAGCTTTTTTTGTTGTACGTCGGTCATATCATGTGACAATGTCTCCAAAAATTGAACTTGTTCTGGTTACGTAGAGCATCGATTTTCGTATATAGGGCGAATGTTACGTACTCCCGTGAAGGTCTGCGTGACCCCGGCGGGGTGGGACGGGTCAGGACGAGATCGGAGGCGGAGAGGGATGCGGGGGGAAGAAGGGGACGCAATTAACCACCCGCGGTCAATCACCCCGCTCCTCTCGGAGACAACAACGTAGTTTTTCCTGTGTCAAGTGTACACACAACATGCTCCTTCCATTCGCACCTGATCTAATAGACTGCTAATTTTTAAGGGTATTTTGAGCGGCAAAATCGCAAGACTGGGTTCGATTAAAACAGAAGGAAATGAAATATTTAATATTTTCATTTTCGCGCACCAGTACCGAGGCAAAGCTTGTTGAGTTCGGCAATTTTACCCGCAATACCTCCAGAATTTAGAGGAAAGTAGGGAACGAAAGTAGCTAAATAAGAACGGAGGGTTTAAACTATATCTACTAAACTAAACTAAACTGCTATATTTGGTATAGCATGAAAAAGCAATTCACAAAAAATATTGTAGCTACAAAGTCCATAAATATTAACGTTTATTGTTAAACGCTTAGACCAGAGCTTTTATAAAGATACTATCTACCTATAAAAGCACTAAACATAATAAAATATGCATTTTTTGTGGTGCAATAATAAGTGTAATATTACAGTAGTAAGTGTTGCGATGCATCGAGCATAGTGATACTCGCATTGTTGTCGCGCTATTTGTTATTTACGATCAAGTAAGGAAATGTGATAAATTTATTGCTTTTATAACATTTAGGCCTGTCAGAGTGTAGGGGCAAAATCGAGGTAATAAAATTATATCAGAGTGTGGGTTCGATTCCCGATCGAGGTAATAAAATTATAAAATATTTATAACCCCGTGTTCTGGCCACGAGGCGAAAGCGCAGCGTTGAGTTCCGCTACCCGACTCGTATTGATTCCATAATCCGGCGGAAAGTGGGAAACTAAAATGTCTTGATGGAATTTCTCGTCTCAACACTAGGCTTTTTCTGCTTACCTTGTTATGCGCAGGATACAGCGTCAAGCTAGAAAATAAACCTAATGAAATATTTATATTTAGTCCGAAAGTACATGTACAGTGAATTTATTATTGTTGTTTAATTATATCTACGAAATTACGTATTATTTGAATACATAGTTCCTTCTGCCTTATCTGCTATTTACGAAAAGTAAGAGTTACAAGAAGGTGTTACATTTAATTAGTGTAAAAAATTGGATTAAGAATTATATGCCTTTAATAATTTAACAGTCGCTCCGAACACAGCTCTTGCAGACGTCGCTGGAATAAACGATACAAGAGAGACTTGACGCTCCTGTATAATCTCCACGCGGTGACACAAAATACATTTGTCAAAGCCGCATTTTTGGTTAAACAATAAAATTTAAAATGAGTTTCAAGTTAAAAAAAAACTCGATAAAGTATTATCTGCACGCGTCGATGTTAAATCGATAAAAATACACATTGAAAGCCTTCGATTTCGTGGAACTGATTCTGTATTTATTATTAATTTATTTAGGTATTTGTAGGACTTGCAGACCTTCTCATCTCCATCTCACTTTATATTCGCATAAAATTACAATTTCTTTAACGTGCCTCGTTTGACCTTAACACGTACTTGAATAATATAAAAAACATCTATTTAAAATATCAACTGCATGTTTTATAATCACCATAAGCTCCGTGAATCTCTCAGGATGCTATCAGGTATATTTATCAGCCTAAACAATATTTAATTTCTTTATTTACGATATAAAAGAATAAATTTGTAATAAACATAATGGAAAGTTGGTACTGTTTAAATATTTATAAAATATGTACAGTATCAGCCGCGTTAGGTGGAGCGCGTCGCATTTGCATTTGGCCGGCAACGTTGCAGCAGCATGCCGAATATACTCGTATGTACGAGTATGTATATGTACTGAACATTGAGCATTGGTGAATATTTCCTTTTCGTGTTTATAACGAGCGCTGGATAATCCAATATTAGTACTGATCGATGGAATGTATAATATTGATGAGAGAATCCATCCATCTTATTAATCTGTGGTTAAAGCCGTGTTAAGATATTAAAATTATATTTCAAAATTTTCTATATATGTAGCACTTTACAGTACCTTTCTATTAATAATTCGAATGAAGTCAATACAATAATCATATAAATTTTGAGTAAACCGCACAGAAATTATAATAACATATAATTTCTTAACTCGATCGAGTCCAAGTAATTGAGCGTTGAGCTCATTTGGAAGGTAAGAAGCAAATCGTGCGCGTCACACAGCCTCCCCTAACAGTATTGTAGTCGTAATCATTACAAATTAGCGTTATACCTACATATATATGATCCTCAAATTTAAAGTCTTTCCCCTTTAAATCGCATTTGGGTCAGGAATTACCTTACGCGGGTTAAGCGATATTGATGGAGAGGCGGCAGAGGCGGCCCGTGGCGGGCGGTCCCCCGAGGCCGGCGCGGACGGAGGCAGTATTTCACACAGTGCGATTTACGGCACCTTCCGCTGGAGCTGTCCACTGGAGTCCTTTACTTTAAATAGAGCCGTCCCAATGCCGTTTATTTCCCTATCTTTTAATACGATGTTATCTTTCGGCGCGATTCCGTTTCTTTTCGAACGGCGATTACTTATTCCTTTGATGTTGGAGGCAACAATTCTATTAGGTATCGGCCGAAGGTCGGACCCTTGTTTTTTTTAGTTTAGTTGAAAGAAATGTATGACGGGAGAAAGAATTTACTTTATTTTCTTTGGATTTCAGCCGTTTAAATTAATTGAAACAGTTTTGAATGGTTTTGCGTTCGATATATATACGATCGTATTGTATTGTTTACGCTTATTAATTATGATAAGATAATAAATAATATATATAAATTATGAATAAGATATATAAATTATGATAAGAACTGGTAGGAAGAAGAGAGGCCTGTCATGGCGGAGGGGCACAAGCGTGGACCCCTTCTCGAAAAAAAAAATATTTTCATTCCTTGGCTCTGCTAACAAGGCAAAGTCTCGGCTAAAACAAACTAACGGAACGGAGGGTCTTAACACTAATTTCGCAAGTTTCCTCTGCCTACCCTGCCACGTGCGGGATACAGCGTAAAATAAACAAAAACACAGTATATAATGACTCTTGTATGATATATGAAAATGAAGAAGAACGTGCTCAGTTGATTTGGGCACGACGCGCGAATGAGTGACGAAAGAATGACGATAAAGATTTATGAAGGAAAAGTGAGTTGTAAAAAAGAGAGGGAGTCAATTCGGTTGACCTTCCCAACCCTTCCCAAAAATGAAGTATATAATGACTCTTGTATGATATATGAAAATGAAGAAGAACGTGCTCAGTTGATTTGGGCACGACGCGCGAATGAGTGACGAAAGAATGACGATAAAGATTTATGAAGGAAAAGTGAGTTGTAAAAAAGAGAGGGAGTCAATTCAGTTGACCTTCCCAACCCTTCCCAAAACTGAAGGAGTTGATAACAGTGGCCGTAACGCTCGGTTCTCTCTGGCTAGAGCTACATACAGCTTGAAGCTAAGTTAAGTGTATGAGGAAATCTTAATTTAAAGACAAGTCATAATTTTTAATACTATTTTATTTATATTATCGTAAAGTCAAATGTTTTGTCAAAATGATAACTAAACATTATACAGCTTGATCTATAAAGATTTTGTAGTATAGGTTATATAGAGAAAAAAATATGAAATATAACTATGGAAGTTAATTTTACAGTAAATATAACTATGGAAGTCAGTTTTTAGTACAGTCCACGATATGGATATTTATAATTCTGTATATAATTTCTTTTAAGATAACAAATATTCCTATAATAATGTCTCTGATTTTCACGACAGTTACACATTTTGAATGAAACACTTTTAACCGGATTAATCGCGTATATTGAATGGTAAACACTTTTGAAAACCCGACGTTTCACTTTACAGTAGTCCGTGGCCACGGGTAGACCACGGGCGGGTCACAAACTACTGTTAAAAGTGTTTTATTTAAAATATATCTATACATTGAAAACTGAAATTTAAAAAAAATTAAAAAATATGGTACCAATTTTGTCAACTTAAATATTTTAAATTAACATTTTTTTTATTTACTAACCAATGGATATAAAATACCCACAAAATGTTGAGGGAAGATGCCAAAATATAATTGTGAAAATGACATTTAAATCTGGTTAGTTGTTTCTGAGATTAGCGCATATAAATACACAGACACACCGACAAACATTAAAAATTTAATTAATATTTTGGGTCCTATTGCTTAAATATTTCTAAAATATTTCTCCGATAATATATTTATATATATATATATATATATATATATATATATATATATATATATATATATATATATATATATATATATATATATATAAAAAAATATTAAATATAACTATGGAAGTTAATTTTACAGTAAATATAACTATGGAAGTCAGTTTTTAGTACAGTCCACGATATGGATATTTATAATTCTGTATATAATTTCTTTTAAGATAACAAATATTCCTATAATAATGTCTCTGATTTTCACGACAGTTACACATTTTGAATGAAACACTTTTAACCGGATTAATCGCGTATATTGAAAGGTAAACATTTTTGAAAACCCGACGTTTCACTTTACAGTAGTCCGTGGCCACGGGTAGACCACGGGCGGGTCACAAACTACTGTTAAAAGTGTTTTATTTAAAATATATCTATACATTGAAAACTGAAATTTTAAAAAAATTAAAAAATATGGTACCAATTTTGTCAACTTAAATATTTTAAATTAACATTTTTTTTATTTACTAACCAATGGATATAAAATACCCACAAAATGTTGAGGGAAGATGCCAAAATATAATTGTGAAAATGACATTTAAATCTGGTTAGTTGTTTCTGAGATTAGCGCATATAAAGACACAGACACACCGACTAACATTAAAAAATTTATTAATATTTTGGGTCCTATTGCTTAAATATTTCTAAAATATTTCTCCGATAATATATTTATATATATAAATATTTATATACACATATATATATATATATATATATATATATATATATATATATATATATATATATATATATATATATATATATATATATATATATATATATATATATATATATTCCAGTGATCAATTACACATGTATTATAAGTATAGGTTACAATGTGAGAAATCTATTGAACATATAAAAAGCTTAGTTAGTATATTATGCAAATCGGTTGGCAAACGCTAGTTCTAAGAAAAATCTCGATTTATCCTTAAATAAATGTATCTGTACGATATGGGAAATTGAAATTGTATTGGAACATATGTAATTATTTATAGATACGTACATAAGGTACGTACTTGTTACGTTATCATTCAAGTTATGACGATCATTACATAAATTCATTGTATTTTTAGTATATATTACGGTATACCGAGCACGTGGGGTAGGCAGTGGGAACCTAGTGTTAAGACACTCCGTGCTCATTAATACACTTCCGTGCCCCTTTTTCCATAGAGGCATCGCGTGTTGAGTTGCGGAACTCAACGCTCAACTTAAATTAAATAATCTTGATTCCAAAGTGAAAAACGATCTAATAGTTACCGCGTTTTAGTCAGACGCTCTAACGCTACTGTGCCATAGGGGTTATTTTTTCATCGAAATTGTGAATATCTTTTGTTACGTGAAGAGCAACACATTTGAATATTAATTAAAATTAATTAATACAACAGTTAAGTTGTGATATTTTTATTCAAATTACATTTAAATCATTAGAACATCATTAATGGAACTGGTTTAGGTGTACCATTGTAATGCGAATGTTCATTAGACTCTTTTTGTATTCAAATGGAGTTCGTATTTCATCACATAAACGTTACCTCCGTTAATAATTGTATGTTTATCAAAAATTATATTCTACGTGTTTTTTTTTATCAATAAAAAATATAATATGTTGTTGAAAAAAAAAACATAAATCGCGTTTTTTGCTTCATAAAAATTCAATGCCACAACTGAATAGAGGTCTAATTGAAAGAATAATATTTTAAATATGTTGATAAATTATTTATTTCCGATAATACATCATAACATAATATTAAGCTTTAGGCTGAATCCTGCACAAAGTGTTCCATCCTAGTAATCGACATTCTGTTAGCATTACGACTCTCCTGTTCTTAACTTTTCGCTGAATTATAGAAGCGTTGAGTGTTTTCCAAGTTAATGAAGCGATGAAATTAAGATATTAAATATTTCAATTCCTTTAGTAGGGATCGAACTCATTGTCGCGGTAACAGTCGCACGCTTGTGCTACTGCGCTACGAGAGGCTTAAATTGTAATTATTCTTTAGTATTAGTCCGCAAAGTTTCATAAATATATTTGAGCTAGAGTTTTTGTACTATCTATACACGTCGATTAAAATTTTGTACATTTTTTTATAATACATATTAATATAATTGTTTTCAATATATTTAAGGTAGTGCTATTCAATACTTAAGAAAGAAAAATGCTATTAGAAAACGTATAAAACTTTGAACGTAGCGGATGTGAACTCGCGCCTCTTGAAAGTCGTCACGTAGACGGTTAAAGGCTAAAAGTAATAAAATTGTTATTGCTTAAACAATCTAGAGCTTATGAAACAATCAATAACTGACACAAAGCACGTTCTCATATCAATAGATGCGACGTAAACAAAGCTTCGCAAAGATACGTATCTAAAGGTCGACGAGAATTCGCAAAAAATAATCAACATTAGTTGCGCAATGAGAGACACGGTGATCGCTTCACATCTCACATACGAGTAGTCCATCGCGTGCTATTTTAATGAATTTGCATCATTCAACCTCTAAGCGGCTTTATATTGTTCATTGTATCTCGCTATTTAGGTATATTCCACACACAGACATACATATGTGAGATACTATTTCTTATATATAAATGATTAGCCAGTAGGTACGGAAATGTGATACATCAATTTAATTTAAATAACTAGATTTAAAATTGAATTTATTTTAAAAGTATCGTAAATAGCGAGGTGGTATTTCGGTGGTACCAGTGGTGGACAAACAGTGGAACCTATGATTGACATATGATTTGCATCTAATATGTTGTAATGTTGTTGCAGTGTCGGGGCGCGGTGACGTCAGCGGGTTTTTCAACACACAGATGGTGCTCGACCTTAACGGTATGTACTTAAAACACATTATAGTTTCCTCCTCATTAGAATACAACGACGCCCGAGCCGCGTTACTGCGGTCACAAATTATCTTATTACGTTTTTGTGCGTGCCGACTGCCACCACCGAGCGCACCTCGTCGCTGCCTGCTTCACCTTCATTCACCGGTGTGTTTTCTACGATATTTCGACAACGCTTTGTCTAATTTAAGTAGCGTGTGACAACTAGCTCTCTGGCCGTCTTCGGCACAATTGAAAGTAGTTTATGATTCAAATTGTACATTTAACTTAAAAGGAACGCTTCGAAATCTAATCAAATTATTCAGCACCGTTACGGAGGCCGGACAAAAAACCTTCCGCCGCAGCGACGCGGCCGGCACGGAGCACGATTCCGCTCGATTAATTACGACCAGCGACTGAGTCGAGCGCTGAGCGCGGACATAAAGACCACGTAATTAAATTAATACTAACTCACAGCTGATGTTTTTGTTAGTTCGTGGCGACACTGAAACGTTTCTAATTTTCATCTAGCTGTGTTTTTGTTTGTATTAATTACGGGATGAATGGGAGATTGAGGAAAAGAGCTCTGCGATGTCGGTCTGAGGATGGGGCCACTAGAGGTGTCGAGGGCGCGGGGGGCGCGCACGCTCGCCGCACTTTTTGTCATGCGCGTGCTTCACGGAACTCGTGGTCATTGTGAGGGCCCGCGCCGCTCCACGCCGCGCTGCGACCGTATTCAAATCGCTGCCCCCGAAAACCTTCGACGCGGATGTTTTCATCGTCTCGCGCCGTGACACGTACGACTACGCGCTCTAAGCGAGTCTGTAATATTCGAAATTGGTTTCCTGTACCTCTGGCGTACACTTAATGCAAAAAAAAGAAAAAATATTTTTAATATTTATCACTGACTAAATAAGTTTTGTAGTGTATATATATATATATATATATATATATATATATATATATATATATATATATATATATATATATATATATATATATATATATATATATATATATATATATATATATATATATATATATTATATATATATATATATATATATATATATATATATATATATATATATATATATATATATATATATATATATATATATATATATATATATATATATATATATATATATATATATATATATATATATATATATATATATATATATATATATATATATATATATATATATATATATATATATATATTATCGCATAGCTGAATTAAGCGAAATATTTCAAGATTGACCAGCAAAAAGTGCTCCCACGGTAGAGCCTGGCGCGACGTCGCGGGACGAGTCTTCCCAAATCCCACAGACCAAATATAGAATACACGACTTACCACTCAAAAACATCATAACACTGAACTAACCGATCGTTAAATACTTTGTCGCATCCAAAAATATATTTAATGATTTCGAATTTAAATGTCATCACCAGACTTCTCTATAGTGGGTGACCGTCGTGATTTAATTCGGTATCTCTATACAATTACCCTGAACTTTTATTATAAATTATAAACAGAAGGCGATTTACATACTTCGGATCATAATTATATGTTTCATTTACAACAATTAAAGTCATTTTAATTCATAATCGAGAAATTATTAGTTTAACTATCGATACTGGTGGCGGCGGGAAGTGGAGAACGGAAGTGGAACGGAGTGTCTTAACACTAGGTTCTCAAGTTTCCTCTGTATACCCTGCTATGTGTGGGATACAGCGTGAAGCTGATTCGAGTATATTGATGGTCTTTTTTGGTTTCTTTTTTATATTTTGTATTATTATTATTTTGATAATAAAATCATATATTTTTTTCAAATTGTCACTAAAATTTTATTGGCTTATTACACAATTAATACAAATTCAAAACAAGGCGAGTGGAAAAGCAGGAAAGTAGTTTTAGTTCCGCACGGCTGAGCGATGTCACGGCGACGTGCGGCGACCACCGCGTGCGCGCGCTGACTCAGCACTCGACACTTCGGGACTTGCATGTCAATGATCTCTACACCCTTCTTATAAACACAATTTAATGACAATATCTAGTTCACAATATTTCCAATATCCAAACTTCAAGGTGTCGCCAAAAACCTGACAATAATATATAAAACATATCATGACAAAGAATTTCGACATTAATTTAATGAAGAGGCAGTTAGTTTTATATAGCCTTCTAAAAATCAAAAATATCTCGTAAATATTATTTTACTGACATAGATCAGTAAAACTATCAAGATATTTTTTAATTTAAACTAAAACTCGACGACAACTAAATAGAATTATTTTTTTTATTAAAAATAATTTTGTAAAGCGTCAGTAATTGAACATCGGTTATAGACTCATGTGCAAGTAAAGTTATTTACAATATTTGCGACACAAATTTTCTCCGACAACCGGCAGCGTAAACACTTTTTGTGTGAAATTCTGCAGAATCTCTAACGGTAGGCCATATGTATATGCAAAGTGCCAAGAAATGAAAGGCACTAGTGCGGGAGCGCTAGAAAGCGGTCGCATTTGCATGCGTCGCCGCTACCTGCGCACGCGCATCTGTCCGTTTTTTCTAGCTCACCTTCGCTGGGCTCCAAACAATCAGCACGGCTTGCATATTTCTTCCATATCCATTAGTTTTTGTTGCCTCGTATACGTGAATACGTATTTTTTTGAAGATTTATTGCGAGCCGTGTATCAGGCACGGCGCGGCGTGGAGGCGTCAGGTCGCGATATTAATGTGCGTTCATTGTGCTTGCAATGGTCCTAGTCGCTTTTGTGCCGTCCCTAGGCCTCGGGCCGGGGTGTATTATTATCAAGGCGCTGGCCTCATACAATTAACGCCAATACGTAATTTCTCTTATTAAATTTTCAAAGGCTAACGCACGATACGCAAGGGGGAATCCATCAAGTAAATACAGTTCTTGCTGTTTATTTTGTTTTTATCTTACACTTGTATATCAATATAATAATTTAAAAAACATATAGTTGTTTCCGTTTTGTCCTATTTTAAAGGTTCCATGTCAGCGTTATCTTGATGATACACACTACACATATACAACAATCTATTATGGTAATCAGCGGCGAAACAAAGTTATAATGAGCGTCTCGAGCGGCAGTCGCGGTTGCCAGCAAAAAATACATAGAGCATATTTTAATTAGTATAATATAACATCTTAAATAAAATAACACACCGGTCGGTATGCAGCCTTCACTACTAATTAGTTTACTTTAAAGTGCAAAATAATAAATTAGCCACAACGTACCCAATTACAAGCATTGTTATTTAAAATTTGACTGAACAAATAATTTGAAAGATAAACTTGGATTTTGTAATAGGTATAAAGATATTTCATACGCCAAAAACCTACATGTTTCAAATATTCATTCGTATAGAATGCAAGCGTTTTTTTCATTTCTCAGAAGCTGCAACACCTAACGTGTGGTCATCGCGTCATCATCACGATAGTCACCGATGTCTATTACGGAATAGGGCACATTATCGCATTAGGGAGATCTTTTCAACCATTTGCATACGTTAAACGCATAATTTTTTGCTGACGTTTTTTTGTTATCGTTTCGGAATCCGAAAATCAATCATGAGACCCTTTAGAAATTCTCGCCGATACCTTGTCCCGTCGCCATTGTCGATGCTTTCTTAACAGATTGGTCAGTAATTTATTCACAGGTAAAATTTCTGATATTTTTTTATAACTATTGCAAAAATATTTCTTATTCTTTACGTTGGTTTACGGAGTGATTTGTAAGCTGGAATGAAATAAATAATACATTTTATAAATAATTAATGTCTTATAAATTATTTCAAAGATGTATGTCGAATAAATATTGCATGTTGGTTATACAATAAATGTAAAAACTTAAGCAAATATGAGCTGCGCGAGCAGGATAGTCGCACGCGGGCTAGCATTACTAAATACAATGCAGGTGGTGAGAACTCTATCACATATAAAAACGTAAGCACACCGAGAGAGCCCGTATTTATAAAACAAACGCTAATATAATTACGCTTCCTGAGAAAAGTTAATTGACAGTGATTCTAGAGTCTTACATTATTTGCATAATGAATAGTTCAGTGCGTACGCAAATGAGCAGAACAGTTGTTGTAGAAAATAACAGCACGCACTTTTGCAGATAGGCGAGGCGCCGAGCCTCGTGATTGTGTATACATATTATACTCGTATATACGCAACAACGAGCTTATTATTTTGACTTTAGATCATTTACAATTACGAAGAGACGAATATAAAACGTTCTCAATATATCTCACAGGTATATGAACGTACGTATTAATCATCAGATTTGTGATTTTTACTTCCAGTTATCTAATTAAATATTGTGATCATCATCGTGATCTTAATATTAAATTATATAACTGGAAGTAAATGTCTCAAATACCATCGTTGCTTATATAATATTCGTATAAGTTGTATCGTTCTTAAATTTATAGTAAATTTGAGTGGCAGCATTTTATATCACCAAATGTTTCCAACATGTTTCATTTCTCCTTTTCATCAGTAAAACTGTCGAAAACTAAACGATTGCATCAAGCAAAACTTTTTATATCTAAAATTAGTGTCGCTATTTTTTCATGTTTCTAAAGTTGCACTGTCACTGTAAGTACTAAAGCATTATATATTTGAAACGTTTTTAAGTTCAGTAAAATATTTTATTCGAATCACACAAGATTTCACTTTTTTTTGGAATCTTCCGTGGTTAAAAAATATTAATCGATAATTAAAATCTTCATGTTTTAAAAGTAATTATGAAATTCGGAATTGCACGCAATTAATTGTAAATAATTGTTAAATCAATGACTTCATATATATTATGAATGTGGTAAAATAAATCAATCATTATCAATATAAATCAATATAAAATAATGAAGTCAACTCAAATACACCAAAATATTACTACGTTTAATATGCGTACTTGTAAAAATAGAAATAGTTCATGTTTCATCAAAACCGCCACAAATTTTCTATAGTTACAATGTTGTAAAGTTTCACCAAATTCGTGATTTTGCGTTCCTTCGCGCACTACTGGGATGACGTCACGCTGCGAGTGTTGTACCCGCTCTCGGATAATGCTTGGGTGTTGACCTTTGAAAACGCAGTATCTACGATACTCGAGGAAGGTCACCTAAAAAGCTTGATAACCCCCCGGAGGGCATGTATGAAGAGGTTGATGACAGTGGACGAGACAAAAGGTATAGACACGTAGGGAGAGACCCGTACTCTCTGGCGCTCTGTACTCTGGCTGCCCCGTCAGACATACAGCATGATTACGGGGTGTTTACATGCATAAAATTTAATTTGTAAAGTGATATGCATTTAATATTTGAAGTAATATGTTAATAATATTTTAAGAGTTAGCTTAAACTAGTAGCTTGTGCAGCGTGACGTCGCATGCGTGTGGCCACTAAGCCGCATTTTGGGGCGGAGGCCATATTTTAATGTTCAATATCTCAATCATTTTTGAAGATATGAAAAAAATAACAACACGTTCGCTCTTCTCGAGCTTCCTATTTTTTAGAAAGGCTAATAACAAAAAAACGTTGGTGTGACTCATCACTCTGGGTGATCGTGATGTTCAAATAAGTTCAGTTACAGAAATATTTATATATAACAATATTTATTTGATTTAAATCTTTCTAAGATCTTCTGTGTCTTGTTCATTTTTTTTTTCAAAATAATTGTTAAGCATATTCTTAGTAATGTATAACGTTTTAATCTTATTAATGTAGTAAGTGAAGATTAAAAGTCTTCTATATTTTTATTAGTTTAGAAGTAAACTCTTTATTATTAAGGTTCTCTTTTTATCACTTTCCGTCAAATAAACAAATTGGGTGTTGAGTGGCGGAGCTTAACTAAGGAGAAAGATTAACATATTAAAAAACAAAATTACTTCAGTGGGGGTCGATGGTGTTTACTGTACACGTTTCTACCGTTAATTAAACATAAGAGAAATAATAAAAACTAAACATATTGCAGTTATACACAAGTTCTTCAAAGTAATATACGTTATGAATTAAAATTAAAAAGTTATAATTAAAGAGTTTGACCTTTTTATCTATATAAGAAAATTGTGTCGGACATGAGACGTCCCGTTAGTCGGTCCCCCGTTGACATTTCAGTTTTTGTGTGAAGGATGAATACCGCTGTAACGCTTGGGGAGGGTTTCAGTAGCGCAGTGCTCGGATATGCGCGCGCGCACTTCACCGCCGCATGGACTTGAGTGAGTGTTTGATTTATTGCTTTGTTATTAGATTAATATTAAAGAGTTTTTTTGTTAAAGAAATGATATAATAATTTAATTATTTATTATTTATTGTAAGTGTGAAAGATGGTGGGTTCGATCACATTTAAGTATTAAAAATATTATATATGTATTTAAGACTTCCTCCCACTCCCACTCAGCACGCAATATTTTAGAAATTTGGCGTACAATAGTACATAGAAATGTTTATTGTCACCAAGTAAATTTGATTTACTTATAGAAAAATGTAATAGATTTTTTTTGTTGTGGGGAACGGAAGTGGAACGGAGTGTCATAACACTAGGTTTCACTTCCGCCCTCCTTCCTACCCTGCCTAGTGCGGGATACAGCGTGAATCTGAAAAAAAAAAAAAATTTTGTTATTCAAATTTATGACATTTAGTATACAGATATTTTATTGTACGTTTGTAGTTAGTCCTTCAAACCAGCAGATATAACATAATTCAGATTAATTATTATTATATTATATTTTCAGATAGAGTTACTCAAAGAAACGGTTATGTATTTATATTTCTCCGAGTAGGATTCTAGTTAACGTCTATCATTTATTATAAAACTGTAATCCTTGTAATGAACAATACAGCAATAGGTGACGCGATGGTCTCGTATCACACTCGTCATTCCTCAGCTTCGATTCACATCGCATCCCACCGCATCGCCACGCACCTAAAACAAGTGAAATTTTTATTATTTACCTTGTCCTAACTAAAATTTGCTCTTTTTTAACTTTTTATTGCTATTTTTTATGTTCTGTTAACAAATCAACAATCCTAAATATTTAATGGATATAATGCTTACTTAACGGAGCCATTAGATTATATTTTCAAGTATATTTTAACAAAGGACGTCATAAAAGTAATTACCCAGTTTTGTGTCGAAGAAAGCGATCCTCACAAAAAAAAATATATTCGAATTGAGACGTGAAACGAATGACGCGTGACTTTCTAATTTATTGCTCTACCGCTCCGAACTTTTTAAAACAACAAAACTTAAAACGGTGAAAAAGATAAAATTGCACAACCCCGGCCGGCGGCCGTTACACGAACAACCGCCGGTATCTACGGTCCCCCACACAATGGAAGAAAGCACATTTGAATATCTATTTTCTCCATAGCTTATTTTTATTACGCAACAGTCGTAATTCTTTATTGTTTTATAAATAACAGTTGTAGGTACTGAATTGTAAACTGTATTGTACCTCTTTAAAAAAAATACGATAAAATGTTAAAGAATGCGACCCTTGCAAGCTTTAAAAATTAACACGAATTACGTTTTAGCGTCTCACTCTCGTACATACATATGTACGTATATAAAGTACTTAAATCGCGACAGTGAGGGTCGTAAATATTTCGCTGGTCTTTATACGAATATGTGCCAGGCGCGGTCCGAGAGTCCGAGAGTAGGGGCGGAGTAGTTCATCAGGGTAACATATGCACGCTCGGGGTGACCTTTGCGAGTCCCGTTGGACACCTGCGACGAACGTTGGGGTCCCGCTACACGCTCGCGTTCATTAAATAACAACGCTACATGCAACTCGATGTCGATGCGGCCTTTAACGGAGCGCTCGGCTAACTACCTCTTATCTGACAGCGGTTATCTTTATATATATTTTTCTTCAGATTCACGCTATATCCTAAGCATGGGACGGGAGGCAGAGGGAACTTGGGAACCTAGTATTAGCCTCCGTTTCCCACTTACCTTTAAATTTGTGGCTTTACATGTTAAGTGTAATCAACGCTATGCTTTGCCTCTGCTATCAAAATACCAGAGGAAATAAATGAAAATATTAAATAGTTCATTTCTTCTAGCAGGAATTGAACTTACAGCCTGTGCCATTATAGTTACACGCTTGTGCACTACATTATCGTTAACCCAGTATCGTTATGAAACAAACTCCAATAATATTGTTATATATTATTCAAAAAATAACAAACAAGCACACATGCGAGCGACAGCCCGTGTGTACGCGATAGCGTTATTTAAACCGTTTATTCCAATAAGCAGTCGTCAATGCGTCGATAATATTGAGCAACATAAAATACTTCACTTATTGAATATGTATTATTCGATCAGGTCTGGCAATTCCGAGGGACGTTTCACAACACAGGTCCGCTGTAATGAGCTATGTGGAATAATTCGGAGCATTACAATGTGATGCAAGCGTGCATCTCATAAGGCAATATTACAGGGCGCGGGCGGCGCGGGTCATTAGCGAGATTGGGTGCCGCCGGTAATGCTCTATTAGAATACGTGCACCACTCGGATACGCCGCGCGTACAGGCAGGCACAACTCCCACGCCCGCTCTCTACGTGCCGGCTTCAACGCTACCCTACTATCTACTGCCTGCTACCTGCTACCTATCGCTATATTACTTGATATATACAAATATTACCTCTACTCTATTTTTCCGTTTATATTATTTAAATTTTATGCGTTCTTATACAAGTGCTTTCTTATTCATTTAGTATGTTTTCAAATCTGAAGGAACCAAACCGAAATTTTGATCTGCAATAATTAGGAAATCAAAAATCTATCAAAGATCTTCTTTAGTTTGTTTTCTACATAACGATATACCCTTATAACCTACACTCGCTCGTACTACTTAAATAATTGCATAAAACATTAATTAATTCATCGTAATTAACTTGGAATAACGGAATAGACCTCTGTAAGTTGGGTGAGTGACATTTGTTGATATTTGCCTGCGCGTGCGCATCACCTGTCCGCACCGCGCGCCCTGCGCCCGCAGGTGCGGGGTCAAGGTCGCCCAAACGCTGGGATTCAACCGGTACTCGCAAACATTGTGATATGATCTTTACACACGCGTACGCTATACATATATTTTAATCTGATCTCTAATATATAAGACAATTCCTGATTAGTTATTGTACATATATTTATAGTAGAAAAACGATTTTATTGAATTGCAATACACTTAATGTTCCTAATATGGAACTATAAAAGGTGATAATATAAATATTACCAATAATCCTAGAGCAGAATAATTAGTGAAATACGTAGTACATTTAATAAAAAGATTAGCTTTCTGTGTTATACAAATGTCATGACAAGTGAGCTGAGTAACTAGAAAATCGTATGAACGATGAACTACAAGCGTATGTTAGATACGAGTGGGAGACGTGCGTGCTCGTAGCAATTTGCAACTTCCCCACTCGGTAATGACCCTCTCTGTGCACTTGCCACCGCCTTGCTCGCCCTCGCCGCGTAAATTGAGTGAAAACTGCTGTTTAAAACAACGCACTAAATTGTAAATTGTGTTGTCGCTTTCTGAAGTAATTCGGTCACCTTTTACAGTCTAAATTATGAAAAAGTCCGCACATAGGAGGATAGACAGAGGGAACCTGGGAACTTAGTGCTAAGATACTTCGTTCCCACTAAAACACTTCCGTTCCCCATGTTACACTGAACTATGGAGGCATTGCGTATTAAGTGACGGAACTCAACGCCGTGGTTTGCCTCAGTACTAGAGCGAAATAATTAAAATACGTTTTAAATATTTTATTTGCTCGGTTGGGGATCAAATCCACTATCTGTCTTGTTAACAGTAGCACGCTGTGCGCTTCTCGGCCTAAAATAAAATCATTTTTTTTATTCTATTTAATATCAAAATGGTTATGATAAAAATCTCCTATGTAAATCAAGTTAATATTTTATTTTTATTTTTATGTATCTTTCACACCACGTTGCATAAATTGAGTCGAACAATAAGTTGATGTGCTTCTCGCATATTGTGCCCTAAATTAATTACAATCCTGAACGGAAACTCATTTTATAGTCACTCTGAGAACAATCAGCTACTTGTCATTACATTAAGTTTTTATAAAAGGACTAAAAAAGTACATTATAAAATAACTTACTTATCAAAAGCACTGTCATATAACACAGTTAGTGTATCTATTGGTTCTAATGAATGGCCATTATAATCTCAAACAAAATATAAATTAAAGTAGCCAAATTTAATATTAATTAAATCAGATAAAATTCATTATGTCAGTTGTAGTTGTCGTACTTCTCGGTCTCGTCACAGGCGCTCTCCTCGACGCACGGCACATGGTAATTATACTCAAGTATGTAGACTGTACGTACAAAATGAATATTTTAATTTGTTATACAATAAAAGATTCCTAATTCATAAACGCATATAATTATAAATTTAAATAAACTTAAATCATTAGATACCCCTTATAAATCATATTCGTAAAACGTTTTTTGCTCTTGAGTATTAATTGAGCTCTGTGCTTCACATTTATTATGTTTTTTTTTTGTGAAATTTGCACGCAATGTTGCATATTGTGGTTAGAGATTCGATAAATATATTTAATTCATTCTACGAATGAGGCCTGTCGTGGCGCAGCGGCACGAGCGTGTGACTGTAACCGACAGGTTGTGGGTTCAATCCCCACTCGAGAAAATGTAAATATATGATATTTTCAATTTAATATATTTAATATTTTCATTTCTTCGCTCTGGTACTAGGTAAAACGCGGCGTTCAGTTCCGCCACTCAACACGCAATGCTTCAAATTCGGTGGAAAGTGGAGAAAGGAAATGGAACGGAGTGTCTTAACACTAGGTTCCCTAGTTCCCTCTGCCTACCCTGCCATGTGCGGGATACAGCGTGAAGCTAAGTGAGTGAGTGAATTCATTCTATATATGTTTAATACTTGCTCTAAGTAGGGACGACTGATGTGTATGTAGACAATAACATATGATATCTAAGTGGGAAATATGACACAAAAACGCCAATAATAATTAGAGTTTTACAAGTGCACAGTATTTGGACAGTGCTCTGTGTAGTGCACACACAGTCTTGTGCAGATGTTGGCTGTCGAAAGGATTAAACCACCTCTCTTACCCACGCTTCTTACTTTTATCTTATATATTAGGAATAAAGTTTATATTATATTTATGTAAGCCAGAAAGATTAGGTCTTAATTGTTTTTTAGCTTCACGCTATATCGTTAACGTAACAGGCAGAGGAAACATGGGACCCTTGTTAAGAGACTCCGTTCCCATTCAGATACTTCCCTTCTCCACTTCCCGCTAAATTGTGAATACCTTGCGTGTTGAGTGGCAAAATCCATCGGTACCCATCATTCACCCCAAATATTAAATATTTAATTTCCTCGAACGGAAGTTGAACTAACAACCTGTTGCGTTCACAGTCACACACCTGTGCTCCTGCGTCACTACGTGCCTCAAAATTATCTTTAATTAATACTAAACTTAAATTAAAAAGCGTATAAAAATTTTGAACGAAGCAGGATTTGAACCCGCGCCTCTGGAATACCGTTCCAGCGCTCTGACCAACTAAGCCATTCGTTCTCACCGAGCTCCGTCGAAATTCTTATACGCTTATTACAACTTATTTATGTCGTTATTTTCTGTCCTAAGTGTGGAATAACACTTTAAAACATAGTAAAAATATCTTTAATTAAGCCAGAAATAGCAATTTTATATTCTTTTGGAACGAGTGAAAAGAGTTTTCCCTCTGCCGCTGGTTTTCCTCGTTACATAAATAATTACCATCTTCACCAGCTGTCAGCTGGCTGTAGCCGGCCGTCCTCTCGTTACCGCGCGCCCGATGGCGACGCGCTCGACGCTCGTATTATTTAATTATTCTTTTATAGAGTACTTTATAAAATTTACGACGTAAATTTGAATATATAATTGTTGCCGGGTTTCGTATGATTCACTGCCGTAATTTACATACATTTAAGTATAAATATTGCTGTACATATCTAATATTCTACTTGTTCTAGCATGATGCCTCAATTAAGTTTAAGGCGAACGACGCGAACAGATGTATCCAGATAATGCTTTTTATATTATACATATAAAGTCGATTCATATCGCGTTATCGCATTGCCGGTATTTGATACGATTAAAAATTGAAACTCCACTGTAAATAAACAGTGATAAATCTGCGTCTTCACTAAATAATAGAGACACAACCGATGGACAGTAAACGTGACAGGTTGTGGGTTCGATCTCTACTCAAAGAAATTAAATATATATTGACATTTTTTCACCCTATATCTGGTAATGTGCGGCGTTTAGTTACGCCACTCTATACGCAATGCCTTAAATTCGTCGAAAAGTAGAAAACACTAGATCCCAAGTTCCCTTTGCCTACCCTGCCATGTGTCGAGCTTTGCAACGCTTTGTGATTCAAGTAAACTTATCGCACTAACAAGATTCAAAAGCTGTTAATAATAAGTAGGCGCCTGATGTATCTCCCTCCCTCTGGGCAGCGAGGAGGGACGAAACGTTTTAAGATCTTCCAAATTGGTTTTCAATTCGCGTCCCTTCCGCACCTCACTTTAACCGTCTATGGTTTTTCTTTGCTTAAAAATTACATTACACTTCAGCCGCCTTTTATCAAAAGGAGTATTTACGTGGTGAACTTTTTGGCCTGAATAATATTGGTATATCTTTAATGACGGGCCTAAGCGTGTGTTCGATGTCCACTCGAAGAAATGAAGTATTTAATATTTGTAAATGAAATATTTAATATTTTTATTTCTTTGCTTTGGCCAAACGCGGCGTTAGTAGTTCCAGCACTCACAAATTTGGCGGAAAGTGGGAAACGGAGTGTCTTAACACTAGGTTCCCAGGTTCCCTCTGCCTACCCTGCCATGTAAAGGATACAGCTTGAAGCTGATCATATTCAAAAGGCAATGCTTAAGTATTATATTCTTATAAGTATGTGTATTTATAAATAATTTTCCAAAATACCCTTGAATAAAGTCAAATAAGAGTCTTAAATTTCTTCAAACTTATACAACGCAAATATCATGTTAGATTAAGTAAACATTTTTTTTTCTAGCAATATTAGTTTCGATGCATTTAAACATATTTAATTTAGCTCTCTATAGACAATTATTCAGGCTCTCGTCTCACAATTTATTATTTTAATTAATGGATATCTGTCGCTTGTAAATCCTCGTTTTTGGAAACTACCACCGAAATTGTAATGGAAGTCTTCATCAATTACAACACCAGCTGTGTTCGCGACTCCCGCACGGTGCTATCATTTACATTGGTTCATTCAGAAACGTTCGCTTCATTCACTATGAACAATCAAAATAATTTAATTTAATCTTTTGTCAATTTTTTACTCGCGTGAAGGCTCCAATCTCGAGCGCACCTAATTATAATTAGTAGACGTAAGACGTACGAGCTTCGTATGTAAGTATGTTAGTGTAGAATACCAACTAATAATTAAAATGAATAATTACTCAAATATTATAATGAGCTTGCCGTTTTCAATTAACTTTAGCGCTGTAATGAGAGCAAGTTTGAATATCACGCTGTGTACCGCTGTGGCAGAGGGTACTTGAAAACATAGTGCTGAGGTACTCCGTTCCCAGCAATATATTTTCGTTTCTAAGTTTTTTCTAAGTCATTGCGTGTTGACCATGGAGTCTGTAGTGTAAGAAAAACTATAATAATAATAGTCTATATCAAGTTAAATAAGCACGATTAAGTACTATACAAATATCATAAACACTTGTCGCTGCGTAGTATAAGGGTGTGACCATGAACGACAGGTTGTGGGTTCGATTCCCACTCGAGGAAATGAAACATTTAATATTTTCATATCTCCGTTTTAGCCACAAGGCAGAGCGCGGCGTTGAGTTCTGCCAATCAACATTCAACGATCTTAATCCGGCGGCACATGTAGAATAGAACGGAGTATCTTAACACTAGGATCCTAATTTCTCTCTGCCTACCCTGCCGTGGGACTCCTTGGACCATTTTTCCTATTAGAAATTAATTTCTTTGTCACATTTGTATTAAAAAAATAGTCTAATTAGTTGTCAATTTTTATTTTCACCTGAATAATATACCTGCTGTGGCAACGGTACATGAAGGTAGTTGACAAAGTTGCCTCATTACAAGTCGGCAGTGGAGCTTGACGTGAGAAGAAAAGATCTTACTGTACGTAAGTGCGTACACTGTACTTATTTGTAATTACTTTAATTATAAGTAGTGTTTTTATTTTAATTAAGAATGGTAGAATATGTTATAAATTTTGAATATCAACTATATACCTATGTATAATTCTAAAAATATTTTAAGTAGAAAATTTATTATTGTAGTATAAGATCATATTGGTGAAGTAAATAAGAAATATTTAATAGAAATTAAATTAAATATTTAATATTTTCATGTCCTCGCTCTGGTTACGAGGCAAGTTCCACCCGTCAACACATATAGTGTGTCTAAGCAATAGGTTCTCACGTTTACTTTGCCTACCTCGCTATGTGTAGTAAAAAAATAATTGTATATAATTTAATAATGTGTAACAAAAAAAATATTCCAATTAATTGAAGAAAAATAAAAAAAAAACTTATTGTTTTTTTTCCAATTTATTGGAATTACCTTAATTCTAATTCAATTTATTTTAATACTATTTACAAGTTAAATTTTCGTTTCAAATATTTAAGCACAGTGAGTTACATTTCTTTACAAAACTGTATAGATTCCAAGCAGACTTTAATCGGGCGTGTAATGTAATGCACGACAGCCACTGCTGACCCGAAGGCGATGCGGAACCTATATCTGTTTGTATTCGCTTTGAATTAGCTAATCAAAAATACGTTTATATAAATAATTAAAACTTTAAAATAAACTTACAATTTCAAACAAGATTATCAATAATTTATTTTTTGACCTATTTGAAAAAAAAAACCTGTGTTACATATAGCAGGTACTTACAATATTGATAAGTTTAAATAAATCTAGCTAAATAAACATATGAGCCATAAAGCTGAGTGATCTAATAGTGAACATATATCTATATATGATGATAAGAACGATACATTATTCACTCATCGCCATTCAGCGTGCGTCCTCAGACCGTTAGAGTGCGCGGGCGCAAGCGCCTGATTGGCGCAGACCTGAGACGGTGTACTGTACTTGTTATAAGCTCATTTGCACTTACTACCTACATATTGGATTATCTAAAGCTAAATATTTTAATTCTTTGTATTATTACAGAAAATCTTGTTCGTTATACTATAGACTTGCTATGTATGTATAAAGGTATTATATTATGGTTACGCGGCGTTGAATTCCGACACTCAACACGCAATTAGGCAAAAAATGGGGAGCGGAAGTGGAACGGAGTGTCTTAACACTAGGTTCCCAAGTTCCCTCTGCCTACCCTGCCATGTGCGGGGTACAGCGTGAAGCTGAGAATATTATTATAAAAAGTTTTTAATGAAATATAGGTATGTGCTAGTAAATTGTTATTAATCGAATAATTACATTATTACCATACGCTGTATAACACACCATTAAGTAATATGCATATAGATTTTTATCATGGAAGCGGCAAAGAGCTTTAAGTTTTTCTGTGCACTCAGCCAGAAATAGTTTTTTACAGCCAATGCAACCAAGGAAAGCGAATCATCGCCTATCACAACCTTCCATATCATATTCTTAATTTAATAATTTACTTCTAGAGTAAAAAATAATAATGAAAATTACAAACTTGTTTGGAAAAATATACTGTACTTGTGAAAACAGTACCTAATCCCATTCAAAATAAATAAATATAAATATAACGTTTTCTGTTACATTTGCTCTTTTGGTCGGACGATCGGTGACTGCGTCGCTGGTCACCGCGATAGTGGACGGCGGAGATAGAAGACCTCGTGTTCACATTCCGGGGGCGAACGTTTATTCCGCTTATCTGAATTTTAAATTGGGGTCTCTGCGATCCCTCCGTCACCCCTCCCCCGGACTGCGCCGCTCCGCGCTGGATTCCTAGCGGTCCCGTCAATCCAACCGTAAAAACCCAATCAACTACCTATTTTTATGCTACATGCCAGCATTTGACACACGATTTCACTTTCAACTATTCAAGTATAGCAATTTTGTATGACAATTTTGTATTTTGTAGTCGTTTTAGCGGGGTCCCTTGAAATTAACTACGAAACTGTATTGCAACTTTAGAAATTGTGTCGTGTCCCATCGTTGAATTACAGTCTTCGATAAGTAAATATTCAGATATATTATTTCACGCCATATCCCGCTCATGGCAATTTAGGCAGATGCTACTTTGGGAACCTAGCGTTAAGAATAAAGAATATTTGAGGCATTGCATATTGAGTGGTGGTAGCCTCGTTACTAAAGAAAAGAACAAAAAAATATTAAATATTTCATTTAAAAACATTAAATATTTCACTTCCTTGATTGGGGATCGAACTCGCAACATGTCACGTTTACAGCCACAGCCTTGCACCCTTTCACCATGACAGAAAAATCTAATAAATATATAAATATATAGTAATCTGAAGATAGCAAAAAAATGAAGAAACAGCCTCGTAAACGTATCTAGTAGCTCACTCAATTAACTGATGTTACAAATAATATAATAAATTACGAGAAAATTGCATCGAAACCGAACGTTTTGACCGTAGCGAGTAGTCGTTGAAGTCGACCAGTCAATTATCCTTAAGAGGAAAATCAAGTGGGATTGATGTTCAAACAGCACCGCCGCGTGACGACGGCACCTCGCTCGTCTCAAATATTGGAGCGATGTCGCAGTCGCGGGCGCCGACGCAATTTGTTCGTCATGAGATTTAATATTCCGTGGGAACATCGCGAGCTAGACGCACTCATCTTCCGAGTACTACTGCTTATTCGATAAAGTTATATCGATTTTCATAGTTCACTTTCATATTTTCAATTATTTTAATTGAATTTTTGCTTGAGGCCTGTCGGCGTAGGCGAACAAGTGTGTGACTGTAAACGTGACAGGTTGTGGGTTCGTTCCTACTCCAGAAACTAAAATATTTAATATTAACTTAATATTACTTAATTAATAATACTTTCAAATAAAATATTAAATATTTTCTTTTTTTGCACTAGTAATGAGGCAAAACGTGGCGTTGAGTTCCGCTAGCGCACAATACCTTGAGCTAGGTAGAAAAAGGTGTAAAATGGAACGAAGTGCTTGTTCTCAACAATAGGTTCCCAAGTTCCCTCTACCGAATCTGCTATGCGGGATACAGTGTGAAGGTTAAAGGAAAGAGCTAAACATACATATTTTAAATGATATAATATTTTGACCATTACAAATTGCAATTGTGGCCCACCTAGGCGACGTGGCGAAGCTACGAGGACAAGAAAATAATTTTATTACGGTATTAATACATGAATAATTAATTATAATATAACGTGCGTACTTGTGCCTGTGCGTGAGGCCGCGGGGGTCCGCGCAAAGTGTATACGGCGCGACGCGTAATTAATGCATTTATTAGAATCTGTGATCATATCATTTAAATATTTGTACTATTTTCTTAGGCTCGATCATCTTACCAGCCTTCATAAGCGTGTGTTCCGTGATTTGGACCAATTATGTTCAATATTAAGGCGTAAGTTTAACAAAAAAACGTCATCGGAATAATTTTTGGTTATGGAAAGTAAAGGTCCCACGACTGAGCTCAGAGTTCACACACTGTCGGAGCAGCAGTAGAACGGATATTATGATCGCTACCGAATAACATGTTCAGATAATAACGCATCATTAACGTA
Source organism: Eueides isabella (assembly GCA_019049475.1). Classification (NCBI taxonomy): domain Eukaryota; kingdom Metazoa; phylum Arthropoda; class Insecta; order Lepidoptera; family Nymphalidae; genus Eueides; species Eueides isabella. The sequence continues at coordinate 1,284,012 of CM032386.1, forward strand.
TCTACATTATGTAAACATAATACGGTCCGTCGGTAACACTTGTAGATGAGCGCTACCGTTAAAAAAATATATGAAATGTATTTAGGCTTTGTGTCTCGAAGAATGTACCAAGTGCGTTAGTTCGTTTATTTCAGTTTTTATATATTTTCTGGAAAAAAAGGTATCTATATTAGGCACTTTTAAGATAAGTAGGTACTTACAGGAGATTCGAAACTTTTCTAGTTAGTCTGGAAGGCCAGGCTGGTCAGCCAGGTGAGGCTGGAGGTGGCGACGGCCCCCCGCGGCGCGCTCTCTCACGCGCTCCATATCTCATCCCGTGATGGTAATTACTCGCCGCTGCCTTTTGTCTCCCACTGCCGACTTCGTGCATATCCTCGTCACTTCATTAGTCAGCTACCTACTATGTTCTTATTCATTTTAATTTCTATGAGCATTCTCTTTAGATATCATTAGTTATGCTTAATACTATTGATCATTAAATTCATTAAACTTTAAAGTTTAATTTATTATATTCAATATATTTTTCGTATATGCTAATAATTCGTTTATGACAAACACCAATTCAGTATAAAGAATTTGTAATTTATCTAAGCCTTACTATAAATATTACAATTTATGGAAACCAAAATGACTACATCAAAATCTTATCAGTATAAGACACTTGCACATAAAAACATTTCCGTCCACAACTTTGATAAGGAATTGACAATCTATCACGATTACAGTCACACGTCACGCAACGACAGGCCTCGCTTTTTGGAATTGTAATACTAGCATTACAGTCGGTTGGCGGCATCACCGCCGATCGTCGGCTACGTGTCGATAATTAAACATAGTGACTTGGTAAACAAACACCCGCGGTGCCGCCGCTTGGTGATTAGTGCACGCATTAACATATTCCGCTTCATCTGAATAGACTTCTTTCTGCTTCTACATAATACAATCTAATTGGAAAGCAGGCTCAGGCTTCAGCTTTGAAAGTACGATCCAATCAGACGCGACAACAATGCGCCTGTGACGCTGTACGAGCGGTCGGAGACGTCTTATTTGATCTATGGATTGGGGTTTTGGTTCTAATAAGTTCTTCAATAACATTCTTCTACTATTGAGTATTATAACTAATTATACATTTGTAATTTTTTTATATTTTTTAATTCTTACAATGCTTGATGTTTTCTGTTCAGCTTTATGCCGTATCACACACTCGGTAGTGGGAACTTGGTAACTTAGTGTTGAAACACTCTGTTCTTATTAAGACACTTCCGTTTTCTGTTTATTAAGACACTCCGACTTTCCATAAAATGGGGCATTGAGTGTTAAGTTGCAGAACGCATTGCCACGCTTTACTTTGTTTTTATTTTCCCTAGTGAAGACAATCCATAACTTGTCATGTCTTTGGTGCATGCTTGTGCCTCTGCGCCAGTGTAGTCTAAGTTCCGGATCTCGATCATCTCGTTTTCTGAGCGATTAAATTAACTCACTCACTCACTCAGCTTCACGCTGTATCTCGCACATGGCAGGGTAGTCAGAGAGAACTTGGGAACCTAGTGTTAAGTCACTCCGTTCCATTTCCGTTCTCCACTTTCCGCTGAATTTGAGTCACTTTGTCGAGTGGCGGAACTCAACGCCGCGCTTTCTCTTATGAACAGAGCGATGAAATGAAAACATTTAATATTTAACTTGAAAATATTAAATATTTCATTTCCTCGAGTGGGAATCGAACTCACAACCTGTTACGCTACAATCGCACACTTGTGTTCCTCCACCACGACTGACCTGTTTTATATGGATTTTATTTCTTTCCAAATATGATAATTACAAAAACTTGACATTGAATTGTATGAGATATTTTCAAGGAGACTTGCAGATATCAATCGAGAGAAAAAAACACGCAAAAATATGCATATAATATAACACGTACTTGTCTATAGCAATAATACTAATATCTATAATCTACTTCACGCTGGTAAGAAATGAGGAATGCTAAGATTTTTTGTGTCCGCAGTATGCAGAATGCGATCCGCGATGCCGATTATAATAAATGAAGTGACGGCACCTCTTTGTTTAAGCGCAAGTCGCGACCGAGCGCCCACTCCCGCCAGAGACGAGCCCTCTTACGAATATACAAATATAACTAATTATATTGAATCGGTCGTGGGTACAATTTTGACTCTGAGGAGTGAAATACTTAATGTTTTCATTTCCACGTTCTAGTCATGAGGTAAAGCGAGGCGTTAAGCGCCGTCCGAAACATAACTTTTCGACAATTCAGCTTTAAATAGACAACGGAAATATCTTAATGGAACATAGAGTCTTAGCACTAGGTTTCATGGTACCGTCTGCCTACTCTACAAGCTAAATAAAATTAATTATTGATAGAGTCAAACCATCATTTAGATCGGCTAAGTAGGAGTCGGACTGACGCACGAACATTTCTATATTTACAAAAGCGGCAGAAATGCGATTTTTATATGGGTACCTACTTCGTAAAAAATACTTTATTTAGTTTTTCACTATACCTATCATGCCTTATAAGATATAACCTGGTGAGAAACTGAAAGTTAGTAATAGTATCCTAATTTATCGTTTGAATACAGAACCCTAATAACATGCTAGTCATAATCAAATTATTAAATACAAATGAATTTAAATTATTAAAGCAATTAAATATTATTAAAAATGTTACGTTTCTTCATACGTAGACAAATAATCAAGTCGAGTATTATATGAAAACTACCTATTAACGTCAGCGCATCAAAAATAATTTCAAATTATATTTTTCTCTCAAATCTGTAATACGCTGGTACATATTAAGTAGGCGCTAATTTAATTAACGTAATGCATAACGAGGATGTACCGTTACCGGGTGTATCAGATTAGCACCAGTAATTGTGAATAGTGATTTGATGCAGGTTTCAGACGGCGGCGCAGCAATATAATTTTTGCGTATATATATATATATATATATATATATATATATATATATATATATATATATATATATATATATATATATATATATATATATATATATATATATATATATATATATATATATATATATATATATATATATACATATATATATATATGCACTGAGCAAAACGTGTGGCTGATAATGGAATAGGTTGTGAGTTCGATTTCCGTTTGTGGAAATTATGTAATTAATATATTAATTTCCTCGCTCTGGTAACGAGACAAATCGTAGCGTAGAGTTTTGCCACTCATCACGCAGTCAGTCATTTATGGGAACGGAGTGTTTTAACAATAGGTTCCCAGGTTCCCTCTGTTTACCCTACTATATGCAGAGTACAGCGTGAGGCCTAAAAATATATATATTACAGGCGCATTCAACTCTCGCGCCACTTACATCTAGTACAACAATAAATTTGGACAACAGTTTAAGATAATGAATTAGAAACTGTATTTTTATAATATTTACAAATATAATTGTAACATTAACATAATAAACATATTAAGAGTTCGTATAAACATTTTGTTTGTACATAGCAGTATTTGAATAGTTTTCTAAGCGCTTGTGAAAATGAGACTATATATGGGTCAGTTCACGTCTCGTGGCTGGGGAGATTAGTACTCATACTCAGCTTCACTTGTGAACTTGGGAACCTAGTATTAAGACACTCTGTTCCACTTTCCGTTCCACACTTCCGCCGAATTTGAGGCATTGCGTGTTGAAATGCGGAACACAACGCCGCATTTTGCCCTGTTACCAGAGCGAAGCGAAGAAATATTCGTTAATATTATTTACCCATGAAGCAGCGGTCAACCGCTGCGCCGCCTCCATCAGCGTAATATACGGCTATTTTACACTCACAATATCGCTGTCAACGACAGATCTGTATCAGACCCGCGCATACTACGAGTATTTACAGCGTTGATAATCGCTCGCATAATTACATGTGAGACGTAACGCTCTAATGCATTTGCATTGCATTGCATCTGCAGTAACGTTAGCATAAATATTCGCCACCGACGCTTGAAGAGAAGGGCTTTTGGGGCTCTTGTTATGGATTTTCAAAGTAAACACGCATTTAGGAATGTACAGGGAAATGCAAATGATCGTTCTGGCGGCGCGTCGCGAGCCTTCGCCGGCGGGCGGTTGATTGACGGCGCGGCGACCACAAAGCGGATAATATCTTCATAAATCGATATTTCCACCGCTAATAAAGCAATATTAATTATCTAGTATTCAAATCTCGGATGCTGAGCATTCGTGAGCGCTCGTGACCGGTGCCGGCTCCCCGCGCGTGCGCCGCTCCATTAATAGCGGTCGTCGGCCGGCGCTGCGCTTCGTGCGATTAACGATCATGATTCGATTACGCGCTCCTCTCCTCTCGCCGCTGCACGCCGCGCCTCGCACCGGCAGTGTGGACCTGTAGCAGCCGAAAAAACATTATACCTTCACCTATTCTATGGAGATATATTTGAAAATGTCTCTAATATACGCAGCAACAAACTGAATAAATCGAAGTTAAACTACAACTACAATCGTAAAGTAGCAGTACAATAACATATAACAGTGTGGTAAGGTGTCACCTCTTCCATCCACCGACAGACGGCCGGCCGCAACACCCATACACCCGAAATAATTGTGCTGACGTTTTTTTCGTTATAGATTTCATTTGTGATGCGTCTGTGCAGTAATCGATTCATTCGTGGCGCGTAAAAGAAACTATTGTACTGATGAAATATAAAATTACTTGTCATATTACCGATAGCATCGCCACTCGCCGGTCTGACTGTTTATTTGATAAAGACCAGGTATTGTGCGGTCGCGCAGCGTTTAGATACGTATTCAGATTTCTTTGTTTGCATCTAATAAATAGATCCTAGATATAGTTTATCTTACAGTTACATCGCTGTCTCTACATACAGCGACGACTTGCACTGATAACGTCTATACGCAACATTTTCGGATTATAAAATATTGAAATTATAATAACGCAGTTACTCGAAAGTTCTCAATACTTTTTTTTTATATATTCCGTATCTAATATATTGCACATCGCCAAGAAAAACAATATTAGCGTTATGCTACTTAGTGAAATAAATCTACATAGATTTATAACCGCGTGTATGGAGAAGCTGCTGCGATTTGTTCTCGAAGAAATATGGACCATATTAATTACGACGCGGCTAGCTCGTGTGCACCGACCACGGTGATGCGAGCGGATTAACTTATTCATCAAGAGACCGTTATACGGGGCGACGGTGCATTGCCATACTAGAGTGCAGTATAGCGCATGCGAGCGATGCAAATGTGCATAATGCAGTACAATTACCAGCAGGTGGATAAGATCTGGCGACAGTGTTACTTGTAACGTTTAATTGTAATATTGTTGTCACCGTTCCGTCCGCTGCACCCGACCGACACTCGCGCCGCCACGCCACCTCGCCATTTATTATAACTATTCATAATTATGCATTATTAAATATTCATTTTTATCTTGAATCTGAAAAATTTTTACAACTACAAATTTATACAATGATATTCTCGGTTATGTTTTTTATGTTGAACGCCGTCGATCCTTATGTATGGACGGGTCTAAATATTTTGTGAATGAAAATAATTGTTCAAGAGTCATAAGTACTACTCTTGAACATGTTTCTTCATTCATACATATATCCTATGTATAATATTATAAATTTAAAATAATGTATCTTTTCATTAAACCTTAACTTCAATTTAATTATTTAATTACTTCGAGGCCTGTCGTGGCGCAGCGGCACAAGAGTGTAACTGTGATCGACAGGTTCTGGGTTCGATCCCCAGTCGAGGAAATGAAATATTTAATATTTTCAATTTAAATATTTAATGTTTCATTTCTTCGCTCTGGTAATAAGGCAAAAGCGCAGCCTTGAGTTCCGCCACTCAACACGCAATGCCTCAAATTCGGCGGAAAGTGGGGAACGGAAGTGGAACGGAGTGTCTTAACACTAGGTTCCCGGGTTCCCTGTGCCTACCTTGCCTCGTGCGGGATACAGCGTAAAACTGAAAAAAAAAATACTTATAAATACATTTCAAGATTATGTAGAGAACTTGGCACTCATTGTCACTATTATTTATCAATCAAACGCATATTGAGATACTTTTAGTACCGATGTTGTGACTTGAAAACAATTTCTGCAGACTTACTTCAGTAGCTTTAGTGATCTGGTGGTAAATTATTTAATATTTATTTTTTTCTTATATAATTAGTCTGTCTTTGATATTAAAATAATAGTGTATTTCAAGTGCATATATACTGACCGATAGAAAGGGGTTATGGAGCAACTTATTGACTATTTTTTATCCCGTAAATCTCGCAGGGGAGGGATTTACGTGTATGGGCACGTACAATAAATATGTAATAAGTCAACATTCTTTTATGAATTATGAAACAGAATCATATTCTCAAGTGTTAATTTATGTTTGATTCAAATGAACTACATTATTTATTAAATATGTTATTAAATAGATACTAAGAGAGGTAAAAGAGGTAGGGAGAAACTGCGGTTGACCTACGAAAATACAATATTTAATCATTAGGACACCCCGTCTTGGTATTAAAAGGTTGATGACAGTCGACGAGGCGAAAGAGGTATGTCGATACCGTAGCATTTGGCGCTCCGTTCTCTCTGGCTATCCCGCTATTGATATAGCGTGGAGCTAAGTTAAGTCAAATTAAATACTACTTATTTTTATCTGTACCATCTTTAAGAGAGACCGAAAGAATAAAGCACCAAACACTTCAAATTAAAATAACCCATCAGTTTTTCTAAATATGCTCAAATTATATAAGATAACAACAACACGAGCCAAGTCGCGTGAAGTCAATTGAGTAACATAAAACACATTTATGTAAATTTATTTCAATTAATACTTTACCTTATCAGTTCTTTGACAATAATATTTTACACATCAAGTACTGACACTTGGAGCACACGCACACACACGTATGTAGATACGTACTCGAAATAATATACCGTTAGAATTGTGTGGGAAATACGATATTTACATTTTTTATTGTCATTGAAATTTAAGTGATTGATTATTATAATGCTTCAAATCAGTTGAATGAAAGCAGGTGGTCTCAGACCGGAAGTGCATTCTAAAATCATTTTGTTTTTGTCCTTTTATGTATTAGAATACTTCTATGTATTTTATACTCTACTCTACACAGCTTCACGCTGTATCCCGCGCACAGCAGAGTAGGCAAAGGGAACTTAGAAAACTAAAGTTAAGTCACTCCGTTCCACTTCCGTTCGTCACTTTCTGCCGAAAACGCATTGCGTGTTGAGTGGCGGAACTCAACGCCGCGTTTTGTCTTGTACTAGAGCGAAGAAATGAAAAAATGACATTACGTCATTTATGTAAAAAAAAATGTTTTATTCATTTAGTTGACATTCATTGTGACCGAAGGAACTTTATTAAGTAAAGCTTATAGTTTTCATAACAAAGCGAATATAACGTATTAAATATATCTAAAAATGTTAATCGGTATGTCTTTACAATACAAACGTAAACGTTCTATGGTAGTGAAATTGAGGTAAGTAGTCGTAGGGCCATTGAGGTGAGAGATGTGAAGTATCCTCGCATTTGTATGGCAGGTGAGGCGGGTCATATTGGCTCCGAGGCCACTCGTGCAAACCTTGTTAGCTGAATATGCACTCCAATCTGGACCGGAATCGAATTTACTCCCTCCTCCCGCCGGCCACCGGCCGAGTGCCGATGAGATGTTGATGGATTATCTGTGAAGTGGCCGGCCGCCTTTGAAATCTTTCACGCGTTAAAACGTAGGTAATCTCGGCCGACCCGCGCCCTCTGCCCTCCTGGCGCCCTCCGTTTTGTTTACCTAATCATTTTATTGCTCCTCTCGACCCCCCTCGTCCTCCCCCCCCCCCCCCCTCCCTCTCGCCCCGCCCGCGTCCCTCGTACATGTCGACCCTTTCATATTTCTCTACAAATTTATTTGAAATCTGGTAAACACAGCCGCTACAGATGTTGCGACGCCAACCCTTGCTCGACTCGATCTTGCCTCCTGTACTACAAGCCAAAACTGGATTTTTTTTTGCAGAAAAACGCGATTCCTGAGAAAATTGAAGCGCAAGCTGCGATGTAATTTTTATATTTTTTACCCCTAAAAAAGTGTGTCAGGGGGACGCGCCGCGGGGAGCGGCGGTAGGCGACAGGTCGCAGCCCGCGTCTCCGCCGAAATCTCTTTTTTAGTACAAAAACGAAGGAGCGGAACAATGCGTGACCCATTTCCCGGCCGTGGGAAGGAATAACGTACGATTCTTCGCTAAAAGCTCGCGATTTGTGCAATAAAAAATGCATTACCCCACATTTTTTAAAAAATCGTAGAGTGTAAAAAATGCGAGGCGAATGAATGCATTGTTCCGAGGGGAATATTGAAATTTGAAAAGTTTGGAAGGGTGAGATTTATGTGTAAAATAACGGTTTTGCCAAAAAAATGACGGAATCAGCTGCACGCTAAGTAAACTAGCTAGTCAAGGTACAAAGAGCCTGCGCCTGCGCCTGCTCTGCGCCACTGACCCACTGCACTGCGACGATCATTAACGACATCATCATTACTTTAACCCTATCTAACGTTACCTTACACGTACTATCATTAGTCACTCGCGAGTCGCGACACAATCGGCGAGCGCGTACCATTGTATCGAAACACTTAACGCTTGTAATTACGATTTATTTAATATTTAACTCGTTAAAAACGTATTTATTAAGTAAATTATATCTATTAATAGCCGTCTTTCACATTGTTTAAGTATATCTGGTTGCACTGTAGGACAGTGATGCAACAGCTATGAAATATTCTCTGTTTTATACAAAAGCCAACAAGTTTTATAATACTATTAATATTATAAGTATATACTTGTTCCACTTGGACAACGGATTGAGGTGAAACTTTACAGTAATGTATGTAGCTTGTATATGAGAATAAGAAATGGACCAGGCCGCGTTTAGGGCGACCGTAATGTTATATTACTTAACAACGAGTATATGTATCTACTAGAGACCCTCCCGCTGCTTCGCTCGCTTGAATTACACTGTTTTATTTACTTTATTCTCAATTACTTTCTTGATCTAATGTCATTATCTCTAATAGAGATAATATCTATACATTGTAAACTAAAAAATTATCTAAATGAATAACTTTTTTTTATTTAATAACCTCACTCACTCACTCTACTCAGCTTCACGCTGTATCCCGCACTAGGCAGGGTAGGCAGAGGGAACGGAAGTGAAACCTAGTGTTATGACACTCCGTTCCACTTCTGTTCCCCACTTTCCGCCGAATTTGAGGCATTGCGTGTTGAGTGGCGGAACTCAACGCCGCGCTTTGCCTTATTACCAGAGCGAAGAAATGAAACATTAAATATTTAAATTGAAAATATTAAATATTTCATTTCCTTGACTGGGGATCGAACCCAGAACCTATCGGTTACAGTCACACTCTTGTGCCGCTGCGCCACGACAGGCCTCGTTCATTTTAATAACCAAATCAAATAAAACAACACGTTGAAAGTACGTTGCCAACGTGTAATAGTGAACAAATACATTTGAATTTGGTTTTTGAAAGGCACAAAAGAACAGACAAAAAATTTTAAAAATCACTACTTTTGTCTCTATTGCATTAAAAAATCGTCCCCTATAAGATTTTTTTTTTCATATAACCTCCACGTACAGACAGTTATTCGTTACAGATTTACTGTAAGTATAGATTTATTTTCGCTTGCCATAAACACTCTTGCGATGTACAAGTGGACATGATTGGTCGCTTCGTACTCGAGTACGCGAAGAGTACATACAATTGAGATGCTAAAAACAAATTCTTTAATGACAATGTCAAACAAACCGCCAAACTTGCCGGTCAGCGACGCTACTCGTCGCCCTCAATTGCTAATGAAATGTAGCTAAGTTTAGACTTAAATAAATATCAAATATGACAAGATTATATGGTGTCATTGTAATAATTACGCCATTAAAATCAATATATTATATTTTTAGTTTCAAATCGTCATGTAGCATGGCAGGGCAGAGGTAACTTGGGTATTTAGTGCTAAGACACTCCGTTCTCAGTGAGGCAGCGGACACTTCGTATTGGGTGGCGTAACTTAACGCCGCGCTTTTATATGTTTTGAAGCTATCGTGGCGTACAACTTTAACGTGACAGACGTAGGTTCGATATCCAACCAACGGAATGAAATTTTTAACGTTTTAGTCTCTACGCTCTGGTAACGAGGCATAGCGCGGCTTCGAGTGCCGCCAATCAACACATAATATCAAGATTTGATGGTGTGTAAGAAATGGTGGTCTTGATGAGAATGGATCATCTTAACACTAGGATCCTAGGTTCCCGTTTTAATGTACCACTCTAACTCTAATTTTCTCCGCTACAAGCCGAAGAAATTTCGACGTTTAAATACCCATATTATTTTGATCGATATTTATATTAACTATTTATTTTTATACTATAACTATAAATAATATTAGTTATTATATATATATGTCAAGTTGATCGTTTGAATGAGTGAAATTCATAAAATACTTAGTTTTATTGCGTGATTCGCTTGCACTCGCAACGTGCGCTCGGGCTTCACCGTGATTAAATTTATGAACTACTATTATTTACAGTGACATTCCTTAAAGAATGTTTCCAGGAGCATTAATTAATGAATGTTCCTGGGAATCATTGCCATTAGGCCATGTAAAGTTTTAAACTCGATCGCTAGCTTGTTATATCAGACTATGTCGTTTCTCGTATCTATCTACTCATACAGACGAGTGAGTGTGAAATGTGTATGTAGATGTGAGTCGGCCGCGATATGCAAAGTAGTTCTGGCCCCGCCCCGGCCCCGCCCGGCGCCGCGCCCGCCGCCCGCGGCCCGCTCGCGCAAAACACGTAAAAAACCTACCTTATACCCCTCTCGTACCTTCTCTTGCACCCTTGCTGCTGCCATTGTCTCAACCCTTCAGACTACTCGTGCACGTGCTCACACACACATACACACGCACACATACACATACACATACACATGTACTAAATCAGTTCGATATGACACAAAAAACAGCTTTGTTCTCATTTACAAGCGACACGAACATGAATGTACCTATAGAGTTACATTTCAGTGATGTCAGTTTGCACAGTACTTACCTTATGTATACGTACTTACTTATGATTTGCGAGCTATAAAATAATCATTATTGTTATTACCTACTCGATACGTGTAGTGCCATAAATATATTTATAATTTATAAGAATTATAAATTTAATAATATTATACGTAGATATTATATTATATATCATTTCCTCGCTTTGGTATAAGGCAAAAAGCGGCGTTGAGTTCCGCCACTCAACACGCTATACTTCAAAATTCGGCGAAAAGTGGGGAACGGAAGTGGAACGGAGTGTCTTAACAGTAGGTTCCCAAGTTCCCTTTGCCTACCCTGCCACGTGCGGGATACAGCGTGAAGCTGAGTAGTTATTATAAAAGGCATCGTGGTCGTTAGGGTAAAAGTGTGAATATAAATGCAATGGTCAGAGTTCGATTCCAATATGTGGGAATGATATAATTAAAACTTTCTTATCCTTGCTCTAGTAACGAGACAGCGTGAAATTGAGTTTCGCCACTCAACATGTAACGCCTTGAAATTTCAACGGAAAGTTAATAACGAGAGTGTTCTTATAGGAACAGAGTGTCTTAACGATAGGTTCCCAGGTTCCCACATTGGAATTTTATCATGGATATGTAATTGTCTAATAAAATTAACGCTTTGGAACTAAAACCTTTAATGTCCTTTATTTATTGTAAATTATATAATTGTATGAAGCTATATCTAACATTAATTGAAAAAGTATAATCGTAGTTACAACATTGAATTGTTTTCATACGATATGCTTATGAATTATTATAATTAGTAAATGCCTGTTGTGGCGCAAGCGTAGAACGTGCCACTATAAAGGTGGGTGTGGGTTCGATTCCCACTCGAGGTAATGAAATAGTAAATATGTTCATTTCGTCGTTCAGGTAACAAGGCATAACGCAGCGTTGTGTTACTACACTCAAAAAATCGATGAAATGAAGTAACGTAAGTGTCGTGATGGGAACGGAGTGTCTCAACACTAAATTCTTTTAGGTTCCTTCTGTCTACCTGCTATATACGGGATACAGAATGAAACTAAACATAAATTATAGTTAAAAACTTGCCGACCATGCGTGTCCATGAGTTATAGGTATTTATTGTTACTTTAATGACTTTAATAATACATTACGTTGATTTATGTAAAAATAAACATGAAAACTTAATTTAGCATCCATGCATAGAAATTGAATAACTACGAACTATTTCAAGACTTTAGATGTTAATTGACGTAACTCAACGCTGTGTTTTGTCTTAGCAATCCGGATAATTGAAAACCAATTTCAATATTAATTTAATCTCAGTGGATAAAGAACTTATTACCATCGTTTTAATACAAGTATTTTATTGATATAATAGTTAGTTTCTTTTTGGTAATTCAAAATACATATATCTAAATTATCAGCTTCACGCTGTATCCCGCACGAGGCAGGGTAGGCATAGGGAACCTGGGAACCTAGTGTTAAGACACTCCGTTCCACTTCCGTTTCCCACTTTCCGCCGAATTTGAGGCATTCCGTGTTGAGTGGCGGAACTCAACGCCGCGCTTTGCCCAATTGCCAGAGCAAAGAAATGAAAGATTAAATATTTAAATTGAAAACATTATATATTTCATTTTCCTCGACTGGGGATCGAACCCAGAACCTTGTTTACAGTCACACGCTGCCGCTGCGCCACGGCAGGCCTCATCTAAATTATCTAAATTATACTTGTGATATAGAGAAAAACTATTTAATATACATACTTTGGGAGAAAAAACTCCAAAGTATAGTTTATTCGTCTCCATTAAAACATTGTCTGCACAATACTTATCGTATTCATAGTTATTTTTCTTTAATTAAGTCACTTGTTGTTAGGAATTCAGTAACATTCAGGTTTTTGTATTAAATAAGTACTTTCTCTTCATCAATATTCGTTCGTTGAAAGTCATCGAAGCGTCGTTGTGCATGTGAGATTAGCTCGTACATTGTGAAGTGGAATTTATATCCAAGGGGATTCTAATTTATGTATAGTTTTTTACAAAATGTTGCTGATTGTATTTATAACTAGTGGACCCGCGCTGCTTCGCCCGCTTGGTCTATATGAATATTTATAATATATAAAAAATCTAAATACCTAAAGTTAAAATCAATAAGATTATTGAAAAATTTTAATGATTTTTCAAATATATGTTTTTAACAAAAGTATCATCTCTAATACTTATAAGAATATGTGTAGGAAGCTTCATGATAATTGGTTGAGTAGTTTTGGCTTGAAAGCGTAACAAACTTTGTTAAAAACGTAACACATCGAATGCGGCGTTGAGTTCCGTCCTCTCAACACAGTGTAACGAAATTGGGAGATGCAAGAAGAAGTGAGAGTTCAAGCACTCTGCTTGCTATTGTATTCCCACGTAGCTAAGAAGTTCTTAACAGATTGTAAGTAATCTTCATCTTTAAACTTATTAAATGAAGTGATTTTTATTTGAAATACATTAAAGTTTTACATATACTTACATATTACTGTCCGAGCACCGCCGGGCCGGGGGCCTCGCTTTGATCTCTTGCTGTCGCGAGCACTCGCGCGTCCGCACGACCGACCATGAAAAAGGGTATTCTGTTTACATTCCGATCTAATATTGTTAAGGGAAATATTCAGGGGTAGTTTAAAAGGAAGACAAGATTTCAATTTGTTTATTTATTTAGATACGATAGAGATTTTACATGAGTTATTCTACAAATACGTACACAATGTCGCTTATTCATACATAAGATGATTTATGAACAAATACATAGATATAATGCTTGCTGAATTACTGATATTTTGCTTTTAAGTAAAGGCCACTATGACTGTGACAGGTTGTATGCACGATTCCCACTAATGAAATGAAATGAAGATGAAATTAAATATTTAATGTTTTACATTTCTTCGCTCTTGTAATAAGGCAAATTGCGGAATTAAGTTTTGTCATTTGGCGGAAAGTGGTAAACCATGCCATGTGCGAGATACAACGAAGCTAAAAAGTAAAGGTAGAGAAAAGACACTCTGTTTCCTAAATGTGCTGAAAATTCACTGGATTTTCGAAATATCGCGTACGACGAAATTAAAAGTTGTAATATTTTTCTACATTTGCTTATATATTTCTGTGAGAGAAATCAAACCCATAATGGTCTGCTGAGCCACAATGGTTTCAATTTACGTATTGCATCTTTATATGGATAATAAGGTTGCTTCACTTAATATTTAATAAATGTATAACATTTTTATAAAATCAATATAAAATTATCGTCATATATTCATAATAATTTCTAGCTTTACGTAATATTACATTGAATACAAGAAATAGAGTGTCGACGTTACATAACTTTGATTGTATATAAAACACATTTTACACTTATAATTCCATAAGTTTATTAAAAATGTTTGAATTCTAAACGTTCCACTACTTGTTGATCTTTTAGCGCTAGTGCAATTAAAATCAGTTCAGCTGTTCCAGAGATTAGTTTAGAAAAGCAAAAAAGACACGTTATAATTATTTGTTTTAATATCGTGTAAATAACTACATACATTTCGAAAAATACGATTATTTTGTAATCAGAGACAAACATCTATCAGCTTTATTTATATGTACAGATAACATAATATAAATTATGAACACTGTCCAATAAAAGCCGGTGGATCTCTGTGACATATTAAATGAAATTGATAACTAGATGGCCACTGGTGTTTAACGTAATTTATAGAGTATTCATTAGTATATATTGATATAGCTGGGCCGTTTAAGGCGATTAAAGCAATTTGTGAGGCTCGTGCATCAACGGGTTGCCCGCATGGACCGGGCTCCCACACTCATTCTTATAAAATTAGACGATTGTTTGATCAAACAACTGCCACATGCGCCATGCACATGCATATGCACATG
The DNA here is from genome assembly GCA_019049475.1 of Eueides isabella. Lineage (NCBI taxonomy): Eukaryota > Metazoa > Arthropoda > Insecta > Lepidoptera > Nymphalidae > Eueides > Eueides isabella. The sequence goes on from CM032386.1 coordinate 1,299,080, forward strand.
AATATGCACATGGACATGCGTATGGCTGTCTGCGCTAAATTTAAAAATATTAATAGAGGCCTGTCGTGACGCAGTAGCACAAAAATGTGTCTGTACACGGGACAGGTTGTAGGTTCGCTTCCCATTCGTGGGAATTAAATATTTAATATTTTTACTGTTTTGTATTGTGCTTTGTAACGTAATAATCATTATTTTTCAAAGTTTTTTTTTTCATGTATATTTATCATCAATCTATGATATATGTGTGTGTTGCTATTTTTTTCATTATTGTTTTAATTATTCCTTTTGTTTTTTTACTCCGCGACTTCTTCTTCCACTTCCATTGGTTGGCTGGAAGAAATTTCTTATAGAAATAAGTCCGCCATTGTAAACATGCTTTACAATTGTTATTTTTCTATTATGTAGTAATTTATGCAATAAAGAATATATAACAATTATTTTATCAACACCGTAATATAAACTATGTGATATTTTAATCACTTAACCGTTACTTTCTTTACGTCTGACGTGTCGTTATCGATCGATCGTTATTCAGCCTTTGAATCGCAGGTAAATCTTAATATGCCGTTAATGCTCTTCGCATATAGTATCCTACCTCGGTATGTACGGGGGTGGAAAAGAGGGGTACAAAAGGGTTGTCGCGTGTGCGTCGCGTGCGCAGCTGCGCCTCCGCCGCACGCGCATTTCCGATTTCGTTTTCTCTATGAACACTCTCGATTCGCCGAAAGGGTACAGGCATCCATGCACTTTCGCAATATACGATTATGTTTTATAATCAAATACAGCTGTTTGCAATTGTATTGTTGATAAGAAAATATCGTATGTCTATTGAAAACGTTTCCGATCGATACTTCCTCTTAATCTTTAAACTATAATTAAACGAATTTCTGCGAACTAGATATAAGTATTGTAGAGCTTGCAAGACTAAAATTTTAATTTCAAATTTGTAATTATGATAATATTTAATAGGTTTCATGTAAACATTTGTTGCAGATATAATCGATTCATGAACAGTTTAGCCGGAACAATGCGCGACAGCTCAACATCTGCGCACGAACTGCCACTGCTCGTCTGAGTTGTGCTGATTCAGCAAATATGTCGTTTGAATAGATATTTTGGGCATTTTGAGTATTTTTTTTTATAAAAAATTGTCACTTTTACGTAAATAAAATAATTATTATTCATAGTTATTTTTAACTAAACACTCCAGTGACTTCTAAATAAAGATATATACTTTTTGTTATCACATAATACATATTTTCTTTACAACATTAAAGAGTTTTGTCTCGTTAGGAAATTAATTTATAATTTATAATTAGAATTAAATCGTAAGCATCGGTGTCTGGAGATTGTAGATATCTGAGAAAAGAGCGTTATCAGCGGCATTTAATTACGTAATATAACCAAAAGTAATGTTTTTTGTCTGTGCGTTTGTTCATGGTTTGCGATTTGCAGAATTGCAGTTTTCACAATTACATTATTAAAAGCTAAAGCTTTAATAAGTAGTGTTTATAAATAAAAATATTATATCATTTTAAAAATGTTCTACAAAATTACTGTAAATAATATTAATATAAACATAGTTTTTTTATTATTTTGTTCTTAGGAAAGGAACGTAGAGTAGATAAGCAAAATAATAATTAATATCAAGCGGACAAAGCCCTAAGCACGTTGCTAGTCTCTGATAAAATGAGAAAGTGAGAACAGTTTTGTTTCACAATATACTGCATAACTGTTTTAAGTAGTATACAAGTGTCGATACTATAAAGTGAAATATTAACTAATATTTTGCCGTCGTGGCACAGTGGCACGAGCGTTTAACGTAATTATGATAATTAGGTTCGATTAACTTTTGTGCTAATAAAATTTTATATTTTCGTTTATTCGCTCTGGTAACAAGGCATAGCGT